>LXHY01000027.1:0-450503 GCA_002093855.1 Fusarium praegraminearum | reverse complement strand
GGGCAGGGCAGGGCATGCTGAAGATTCCGTCAATCAATCAATCAATCTACGCATCCCGTCCGCTGCGGTTAGCGACATATACGCCCTGCTGTTGATAACAGAAAAGAGAACTGTCATCACCAACATACATCTGATGTTATCCGATACACGCGCTGTTGAGAAAGGTGATAGGACCGCGTGTAGCGCGTAGCCGTTGAACAGGAACTTGGCCGCAAAAAATGGACAGTGTTGGCCTTGCTAAAGTAGAAAAAAGTCGTCTCTTTGGGGGTGTCTCCCTCGCTTCTCGCTTGGGGGTGCTAAATTAACGACTGTCTGCCGCTGAGGTGCTGTCATGGCCTTCCCCTGGTCCGGGGATGCCATCCGAGCCCGAAGAAGCAGCCGGGAAAATGACGTTCAGCAACAGTCCGTCAGACGTTTTTACAGCAATTCACAGGGCAATGCATTGCATCTTGATGTAGGTAGCCTACATTAGGAGTGAGAATGACCTCCCTCGTAAAAAGGTTTGAAATAAAAAGGGAAAAAAGCATAAAAAAGTAACCACATATGCGCAAGCCGGGAGCCTAATCACATCGTATCACGAGGGGCTCGACCCATCTCGACTCAACTCAATTCATTCAGAGGCTGGCTGGGCTGGACTGGGCTGGGCACGGTCATTTGTCTTGGATACTCCTTAGAACAAGCAAAAGATCACAAAGACATGAGTAATTGCAATAGGTACAGTAGTTAGCTAATACCAAGTTTGCACCTCCACTTGCGCTGCACAATATGCAACCCATAACATAACATGGCATGCGCCTGGCGGCGCTTCAAAGTTGACAGGGGTATCGGAGTTAGGAAATGACCCACTATGGCTCAGAGTTGCGGCCCCGCAGATGGCCACTCAGCGCTCTGTGCCGCAAGCTAGTAGACGCTAAAAAGCTTAGCTTACCAGATTGTCGGGACGCGCTAGGGGGGACTTAAACCCTGTAAGGTGACTCGTCTTCCCAAAGCAGAATAGGCCGAGCAGGGAATTTCCTGCTGTTTTTGTGGGTTGAACCTGCCTTGATAAGAGTGTTCATTGGTGGCCATAGGGATCAGACCTTGCTCCTACCACAATTGGCAATCTCAACCAATAGGCGGCAACTCCGGCCGCAAGCACTTTTCCCAATACGGCATAGACGGCACGCGCGCGTTTACTATGCTGTTGGCTACTATTGGACAGTGGTTGGACTGCAAGCGAACGTCTTGCCAACTCACGCTGGGTCCTGCCTACCTTGCCGTGTCTCCCTTGCGCGCACGCCCCCACGCTATTTCTAATTCTCTACCTCACATCATCAAAATCGACGTTTTGCTCGACCACTGACGCGCTTTGTCGTGCCGATAACGTTTCCTTTCTGGCAATGCCACTCACCGATCTTTTGCTCATGTATTCAAGACCGAACATGTGCACAACTTGCGCGCCATAGCCGCAGTCGGCTCGTTGGGCCAACAACCCACAATGCCCCGAAATGGCTCCCGCAAAAATCACAAGCCAAGTGCCGCGACGGTGTTGGTCGTATCAAGCCCCGGGGCGTCATTTCCTCGCCCATTGCTCTCGCTACGGCACTATATGTCGTCTAATAACTCACACCTTCGGCTGGTTCCAACGCCACCTCCGTCGCTGCCGCCAGATCTGGGGTTTGGGCGAGGGTTCCTGCAGATCCATCCTCGGATCTAACGTCGCCGGTGGCAGACATGATACAGCCTTGCCATCCCGTATCTATCCACTGAATTAGGCATCGATATGGATGCTTTCCCGGCTAAATTGCTTGAATTTCCACTTCGTGAGCCGCTCTTCACATGTTCTTGGGCAATCAAGATTGACTCTTCGCCCTTCTCGACGGTTTCATGGCATCGGGCCTTGTGGGCTCACTCGTGGCTATGCCCATTGCTATTGACCCTTGAACCCCGGAATGTTGTTGCGTTTCACTAGAGAAGCCATCTTTGAAATCAACGTTTCTCGCTATCGGCCCTCTGGAGATCAAGAGCAACCCTGCTTGGGAAAACCCCCGCCCTAGCGTAGTGTTGTTGATGCTCTTGATTTTGTTTCCGGTTTCACACTTCTCCATCTAATTTACCCAACTGCCGGGTCACTTTACATGGCAATTCTTTGTCCTGAAAAGGAAGGTTTTGCGGGACATTGCTCGATTCGATGTTTTTTTTTCGAGGCGAACTGACTCGTTCACGCCCACCCTAAGCGCTCTTATCGCGTCAGTGTCGATGATCATCCCCTTCAACCCAGAGCATGTCAACACTACCGAAGCGTGCTTGTCACGGTACTTCCAACAAGCATCTGACGTTTGCCGCGATTATTCCGCTTTATGTGCCAGCTTAGCCGCGGTTTTGGCGTCTCAGATTTCAACCAAAGAGTTCGTATATGTCGGCCCCCAACGTTGCATTTCTGTCCGGCCGCCCCCCTTTCTACCAGTCAAATTTCGAATCACACGCATGATATGCAGAGTGAGCGGTACCAGACTTTCGGGACTGAACAACACACGTCGCCCATGTTTGCTACTCGTACGTTCGAAACAGAACAGGCAGGTGATGGCAGGGCTCAGCAGCCTTGACAAGCCCGGTACTCTGCACATCCGTCTGCAATTGCGGGCGCCCCGCTGTGACCTGGCTCCTGCCAGGATGTCCCTTGCCATCGGCCAGTTCTGTGGCCATTGATAAAATCAACTTGAGAGAAAGACGTTTTCAATTAGTTGCTAGGCTGATTCGCTTCAACAATGTGCTCCGGAGGATGCACGCACAGGCTCAGGGCGACGCCCCCAATTCACTTCTGCGTTTCTTGGCGGTCCATCTCATCATCTATCGGTCGATCATCGTTCAAGGAAAATGGTTCCTTGCCAGAGCCAATCTCGTGGGGCATTGGACATCCTCTCCTACTTGACCCCAGCCGCTGGCGCAGCACTACCTCTTCATATGATGATCGAATGTATAGCAGTCAGTGCAAACATGTGGCGCAAACATACGGCAGGTGCAGTGACAAACAAAAGATGCCATCAGCTCTGTTTGTGTCACTACAGCAAGCTGGGCATGTAGCTCATGATTTGCTCAACAAATGTAAAAATGGAAACACCCATCGCATGGTAACCGCACTTCAGCCTTCAATACGCCCGCAACGAGCATGGACTTTTCGTCCTTTTTGGGAATCAATAGAGACTTTCGTCTGACATGGGAACAGCTCATTGTGGCTCTCTATTGTTTTCAACGTAGATCCAACTCCTGGGCATCTTGACCCCCGCTTGCTCAACTTGGTGTTGGAACAATGCCCCTTACAAGAATTAACAGACTTTACTGAGACCATTTATCGGCGTTGCCGGTGCAAGGGTAGCTTGAGCTTATTTGCCATTTATCTTATGGGAGGGGCGCAATACCATGTGGTTAGCGGCCTGCTCCGCATCAGGACAACCACGCATCGTCAGGTTGTACATAATAGCTTCTAATGGTTTGCTAACCTTGTGTCATTCTCTCTTCGAGATGCCATGGAAAGAACATCGAAAACTCTTGGATGAATTTCAAAAGTTGTTCCATCTCAGGCAGTTTGCTGAAAAAAATAAGAGCTGGGAACTCACTCCAGCTACAACATCTCATCAATACAGATAAGACAGCTCTGTATAATTCAGATACAGTATAATCCGCTCATCTAAACAACCTGCCTGTCTCTTGGTTACTTCTGTGGCACAGACTTGTTATGGCCTGACAAGATAGCCTATTCACGTTTCTCTTCCTGCCAGCCATCGGCGATGGGAGAGCCAGCACCACTCGAGGAACGTCTCAGCCCTCCTTCTGAATACGGTGTTGTACATCTTGCATGAAATTGCGGTGACGGTGCTACTCCCAGTCTCTTAAATCCAAAGAGCGTCGAAAGTGTTCAAAAGATATCCTTGATATGTGCAACACACATCCTGGGACGGGGTAACTCAGCCAGATGATATACATATTTACTTTGGACGCCAGAGCGGTGCCCATGTAGGCGTGTTACAAGCAATGACTCTCTTTCTGTCTATCATAATATCGGGTTCGTTGAACAGAGTTCCGTTCAAGATACCTGCTGCAACATCACTCGAAACAGGTCCTGATTCTCCTTGCCAGGGAGTATTGAATAACCCTGAAATCGAATTGTATCCCTTCAAGCTGGACCGTGCTTCAGGATTAACAGGCAGCATCTCCCAACTGCTAGCACCGTGTTCTGGAAGGGAAATTGGAGGGCCAGGACGCCACTTTCGGATTTGGCTATGCACACGCAAGGAATGCAATGGCTAGCACAATAGTTTACGATTGATGGACCTGACAGAGTGTGTTGGCGAATCAGTTCCGACATTTCCAAGCACCGTCTAACGGCTTTTTAAGTCTTTGCGTTCTTTAGTGAAGTGGATTGGGCTAAAGTAAGCTGCATTAATCTCCTCTCGCCCTTGGTTATTCTGCTAGATTGCAGACTGTAGGGCTTATCCTGGTGCAGATCTTGTGCCAGTTTCATAAGTGACAGCGAAGGACCCCCGGGCCGTGGCTGTTGGTTGCGTTTTCTCAACTGAGTGAAAACGGCAACCGAAAGGCCGAAATTAGGTCGACTCTAGTCAAGGGACCTTTCCAGCCCTCAAGGGCAATCAAAAGTCCAGTCTATGAGTCATGTTCTTCCATGCCCCTGGCTGTTGGTCGATAAGTTTCCGGCGTCCATCGACTTGGCAGAACGTCCGCGTCCGGAAACTCGCAACCAGATGGAGATTTAGAGATTGGAAAGGATATGTGGGGAAAACATGGCACGACTCGTTCTCTTGTTCTCAATGTAAGAAGAACTGGATCAATTATTTGCATTGTTCTGCATGCACTGCACAGCCTGACGAGAATGCCTCGCAAACCAATGCTTCGGAATAAAGACATTATATTGTCGACGATGCACTGTCGTTTGACGGCGCTTAATACAAGCTTATGGTTCGTCTTCAACCGCGATACCAGATCCCTAGACCATCCCATGTAGCCACAGGTCTGCAAAACTGGCCACAGGCATTGCCGGGCCTGATAAGGCGGCCGCACCTTTCTTGACGACATATGTCATGCCATGTCTACCACAGGGCATTATCTCCAAGTCTTGCGTCGAGAAGCCTCCTGCTGAGGCTTTCTTAAACTTTGTGACAGGACGCAGAGTGCTTCACGAGGCACTTTGGATGGATTATTTCGAATTGTCGAACAGGAATGTGGTTGTTTCAGACATCATAACCGCCGGATGTAGATCAGCTTTTCTGATTCACCAAGTTCACACTAAACCTTTTCTTATTTGACATACAGACATGGGCCCTTATTGACACCAGCCACGGTTACCTAGACCAGCTACTTTTCATTCCTCAGTAGAAAGCACCAATAAAGACATTGAGGCTCCGATCGAAAACGCCATGGCGACATGATTACTATTATGGCAGGAATTCGGAAATATAATAAGCTATCAAACGGCTGTGGCGCCCATTCTTCCATTGTTCCTGCACTCTGACAATGGATTGACCCACGATCGACATCACGCAGCTAACGACAGGCGGACTTGTTGACGCCCGAATACCCCGAGATTATGGCGAAGCAACCAGGGAATCAACTGTGCCTTTACTTGGGCTCTATAGACTAGGTCGATAACGGCGATACATGCGACTGATGATTGTGAACTCCCATAACCAGGATTCTGGGTCCATGAGTTGCATACCTATTCGGCGATTGCTCGCTTAGGTCGCGTAGCGAGCCATGTTACCATGAAGATGAATAATGGGTTGACAGGTGGTCGAAAGTTGAACAGATCTACAGTCTCTATGAAACGTGCCTTGATGGGCTGTGTTTTGTTGTCAAGAGTACTACGCACTTTTTTACTCTTTGCCCCATAAAGAGTCCCCATACGTGATGGGTGAAATGGAGGCAGGATGGTAGTCTACGTGCCGCCAAGAAGGAGAAAACAATCACTCCCTGCCACTCACTGTCAAAGTCACTATACCTGGCATGGCCATGGATAAGTACGTACATATACATATATGCCTGTCTATCGGCCCACGGATCAAGCCCCCGCGTTTCCGTTGCCCTGTATCCTTGCCTTTAGGTATTGCGGATTGCCATGGGGGTTCTCTTTCGCTTAACCTTTTCCTTTACTTGTTGGCTTTGCTTCACTCCGTCTCGGAGTATTTATGCCTTCTCACATCGGCAGATACCCTAAATAACATATACAGATCCATCGAGATGTCAAGGTGCTTGTCTGCCTGCCTGTCTGCCTGGAGGCATCTGTGGATAAACCAAGAGGGAACTATAAAAATCCTGTATTGGAAATCTGTCATGTGAAGCATGTATTACAAAGAAGAAGAAAAAGCATGATTAATGTATTTGGTTGCGCTCTCTGTCATTCCGTCACATCGCGTATGCGTCAAATGTATCTTCGCTTTCTTCATGACCCACTTGCCTCTTGTGAGAGACTCCATGTTGCAGTCCGCCATTGATCCATCCCATTAAAAATACGAAAGCACAAGTGTGAAGACAGAACGGAACATTAAGGTAAAGTACCCATCGCTGAACAATCTTCGACCGTCACCGTGTCAAGAATACGAAACTAGTATAAAGATATAATAAGAAGTGAACATGGAGCCCATACTTGCCATTATGCAGACCTCGTATTAGCCGAGACTGATGGGCTCGCTTGGTTCAGTGAATGGAAAGAGACGCCAAACTCCCACAATGAAGGTTCTTATCGCGGCTGTAATGCTCTTTTACAAGGTCAAAACTCACACCGTGTCAAAGAAACATGATTTAGATGCGCAGTACGCTTTTGGTGGACATCTCATTCGTCCCGCCGTGCTGGATCACGTCTACTAGGCGCCCTCCAGTGCTGGCACGAACGAGTAGTTAAAGTCAAGAAGGCCGTCCAGCATCCAGTGCTGGGGATCAAAGAAGTCGAAATTCGTTGTGTCCCCGTAGCTAACGCCTGCCATCATGTTATGAGCTGCGGAGACGGCTGGAATTCCTGTAGCACCGGGGGTCAGAGCGCCATTCGTGGTGGGGATGTTGTTATTATTGGTGCTTGTGTTGAGGAGACTTGAGGGCGGAATCGTGTGCGATGATACGAGGGTATTGTCCATGTGTGTTGATGATGCTGAAGACTCATTAGCCGAATCTGGATTTGTCGGTTGTTTGGCGGCTGTTGTCTGTATTAGCATTCTTGCTGCAGTGTTTGCGATACTTGCACAAGACAAATCAAGACATGCTCTACCGGGGGCCGTCACTGGAACAAAGGGAAGAAGGGGCGTCAACCTACCATCTATGGTACCTCGCCCTATTGCCTGGAAGTCCTCCCTCCACCTCCAGACGGAGTCGAATACCAAACTCATGCTGTGTCGACATCGGACCTTGAGCTGCAAGCTGTCGTCCATCTGTATCGGTAAGTCATCGTTGCTGTTAAAAACGTGTTGGTTGTTGTCGAGTCGAGCACCATTCCACATCTGCACCATAAGTTCAGCCAATCGCCACTGGAGATCGTTGTGTACGACACTGGTGGTGCGGATGGCTCGGATAGTCTGATGGAACAGCGACCGGCCACGCTGGAAGTCAATTGTCTTTGAAAAGAAAGATCTCATGAGCTTCAAGAGGGCAAACCCTGCGGCAACCATCATCTGTCCGATGTAATTGCTGCAGTGCAGAAGCAGATTCCCGCCTCCATCGCCAAGGGTCGTGTCTTTGTCGGCTTGAAGCACCTCATCAAGGAAGTTTGTAGTAGCACGCCAAAGGCCCATCAGATCATCCATATAGCCGGGCGTTTTACTAGAATCGAAGAAACCTGCCAAGCGCATGTGGAGGGCCGCCGCCCTGAGATGTAGGTTGACGAAAGGTCCTAGCTCTCGTGACAAGACGGAAGCATGCAGCTCGGCATAGTCACGACGGTAAACACGCATCAGCATTGCTCGGTGCTCGTCACCTGCAACGCCGCGAGGATCACTGGCATTGCTATACATTTCCTTTGAGACCTTGTCACAAAACCTCTCAATTTGCAATCGAGCTTCCAGCTCTCGAGACAGTTGGAAGGCGCTCTCTTCTCCCAGCTTTGATGCCAGAGTCCAGTCGTAGAGAGTCGATGCTGGCTGTCCGTATCCGGTTCCAACGGATTGCGCAACAATGTTGCAAACCGCCCATGTGGTCACACGGTCACTGAGTTGTTCCTTGTTCAACTCAACAGACACTCTGGAGAAGTCTTGTATGTTATTGGGGCGATGGAGGCCGATGCCAGTAGCTGTCTTCATCATGACTCCACACAAAATGTGTGTAGGGTCGGACGAAGTCGTACTCGTGGGTAGTGGCCAGGTGCACAACAGGCACATGGCTTTGACAACGTAGTAATTGCTCGGAACCTCCCCAATCGTT
This sequence comes from Fusarium praegraminearum, assembly GCA_002093855.1. Lineage (NCBI taxonomy): Eukaryota > Fungi > Ascomycota > Sordariomycetes > Hypocreales > Nectriaceae > Fusarium > Fusarium praegraminearum. The sequence goes on along the minus strand of LXHY01000027.1, from coordinate 442,106 downwards.
GACCAAAGAAATCGGGTCAGGGGCCCTGAAAGATTGCTAAGCAGTGCAGGGACGTTGGGTGGACTAAAGCGTCGAGCGGCAACCGAGACAATGGACCAGAAAAGGAGCGGATGTTGTTGATAGAAGAGGTCAGGTGCCTGACGAGGATTGAGGAATGGCAGCATGGGATGGTAGAATTGGAAGAACTGGCTAAACAGGTTGTTCACATCATCTTCGGTCAATTGAACGTTCTCCAACTCATGCGAATATCGAGGCATGTTGTAGTTACCGCCACGTTTGAGATGCAGCAGGGACGACACAGCTTCGTCAGAGCCCATTAGGGAAGGATTTCGAGTGTGAGTGTGAGTATACGTCGGATTGCTCGCTGCAGCGGGAGAGTCCATGTCGTCGTCGGCGCCTTCTGGGGTAAAGCCTTGTGACTTTGCGCGAGCCAAGTTGCGACGCAGGCGATCAATCTCCTTCTCCATCTCGGCATGCTTCGATCTCTTACCGACTCGCTTGAAATTTGATTCAATCTTGCATTCGAGCTTGAGGCGGTTACATCGGGAACAACTTTGGAATGGGTCTTGCACAACATCGCATCGTAGCTGTTTGAAGAATTTGTTTAGCGCAATGGACTATATGACTTCTGGGGTGTGTTGACTCACCTTTTGCTGACGGCACTCGTTGCAGGCTCTCTTCACGCCAGGCTGGCGCTTCTTCTCCTGTTCGGCATCATGATCGTCAAGGCCACTGCCAGGGCTGCTGTCAATGCCAGCCACACTACTTCTCTTGCGCTTAATACCATTGCTGTTTCCATGAGCATGGCCATGACGAGAGCTGACAGGGCTGGTAGGACTCATGGAAGCGGCCCCACTGGCCGCCATCATGGACGAGGCGTCCATAAGGACGGTGTCCCGAGTACGCGGTGAGGCGATATGCGAATGCGCCGGAGCCGAGATGGGCAGCGAAAAGCAAGTAGCCGGAGGTGGTTGACCGGCCGGTGTCGGTGTTGGTGTTGATGTCGATTTCCGGGTCGGTTGCGGCGCTGAGTGGGCGCGTTGTGTGTTGGCAAAAGATAATGCGCGCGAGTAATGGCCGACTACGGAGGAGAGGGGTTTGGGTTGTTTGGGAGAAGAATGCTTTTTTACCAGTTTCAAGGTGCGAAAAAAGGCGACTCAATCGAGTGAGTGGCCAGACCAAATGTACATGGGGCCAATTGCAAGTAATTTTCAACGTCTTGTTCTCACTGGGAAGGTACAGTCGCGGTACCCTTTGACCACTGTTTCCTCTTGCGGCGACTTCTAAACGACCTGAGCTGATGGAAGCGGGGCAAAGGAAGAAAACCACCGTTGAAAGTGGAGCGTGGGAAGTGTTTGAAGTGCTGATTGGTGGCTCAAGTCGACAGTTCACGTGATGTCTTGTGTCTACCGAGGCGGCACCTGCCTGCCTACCATGGCAGGGAGGTGCGATCAAATAACTTGTAAAAGGATAGTATAGATGCTAGAATATATATTTCAGATGATGTATACAAGATAAACAAAGAGTTGCTCGGATCTATGAATATCTGTATCAAAAAGGATCTAGTTTTGTGATAGATCATCTCTGGATCTAATATGCATGTCTTTGGGTCTCAGATAAAACATGAGACTATGTATTCAAAATACCTATTCAAAAAGCACCCAAGTCAAACTTGAAGAAAATAACAAAGTTGGAACTGTTGGTTTGGACCCCATGCGGCTCAATATGCATGGTTCCAGTTTATTAGTCCAATACTAAGGCAGCATGTAGAGATCTAAGACAAGCCGCCTGCTACGCCAATCATCGACCTATCTCACGTCAACAACCTTCTTCAATATGTTAACCCGCTTTGTCTTATAACAACTTCAATTCTTCCCACGACAGCAATAATTGCAAGTTTTCTTGATACGATTCCTCGTCATGTCAGAGTCAGAAAAGATTCGACCGGCCATTGCACGCCAACTCAAGCCTGCTCCTCAACGCCTTGGGCAGACTGTTCATTGTCCACGACTCAAATCAGAGGTCCACTTAGCACATCCAGGATCAATGCCAGATATCGGTGAGGATTCGCGGAGTGAGCATACTGATATTGGGTCTTTCTGACTCACGTTCTTCCAGATACTCTTCGCATTCGTACCACCGATGTCGCTCAGCCTTTCCTGGACCCAAGGTCAATGCAACAATCCTAAAGCCATTTGGCGCTCGAGATGTATCCGTCAAGTGCGGTGCAGCAACACTTGATCCCTCTTTTGTTGTCTTGGAGTTGCATCTTTGCAAGCCCAATCTTGTACATATGTCCATACTACATATATGGACCCGATCCATCACGTAACTACCCCGGCTTGGTGGGACCAGCCGATCGATGTTATCCCCATGCGAAACAGACCATGCTTGTCAAATGGCACGAATTATTCATAACCTTCTGTTGACGGCCTATATCCAAAGTTATTCTCCGTACTGGACCTTTATTCAACATCCATTAGCCTTTGACCCCAAATCTACCAAAAAGTTGGGGATAAGTCTAGCTCTAGGTAGTACATACTCAAATTCTACGCTAACCAAGCTTCGGACTTAACTACCTACCTTAGTCCGTCTATCCATCCTTCGTTTGCTGTCAAATGACACTATCCTATCCTAACCCAGTTACCCGATCAAACTGCCGAACAGCATCGCAGTAACCAATCCCCTCATCCATTCCACGGATCATCCACTTTCACCATGCGGGGCTGGAGACTGCTCATATATCTTGGGTGGGGAGAAAGAGGCGATCCGAATATCAGACAGAGTAATACTACCATAGCTATGTACTGGGTATAGCACGTTGCCTAAGTACTCGACGGGTAGTTCCCGAGCACTGTTTGTATCTGTGGCTATTTAAACTCTTCACTTGCCCATCAACGACGGCCTCTACATACTCCAAACTATCTAGCAAGTTTGATATCTCATATCCATCATGTCGGCCAAACTCCACACCGTGCCTTTCCTCATCAACGGCAGTGACCATGTCAGCGAAACCATCGCTGATGTTGTTTCTCCCGTAAACGGCGAGGTTACTCACCGTTACAGCAGCGCTGACGTCAAGGATGCCAACTCTGCTGTAGATGCTGCTGCTGAGGCTTTCAAGTCATGGCGCAAGACGAGGCCTTCGGAGCGTCGTGATCTCCTCCTCAAGGCTGCTGAAATCATGGAAAAGCGTCAAGATGAGCTACGCGGGTACGCCATGACAGAGTGTGGTAGCGATGCTGCCTGGGCCAGCTTTGATGTCAACACTGGTATCAGCCACATCAAGGAAATTGCCGGTCGTGTAGGAACAATTGAGGGTTCAATCCCCACTGTCGCGGATCCCAACACAACCGCTCTCGTCTTGAGAGAGCCATATGGTGTCGTTTTAGCAATTGCTCCCTGGTAAGTTGTTCTCCTCTATCAAGGTTCGAAGCACTTACTTATATGTTCTTCAGGAATGCGCCTTATATCCTAGGCACAAGATCCGTTCTCTTCCCTATCGCTGCTGGAAACACGGTTGTTTTCAAGGCCAGCGAGACTTGCCCCCGAACATCTTGGGCAATTGGCGACATCTTCAGGGAAGCAGGATTCCCCGATGGTGTTCTTAACGTTATCTACCATGAGCGGGCCAACGCCGCATCCGTCACGACAGCTCTAATTGAGCACCCTCAAGTCAAGAAGATCAACTTCACCGGTAGCACCCCAGTTGGTCGGCTCATTGGTAAGGTTGCTGGTGAGAACCTCAAGCCTGTTATCCTAGAGCTGGGTGGCAAAGCCCCCGCCATTGTCTGGGAGGATGCCGACCTTAATCTTGCCGCTCTGCAGTGCACACTCGGAGCCTTCATGAACTCTGGCCAAGTCTGCATGTCCACAGAGAGAATCTTGGTGCACAAGAACATCAAGGACGAGTTCGAGAAGAAGCTTTCAGCTACTATCGATCAGATCTTCTCATCCGGAGCCGACGCTCCTATCCTTGTCGCATCAGCGCCAGTTGAGAAGAATAAGGCATTGGTTAAAGATGCCATCGCTAAGGGCGCTTCCTTGGCTCACGGCAACGTCGATGCTAAGGAGGCTAGCAACACTCGTATGCGACCGATTGTTATCAGAGATGTCACCGCCGAGATGGACATCTACAAGACAGAGTCTTTTGGCCCTACTGTCTCTCTTATCGTTATCGAGACTGAGGAAGAGGCCATCGAGATTGCTAACGACACAGAGTATGGTCTGAGCTCTGCTGTGTTTACCTCTGACCTTCAGCGAGGTCTTCGCATTGCCCGCGAGATCGAGTCAGGCGCGGTTCATATCAACAACATGAGCATTCACGACGAGAGCGGTTTGCCTCATGGAGGAGCCAAGTCGAGTGGATACGGCCGCTTTGGCACGTCTGCTGGTCTTGAGGAGTGGACTCGAACAAAGAACATCACGTTCAAGAACTAAATAGTAGCACAAAAATGATACCAATAGCGCATATTAATAAATAGGTTTACACAATCAATGTCCAAACAATGTATGCCGCTGAACTTGAGAGTGAATATTAGACAAGCTTATATACACTGCTTGAGTTACAGTGGAATTAATACAACGCAATGCCGTCTTCGCGAGGCCATAAACTAGTACCTAGGTAAACTCACGCTACAGCTCTCTCGATACAAGGATTAGAATGAATTCGCAATTCTGCAGAATCCATGAACCTACGAAGTCTTGGATCACAGTATACCTTAGTAGTGCAGGGTAGTCAGACACTGCCTTACATAATCATCCAATCGCGATAAGTGGAAATTTTCCCACTGTCCAACCAAGGATTTGGGAACGCCGTCATACGTGCCTAGCTTTCAATCACTGCAATAACCATATCTAAATCCAAATCACACCAAACAACAACCCCCAAACACCGCCAAAATGAGCTTTCTCGGAATGGGTCGACCTCAGCCTACCTCGGAGCAAAAGATTGCTGCCGTCGAGAGCGAGATGCGCATGATGGCCGATACCTACAACCGGTATGTAGCTAGCTTCCATGAAGAAAAGCTGAAGGAAAGCCTACCGAGACTAACAATACGTTCCTTAGTCTCCAGCAGTCTTGCCAGAAGAAGTGCGTTCCTAACGACTACCGCGAGGGCGAGCTCAACAAGGGCGAGTCCGTCTGCCTCGACCGTTGCACAGCCAAGTTCCTCGATACATCGATGAAGGTCAGCGAGATCATGCAGCAGCAGGGCCAGGCTCTCAGTGGCCAGCAGGGCGGCGGCATGTTCTAAGCGTAATGGGTGAAATGGCTGTCCCTTTACTACAACCGGAACAAACCGCTTAGAGGGAAGGATATCGAATCGGAAGGGCGATCGGAGAAACTTTGTACGACTATTGGAGAGCCATCTAGTGAAGGACGACTAGACAATTCGGTTTGGTTCGGATATCTGGTGCTTAGATTATGAATTGATGAAGAGCGGACGCAACAGAGGTGTCACTGTATAATATACTCTATGGATGTGTGTCCGAACCAGAAATAACACCTCGACTATGAATGAAACAACTAGATTATGTTTCTTCTATGAGATCCCAAACAAATGAATACTTTCTTTCCTGTGTGAGCAATGCTTTATATAGCATGATGTCAGTGTCCAAAAACTCCGTGCTAACAAACCATGCCTGAAATGCACAACCCAAGACAAACATTCTAAGTCTTGACCAATTCCTCGATTAAGATGACCGGGTAATATCTGGTCCTGTTCCGATTCCGGTGATTGTCCTGAACAACCAGTGAAACCATCCTTCGGTCTCAAGATGAATTTTGAGATCTTTAGCCCGCTTCTCCATTTCCTCAACTTGCCTCTCAAACGTAACGATGCCGTCTTCAACATCGACAACTTTCTGTAATAATGCATTAATCTCGTAGTCAAGACGAGCGATGAGAACCTCGACCTCTTTGAGGCCTTCTGTAAGGTGAGACCGTTCTTCTGCCAGAAGCTCATGAGAACTAATGCGCATGCGCTGACATGCCTCATTCAGCTGGTAATAAAGGGCATGGAGTTCCTCCTTATCCTTGGCGAAACGGTCATCAAGAAGCTCAATCGCCTTAATTTTCTCAGAAACCCACGGCCCCATGCCTTTTTTCATCTCTTCCATACACTGATGAAAGTGGTGAGCTAGATAATTGAAAGCTTCAAGGGTAGAAAGATCGTCCGTGGCATCGGTGACATCGATCAACGGTTCCCACTCCAACACTGCTTCTTCAGCGTCACTGAACGACATTCGTCGCGGCCAGCGGTTCTCATTGAGCACGCGCTTGATTGGGCAATGTGATAGCTGGATACTGTGCCTGCGCGAAAGTCTCTTCTTGGAAATATTGTCTTTGAGTTCTGCTTCCAAGAATGGCCCTTGCAGGTCACTCTCATCCACTAAAGACCCAACAGCCGAAGGCGCCTTCGACAGGACACCTTTCCGGACTTTAATGCCTAGATCAAACAAGTCACCTTCTATGTCGCCCTTCTGGGGGTCGACAGGAGCTGAGGCTGCCTTGATGTCAACCGTTGAAGTGGATGCATAATGTGAAAGCTGAGGAAATGTCGAACCCCCTTCTGCATCTGCTCGTTTTATCGCAGCTAGATACTCCTGTGGTTTATTATTCCACGTAAACGCCCGACCTACTCCCTGCGTAGGTGCTGGGGGCTGTGCCAAACCCGTAGTGAGTCCTGAGCTGGAGGTTCTTGGATCAGATCCTGCAAAGTCATCTTTAGTTGAGACTGAAGGTCGATTGGTGTGACCACGTAAGCCTCCCCCGACAACGTCCTTTATGCGTCCGAAGCCAGATCTGGCATCACTCATTTTCCCAGCAACACTCTTGAACACGTTTTTCTTTGAAGCCTCCTTGTCACCCGAGCCATCGGGGATACTGACGGCAGATCCAGAGGGATGAGCTACACAGACATCGGTGGTGTCTTCGAGCCGCTTGGGGTCCAGCTCCGTCTCTGTAGGTGCGGAGTAGACTCGTTTGGGGTTTGGATTTGACTCGTCCTCTTTCCAGGGCACCGTCTTGTTCAGTTCTGGACTATGGTTGGGTATCTCGGCTGGACTTCTTCGAGGTTTGCCGTGCCAAAGCCATTTGGCTCGTTCGCCATATGCAAGGTTTGCAAAAGTACCGATGTCAAGGGTTTCGATATCAGCAAGCCCTCCTTTGTCTTTTCCTGACACCATGCCCATGACAAGCTCACCCCTTTTACCTCCTACTTCTGTGAGAGTGGATTTGACAGCCCTTTGCACACCCCAACTCTCTCCAGCAGCAGCCTTTGCAGTTACGGCATAGAGCTTGAGAAGGGTTTGGCGGTCCAGCCTTCTTGTCTTTTCGAGCTTTTGTGCCTTTTGAAAATGACCAATACCGCGCTTTGTACCTTCAAGGTCGAATACGTCTTTCGACACAGGCTCACCGTACCAATGAAGCCGATTTCGGACACCCATAAACATTCCCAGCAGGGCAGCCACAGTACTCGGACCTAATATGCCATCGGTAGGCTCGAAGTTGTAATGCTCAGCACCGACCTCGATCCACCAGTTGTTGATGGCCATCTCTGTTCTGTCGCAAAGCAAGCCATCGATGTATTGGTGGCCTAATTTGTCAAACATATACAAGGTGAATTGGCATAGTTTGATGAGCTCAACAACAGCCTGGGCAACAGGCACTCGGTCACTGGTCTTGTAAAGCTGTAGAAACTTGAGCTGTGTTGCTTCAGTGGGATCTGAAAGAGTCATTCCTGATCGTCCAGAACACCCCAGCCGTTTCAAATCCTCGTTGACGACGAAAGATGAGCGGTATTTCCTGATATCGCCCTCGGGAACCATAATTACGGTGAGAGCGGAAGGGAAATTGCTCAGGTTCGTCACCATGAGCTCTCCTAGCTCGGTATCCTTCGGTCGCGCATGGGAATCTTGTAACTGGTCGAAATAGAATTTTAATCTCGGGGGCCAGAGGTTCTCGTCCACAGGTACAGAGAGTACGCTGACAACAACTGAATGCTTCTCATCGCCAGTATAAGTCACGATCAATAGCGTCGGTGGTTTTCGAGAGCACGCCCATTGCTCGACTAAATAGGATTCGTATCCGCGTAAGACACCTCGACGCTCGACGACGACAACATTGCTACCTTCTTCGAGATATCTGTTGCCACAGTGTTAGCAATGTAATTTATCGCAAAGGCCTGGCTCAATGGTAACGTACCGAAAAGCGAAAGGGTCCGCAAAGACTATGTTTCTGCGCTTCGGTGATGGGACGGGTTGGGCGTCTGTAGCTTCGTTATACGCGGATACTTCTATCGGCTGGATACCGTTCGGAGGACTTTCTCGTGTGGTGCTAGAGTTTGAGGTGGTTGTTGTACGGGCGACGGGCCCTTTGACGGTGGTGCCGGTCAAGAATTCGTCGTCGACTCGTAGTCGCGGATCTGGAAATCTGAAAGCCATAGTATCGTCATCGACCCCTGTGGTGTTTAAAGGCAGTCCCGTGCTTCATCCTCACCCGTGGTGAGTAGGAGCAAGAGGTTGTCTCCTAAGGGCGGTCTCACGGTACCGGTGTCTTGGGAGGCCTTTCCAGTACTGTGTATAGGTATAGTTACAGGGCCTTCATGTGATGCAATAGCTTCCAGCTTAGCTTTCGGTACCTTACTTAAAGTATCTTTACGACGTAGACCAAGACTTTCCGTTCCAAGCTATATGCGGGGCAGCTAATTCAAATAGGCCCCACGTGAACCCCTGGGGGAAGACTGGGGTGTTCGGCGCAACTCGTATTTGGCAGGTATCTGTTTTTGTTATGAGAGCTGGATGAAGGTATGAAATGAAGATATCCAGAGTGAGTGTGATGCTTGAAAAATGTGAATATAGTTTGTAAAGTGAAGATCATCATAACGGGCGAATCACTGGCTTAATTAAACTAAGTCCATCATCTCCTTTACTTGAATCGTCTAGCGACATCAGTATCAGACTTATCGATAACCTATCGATAACAAACTGGGCATGCGTTATCCCGGCTTAGTATCATGCAAGTCCAGCCATTCCCCGTCATTGTCAAGCTCCATACCTTCAACGACATCGGACGTTCACCCAGACACGTCTTTTGCCAGACCACCAACACATATCTTAACTCTTGAATTCTGCGAAAGCCTTCTTGGCCCGTTCCCATATTTGTCTCAAACTAAGCGTACTGCTACCATATATTTCACTCAAATAATACATACCCCCGCATAAACCCACCGTCATGGCGACCGATAACGATCGTGGCTCGCCCTTTGCACCGCTCATGGCTGAGCTGGCGCGCATGAGGAACAAGACCCTTAAGACGGCGATCTGTGATGTAGACAATGTCATAGATCTTCTCACCAAAGCTCGGGATCAGATAGCACAGGGTGTGTAGACCACATTCAACCAGCGAGACCCTCTATCTAATCTCTGAACAGACCCAGATAGAGCTACCATGGTCATGACCACACTCCAAAATCCGGTTAAAGCGAGCTTTGAACGTATAACGACGGATCTGAAAGATGTGACAAAGGCACAAAAGGGGTTCGGAAAGGCTCTTGACAAGGTTCGTGTTCATACTGCTCGATTACATGTCTGAGATGGCATCTGACAATGACCAGGCTTTGCCTCACCGAGAACTACCCATGGAGACGGACGCAATGGCCGATCACCCGGGGCTTATTAACAGGGCGATAGCCATGCATCTACTACGTGAGGGACAATTTTCCGTTGCATCGACTTTCCTGAAGGAGGCTACTGACCATCCTCCACATCGCGAAATACACTCGGTCCCACGTACAGACGAAGATGGCGACGACGATATGGACGACGGCGAGGAAGGAGAGGATACGGATGACGAATTGGAAGGTCTACATTCTGAGGACCTCCAAAGGAAGTTTTCCGAAATGTACTACATTCTATCAGCGGTCAAAACCCACGACCTTATACCCGCTATCAACTGGGCCAACATGAACAGCACCCAATTGGAGGCAAAAGGCAGCACCCTTGAGTTTGAGCTCATTAAGCTTCAGTACGTTTGGCTGTTCAAGGGCCCATCAGTCAACGGCCTACCCGATGACCCCGCTAGGAACGGACTCGGCGGCGCCTTGAACTACGCTCGTCAGCACTTCACCCGCTTCCAGGGCCGTCATCTACCAGAAATCCAGCAGCTTTGCTGCGCGATGGCGTACGCGTCTAACCTCGCTGGCTCCCCATACAGGCACATATTTGAGGCTGATTCAGCCTTTGAAGACGTGGCCATGTCATTCACACGCGAGTTTTGCTCCCTCCTTGGTCTGTCAGCCGAGTCACCTCTCTATGTTGCTGTCACAGCGGGTTCGATCGCTCTGCCGCGCCTCATCAAGTACACTACATATATGAAGGAGAAGAAGACGGAATGGACGACAGAGAACGAGTTGGCCTTTGAGACGCCACTACCCGAGTCCATGATCTACCACCCCATTTTCGTTTGTCCCGTCAGCAAAGAGCAGACGACGCAGGACAATCCGCCAATGATGCTGGGCTGCGGACACGTCATTTGCCGTGAATCTCTGCAAAACATAGTCAAGGCAGCACGGTATAAATGCCCATACTGCCCGACAGAGGGTCACCCTAAGGATGCCACTAAGATCAGATTATGAGGGGATCGACTCTATGTGCGCACGAAACTTTCCGTTCCTCATGCGTTTATTGGGATGAATGGCCGGGCATCTGCTAGGGTTTGATGCATACAACTAGGGGATGACGTTTGGACTTTGATTCGAAGTTAGAAATGAACAGCGGGCGTTTGGTCTTTTGTTTTGTTCTTGTGTGTAGTATTTGTTGGGATAATCAGCCCGCTTCATAGACACGCCGATCATTATCCAGCTAAAGTCATGAAACACCTAGCGTTGTGAATACGTTATTGTCTCGAGTCATGCTTCACAAAGTTGAAACCTGTGTTAAGTTTGAATCTTCGGGGTTTCACATTTTCGTCATGCACTTGTTCATGATTCAAAACTCAAGATTTCACTAGCCTGTGAATGCGATCATCTGGACGGTATTGTGAGTTTCCTATTTTTTATTGATCATGGATTATCTGGACATGGTATTCCTCATGCCAGCCGACCGAGGGACAAAGTAAAAAGTAACAACAAAGGAACTAGATATTGGCTCCTGGATCTCATTCCATGTGGAGCATTGAACGCCTAAAATGGTTGGGTCTAACATAGGAAACAAAAAACAACCAAATCAAATAGAAATATAAAAATGATAAAAAGTCCAAGCAAGTTTCCGACACCAATGGATATCATCTCGTCGCCTTCTGTTCACGCCGCACCGTTTGGTCACCGTCCATTCCGAGCCTGCCCTATGTGACTGGTGCCATTGAAAAGGGGAATTTTTTTGTATCCTTTCGTAAATTCGTGTCTTTGTACAGCGGTGCTCCCGAAATGCTTGTGGGGAACCGCGCAACTTGCTAATGGCCGCTCAATCGATAGTCATGCGGCTGGGAATCTGGGGCTTGACATCCTGCATGTTGATGGAGTTGGCGTCGGGCTTCTCCTCAACCTTGCGCTTGCGAGACAAAGCCTGGAGATGAGGCTTGAGTCCCTTGCCAAAGTTGAGCATGCACACGATGGCGTTGATGATGGTGAGAATAATGAGGAGAATGGTGATGACAGCGAATGCGGTCAATGATCGGCGAACGGCTTCGTAGTTTTGCTTGTGTCCGGGCTGGTAAATTCGAACCAGCTTGAAGATGAAGTAGCTGAGACCTCCGAGGTAAAGAACGATGATTGCAATCATGCCGGCCTTGTTCTCGCGGCGGGTGAAGAAAGCAGCGGCCAGGAGAATCAAGATGGTAATAGGAATGGTGACGATGGTAAGCGCGAATTCGGGGTCATCCTTATCGGCGACGACGACAACGAACTGAACGATGAAGCCGAGGAAGAAGAAGAAATCGAACTTAAGCAGAGCAATGTAAATCTGTGACAGAGTTAGAGATGGTTCAATGGGACAAGAGCGAGGTAAGACATGCCTGGTAGTGAAGGAATCGCTTCTTCATGCGATAATCAGCACCGATGTTCTTGAGAATATCCCAAGCATACTCTTGGTAGATCTTCCATGAAAGAAAGCCCATGACAAGGGTAGCAAGGGCAATGATGGCGGGGATAGCCACAAGGTAAGGCTTCACATCGTGCCAGAGTTCTGCCGCAGGCATATCAGGTCGGAGGGCATTCTTTTCACCGAGAATATCAAAAGCCTCTTTGATTTGATCTACTTGGATGGTGGTGTAAACCATGAGGGCAAGGTTGGAAAAGCAGACACCAATGATTTGAATGGTGTTCTTTTGGCGGAGAGCATCCCAAACGACAACGAGAGTGTAAAGGAATCCGAAGATAAAGAGTGTCAGGAAGGTAGGGATAGTCTTGTACTGAGACTGAACTTCGGGATCGGGGTTGTGAGTGCCAAGGTTGACCTGGAATTTGCCAAAGATGTATCTACATATAGTGTTAGTAACGTAATCGTGATAATTAGGTGTCAGAGATGGCGTACGCTTCGAAGCAGATACAGAGGATGGCCTGTAGGAGAGAAACAGCCATGAAGCAAGCCGGCCATCGGCTCTTCATGAAATCGATCTTGCCGTTCTTCATACTTTGTGGAGGAACTGAAGGAGTAAGTCCTTCCCGGTAAGCGAAACCTTGGTTGTATGTTGGCTCAACGGCGGCCTGGAATGCGGGAGGCTGAGGAATAGGCTGTGGCGATGGAACAGGAGATGGAGCGTAACTGTTGTCGTATGAGTTGTTGTATGAGTGGCCGTATCCGTAGCCGTTGTCCACCCCTAGAAGTGATTTGCGAGAGTCCAATCGAGTAGTCATGACCGACATGGAAGAGACTCCAGCCCCGGAGTCACGGCGTAATAAGTCGAAGAAATGAAAACGCTCGTCGATATCGCTCGACGGACGATGGCTGACGGGAACAACTTTTAGTCAGATGCGATAGCGACGCGGTGGTTTCGGTCGGGGCGGTCGTATGTCCAAATTAAGGTACTGTGGCTCACGCGGACGCTGTTATGGAAATGAGTTGTTGACTTGGTAGATAAAGCGTATGCGAAAATCGAATCCGACAGAAAAGGAGTCGCGAGCTGATGCAAATGGAAGAGTAGCGAGAGACGTCGACGCGATTGCGAGAATTGATTCACTGGTGACTGAAAACGGTCAGACCGGGGGTTGTTGATTAATAAGGATGAGAATGGATGTTGATGAGAAGAGAGAAATGAGACGGAACAAAACGAATGGAGAGAAGAAGAGAGCCCAAGCGTTAAAGAAAGAAAATGGATGTCAGCTTGAACCAGATGGGCAAGTCAAGTTAGTAGTGCTGAAACAGCCCAGGCAGGGTGTGGGCCAAGATAATCCAGGTCTCCATAGGTCTGGTCCAGTCTAGATACTCCGTACACACAGAGGGCGAACTGCCCGCCCCAGCCCAGGCTTTCCATCTTCGGTTCCTCGAGTACCTAGAGCCTAGTTCAAGGGTGGGCAGCCCCGAGCGCAGTATGCCAGGGGTTTAGGCGTTTTTTTCCTGGGGTGCCCGATAACTGATGGTGGAGTCTTGTGGCTCTAAAGGTGCTGCTAGACTAAATGGCCTCAATTGGGAGAGGGTTTTTCTTGGTTTCTGGACTGTCCAGGTTGTCTCACCTTGTCTTGTCTTTTGCAACAGAAGACGACGATGAATACCGAATCTGGTACCATGATGCAGTCGGCCAAGGCTCAGAGATAAAGAGAGGAAAACCCCTCAGCAGAAGAAAGAATCAGAATCAGATACAGTTCAAGCCAAGGCTACACTACAGGGGCACGCTAAACTGACAGACAGACAGTGACTGCACAGTTGGCGGGTGGAGAGAACCACAGAGACGGGACGCCGCATCCCGCCTCTAACGTCCTTAGCTTTAGGTTTGGATAACGTTGTGTGGAAAGTTACTTGGCTGTCTGCCCGCTAGTTGCTGCAGCGCAGATACTGTGTGGATGAACCCGATCAGCCTTGGGAGCAATCTACCCACCATACCTCGAGCGGTACTGTAAGAAATGCCGGGCATAATCCATGGCTGTGCTGGAAATTTTCATGGGAGGCCGTCACTATGAACATGACGAATGCAACCAGAAACAACCATTGAATTGCATAGCACAGCATATCTTAGTATCGTCATCTTCAAACCTAGGTCGGTATGACATACAGTGTCAAGGAGGGCTGGGTTGCTGAGGGAATGAATACCTGCCTGTACCAGTAATAACTCTAGCAGAGATGAGAGCTGCGGCAGTGCAATATCATGCAGAAAAAGTCTCCATTGTTAGTGCAAACTCCCTGCCACCCGAGGAAATGCCACCCAAAGTCAGCCCACACATAACAGTCAATACACAGAACCATGTAATACCAGTTGTCCGTCGGACTCAGCCCAGTCCGTACGGGTACAGCCACTTTAACCTTGCATGAGCCATGTCTTGGGATCGCATCACACTCCATCTTTGGTCAATTTAGCAGACAAGAGAGAACAGAGAAAAATCACATAGTTTTTGACACTGTATTTTGATAACGTGATTGCATAGATGATGTGATGTGATATGACATATGAGGCCCTCAAACAGATACCTCTCTGCCTACCCACACAACAGATTGAAATGCATCAGTGCAAACTGGTAATACGGGTAATTAATTGCCTTCTATGAAACTCTTTGCCTTTCTCTGATATGCAATGCAGATGCAATTCAGCCACCGTCAGATCATCGAAAAAACCTGAATTCGTTTCCTGCATCTCGCTTTACTGAGTATAGTACAGCACATGCTCGATCTGACGATCATCAACTCACGGTTCACTGCATATTCTATTATTACTCTCCCTCTCAGGTGCCTTTTACCAGGCAAGGTATCCGTACTGTAGCTTTATTAGACTTTTTACCTACCAACCTGCTGACGGTACGGGAAAACGGCCCCAGGATACCGTTCCTGGCTGGCATAAGACGTTGCAGTGGTAATCTCTCTACTGGTCCACATTTTATAATTCCATAAATAAAACCGCGCGGCCAATGGACAATGCCCAAGACTCTCTCTACCTGAGAATACGATACGGCATGTCCCATTTTTGTAGCAATCAGCGAGTTGTGTTGACTGGAAGTGAAGTGAATGCATGGTCAGCAGTTGAAAAATAAACTCTCCACTTTGTTATTATTGCAGGCGTCGTCATCCTCCGTCCCAATAACCATACACCTTGCACTTTGGATACTAACCAAGGCAAGCGCATCTCCTATTCAAGACCTTTAACCGCGATTCTCGCATAATATCCATCTTGGACTAACTTGGCCAAGCTTTTTTGGTGGTGTGCATCCATGTTTCTCTATTTCGACACTGCGCTATAGGGCTAGCAGAGCCTCTTTTTTAGACCGTCTCTTCTCTGGTCATTTGAGGCCTGCTACCCCCAACCCAACAGCTTGATGACATGCGGCTGTGTTGCCGTTGGAATGCATGGCACGCATTTACTTGACTCAATTTGACTTTGCTATCCGGCCACTGTTCAACGTCAAACGAACGGCCTTAAAACTCAATGTCTTTGATTGGCACAAGTCAAACCAACCGGTGAACACGGTGAAATTAATTCTTAGGTCAGGATGTTATGAAGATCAGGGACGCCGACTAAATTTAGGACAGCTATATGCAGAAAATAGCACAACGAATGCCGATCTTATTTATTATCTCCGAGATTCCCAGTATATCTCCTAAATTCCCAGCTAGCTACTAACTAATGTGAACACTTTTCAAGATCGTCACTCCGACAAACAACAAGGCTTACTTGCCTATATACGGTTACTGTCTGCTCCCCAATAACTAAACCTTGTCATGCTTTCTTCGGAGCCTCGCTAAAGGAAATCAAGATCCCACGAACCCCATCCATATCCTAGCACCGATTGCTCGTTTACGCCTGCATCATCTGAATTCGCTCCATTCAACCATAATGCACTAGCCGATGATTGTTGCTGCGTTACAACGCCGACTTGACTCATCCGATCGACATCTTGTATCTCCTGAGAATACTCGATCGATTGAAAGCATGTCGCCTTACCCAGGAACTGATGCAGTAATTGCGTGAAGCTGACAATACATGGCCTAACCAACTCTTCCATCGTCTCCCCAGTTGCTGTGCCAAAAAACGTCGTGACCATGCCCCCTGGTCCTGTAACAATATCCACAAATTGCTGTATTATCCGGGCTGCCTCTCGTGCCGTCGTCCATCCTTGTGGAAACGCTTCGAGAAGTGTGACAAGAATAGCAAGCTCGTTCTGAGCTACGAAAGAGGGTTGCCATTGACCAGCTGTAAAGCCAGACATCAATATCAATCCCACTGGCAGTAGCCGACTCAACGTGACCCTGTTCAAAGGTAATTGACGTTGTTGAAGAAGTGCCGAGTTGGCTTGAAGTTGTTTGCTGGCAAATTCGAGCTGTTCTTTTCGAGTAACAGCTGGCGGCGAGACTGAACTGTTGAAGTGATTTGGGAAGTAAAGAAAAACAAGCAAATGGTAATACTGTGCACTCATCCAGGTGACGCTACTGTGGATAGGTAGGTTGTCTGCTTCCATCGGCGACATGAGGCAGCCGTTACTATACCAATCTTCTATTTCGGACCGCAGGCTGTTCAGTATTGCCCGTCTGTCTGTAGGAGCCAAGCGCGAGGTTTCCGCATTCCGCTGAAAGTGTACCGTGTTCAGGATCCGATACTCCAGTTGTCTGAGTTGAATGATATGCCGACTAGTCTGTAGATTGCGAGCATATGTAGCTCTATCTGGGCCGGCAAACTCTTCTACTGTGAGGCCCGGAAGTGGAACGCCAGCATGTTCGTCCGTCAACGCTGCTGGAAGGCCCTGCGATGCCGACATCATGCGGTCCAATACAAATATGCTCCAATACAACCGGTGCCTGAGCTCAGTCTCGACTGCTGTCCGTGGCTTCTCGTCCGGACGAGTAAGGCCGATAACCATGGCCTGTCGTGCTGCGATGCCAACAATAAAGTATGCAGAGATTGCAGCCGGATCAAAAAGGGAGTACAGTCCCAACAGAACAAGGACCTGCACCGACTCAATACTCTCACTGCAGAGACACTCTTGGATGATGTCTGGATAAACTACATCGAACTGTCGTGCTGTGTCGCTTGGGATCTGCCCGGCCCGCACGAGCGACGTGCACCCAATCGCCATGACGAGATACAGCAATGTCATGGGCGGATCTAGATCCACAAGAGATGCATCCCCTAGAGTCTCAAGATCTCGCCGTATTCTCGCCTGGTCGACAAAAGGATACGCTCTGTTCACATGGCGGAAGAAGGCATCGACGAAGCGACACGGTGCAATATCAGGAGGTAAAGCCTGCCGAGCGATCAACCTTCGTCTCGTGGCTGATCCCTCGGTTGACCCCTGATAGGGTGAGAAGTGGCTACTGGCGGTTCGCACACTGCCCGAATCCCTTTCTTCCACACGTATTTCAGTATTTTGCTGTCCTGCCAGCTCCTCATCATGCCCGCGTAGTGGAGGTTGGGCAGCAGTTGCATCTAGTGGAGGAGTGTTTGGGCCTGACACTGATGAAATGTGAGGCGATGTGCTCTCTGGATCTGTGATGGCCCCTATACCGTTCTGTTGCCCTCGACCAAGAATACTCACCAAATCAGCTCCTGTCTCTATCCCGCCTAACCTACCCTGTGGGACCGGCGGCAGTAGATTTTGTTCAATATACTGGCTTAACCATTCTACCCGAGAGCGCAACTGGTGTATCTGGGCCTCAGCGTTGGTAATCGGGCTGGTATACGAGCACCGCTGACCAGCAGTGGCGCAAAGAGAGCAAACAGGAAAGGTACGGCTACACTTCTTTTTAAAGCTGCGGCAGCGATCACAGGCTGGCCGTGTGGTTTTTGCACCTGAGGTTCGAGCGCCAGATGCTTGATGAGTAACAGAAGTATGATATTGTCCACGGGCTTGCGCTTCTCGTTGGTCAGCAGACACTGGAGGTGAAGCGGATCGGGCCCGACCGATGGCCCCAGGAGACGGGGACAGCCTGCGGAGGCGGAAGCGGTGGATCGAGGCCTTCATTTCAGATGCCATTTTGGGTAGTTGCTGTTGTTGTTTCTGTTGGCATGATTGGTATTCAGGCTCTGACAGGACAGAAGGGTGGTGGGTGTTATTAATCTACGAAGTATCTCTCGCGTGAGAGATCGGAATCAGATATCTTTCAACAAGAAAGCAGGCGAAGAAAACTCGCAATCGTTCAATTCGACGATAAGATAGAGCTCTCAGTGATGGTTCGTGGAGCCAAGAAAGGTTCGCCATGGTATTGATCAAGCCAATGATGGCAGACTAGATTGCGTGCTTGGGAAGGGGATGTTATCATTACCCTGTATGAAGTCTTTAGCTAACGGTAAAGGGCAATCCGTAGAGCCCCAAAAAGCATTGGTCCAGTCACCTAGAAAACACACCAAGATGCGAAAGGAAGATGATGAATTTGAGGTTATCACCAAGCCAGTATCTCTATTTCGACACCCGGGAGGCAGGTATCAGTCGTATCTCTTAAAGACGGAAGGAGACCTGGCGGCGGCCTGGCTCCGATGCCCGGAGTCGGGATCGCGCGGAGGCCGACCGGGATTACCGAAAGCGGCAACACCATATAATGAGGCAATCGTTCGACCTGCGAATCGTTGAGTTAGCAGTGAGGCTATTTCGCGGAATCCATCGGCAGCTTGTGTTATCAGCTATCGAATCAGCTTGGAATCTGTTTATAAGAAGATTGAAGGAGTTTGTTAAAGAATCTAGTGTCTTATTTGTTTTGATCTCTTCAACTTACTCGCAACTATCACGACGATATTATTTTAGACAATTACTAACGTCTTCATATGATTGTGACTTGAAAAAGTCTCATTATTGCATCTTGATATACGAAAAATACACTCACATCTCGACTTGCTTCAGAAGACATATCTCATTTTGAAAGAATGACTTTGGTAGATAAACTCGACGTTCGTCGCATTGCCATCATAGGTGCTGGCCCTAGTGGCCTTGCAGCCGCAAAGTAATCACCCTCAACACCATAGACATGCCGAGTCCTCAACTGACGACACTCCCAGATATCTTCTCGCAGAAAAGAAGTTCTCCAAAGTTCGTATCTTCGAGCAACGTGCCACAGCAGGCGGCGTATGGAACTACACTCCTCTAGCTCGTGAGCAGGGCTTTTCGGTGCCCAGGACCCAACCCAGTTATGCGCCAGATCAAGCCCTTTGGCCTAATGACCATGGGGATGTCGAATTCATGTCTCCTATCTACGATCTTCTTGAGACCAACATTCCGCATTCACTCATGAGGTATAGTGACAAAGAATTTCCCAAGGGTTCTTCTTTGTTTCCTCGTCATAGCGTTGTGCTGCAGTACCTCAAAGACTACGCCCAAGAGATAACTCCTCATATCTCATTTCAGACTCAAGTTTTGAACATTGAGAAGCCGAGTCCAGATCGCTCACAGCCATGGTCGGTCGAGGTCCTCGACCTGAAGGCCAACAAGGTCATCAAAGAAGAGTATGACGCTGTTGTGGTGGCAAGTGGACATTACAATGATCCTTTCATCCCTGATATCGCTGGCCTCTCCGAGTTTGATAAGAAATACTCGGGTATCATTTCGCACTCCAAGTACTATCGAAGACCTAATGACTTCAAGGACAAGGTATGTTGGTTTAATATCTTTTTGGGACAGTTTGCTAATCATCAAGTAGAAAGTTATTGTTGTTGGCAACTCTGCATCTGGTGTTGATGTGAGCGCGCAACTTTCCAATGTTGCAAAGCATCCCATCTTCATCTCAGAAAAGGAAAAGACGACCGTGGTCGCCCCTACAAAAGAGCCATGGGCAGCCGGTGTTCCTGAAATCGTCGAGTTCCTCCCTGAGCAGCGCGGTGTCCGCTTTGCCAACGGCCAAGTCGAGAATGACATTGATGCTGTGATATTCTGTACTGGATTCCACTATTCATACCCCTTCCTCAAATCTCTCGATCCTCCTGTGGTCGTACCTAGTGGTGGACATGCAGCACATCTCTGGGAACATATTCTCTACACTGCAGACCCAACGCTCTCATTCCTCAGTGTTCCGCAGAGGATTGTCCCTTTCCCCGTCGCCGAGGCTCAGAGCGCTGCAATCGCTCGTATATGGTCTGGTCGTTTGAGCCCTCCATCTGAAGCCGTGATGGAAGCATGGGTGGAAGAGCAACACGAGAAGAAAGGAGAAGGCAAGGCTATTCATGTCATGGCTTTCCCTGAAGATGTCGACTACGTTAACCGCTTGTATGAGGTAAGCAAGGCGGCACTAATAGTTCCTGAACTGGGTCTCGAGAATGAAGGACAAGGCAAGTTACCTCCATACTGGGGACTTGACAAGAGGTGGGTGCGGGAGAGAGTGCCAAAGATCAAGCTGGCGAGCAGAGCAGCGGGTGAGAAGAGGCACGAGCTGAGGAGACTGGAAGACCTTGGTTTTGATTATGAGGAGTGGAAGAAGACTGTTGAGGAAGGTGAAAAGCTCTTCTGAAGCGATCATAAGTTTTGAGATAGACCATGAGATATTTTTTCATTGTTGAAATGTATTATTACCAATTTATAATAAGCTAGATACGCGCAGTCTATAAAGCGTTAACCCTTTTATATACACACGCCATCCTCACTATGTGTTTTTTTTTCTTTTTCTTTTTAGTTATCTGTAGTCTTCTCGTTACTGGCAGTCACACCCTCTTCCTCCTGGACCTCGTTGTTTTCGTCGCCGCGTCGCTTCAGCGATTTGAGGCCGGTCTTATGCTCTTTGTGTTCCTTGCTAAGGTTGACTTGTTTGATCATAAGACTGATGACGAGCGAAAGACCGGCAAAGCACGTGTAGACGATATACATGGTTCGTAGACTGTTCCAAAACGCTGTCTTGGCTACCCTGCCATCTTCTCCTGTCAACGATCCCACAAGCTCCACACTACCTGCTGCGTTGGCTCCGGAGAGTCTGCTAGCGAGACTAGGACCTAGTTCCTTCTCGAGCTTTGGATACTGCTTTTCCATCTCATTGTTGAAAATGACACCGCCTACCACGACGGAGATGGAAGTACCCAGCTGGCGAATAAAGGAGAAGCATGAAGTTGCGGCACCAATGTCTCGCGGCTCGACGTTGGTCTGGAGTGCGATCAGGGGGGCCTGGAAGTTGGGGCCGATACCAATTCCAGCGACGATCTGAAAGATGATGATCTTGACCCAGTTGGCGCGCGGTTCGAGGTCGATGAACAGGCCGAACCCGATAACGGTTACAAAGAAGCCCGCCACGATGGCCAGCTTATACTGGCCTGTCTTCTTGATATATACACCAACTCCAGCCGAGATAAATGATAGAGACAGCACGTATGGAAGCAGGTAGACTCCAGAAAGTAGCGACGAGGCACCGAGAACACCCTGGTAGTAAAGCGGAAGCCAGTAACTACCAGACATGAAGACGAATGCGTGAGTAAAGCCAACTCCGTAAGAGGCAATGCAGTTCCGTGTGCTGAAGAGCCGTAAAGGAAGTACAGGGATTTTGGCAACCTTCCACTCGTATAAAATGAAAAGTCCAACGGTAACAATGCCAAAGACGAGAAGACAGATAGTCGTGGCAGAGTTCCAAGGAAACGAGACGCCTCCAAATTCAAGTCCCAGCAACCACATGACAGTGCCACCAATGATGAGAATGCTGCCGGGCCAGTCCAGAGCCATGAGACCCTCCTTCATTGGCGTTCGAGGGTTATGCAGCTTTAGGAAAAAGACGAGAATCACAAAAGCAACGGCGCTAATAGGAAGGTTGATGTAGAAACACCATCGCCAGGTGACCTGGCTAGTAAAGACACCGCCGAGAATAGGTCCAACTGCAGATGCCAACGCCCACACCATGCCGAGAATACCAAAGTACATGCCGCGGTTTCGTATGGAGAAGAGATCGCTGATAGCGATATTGGGCAGCACAATAAGACCACCTCCGCCAATGCCTTGGATAGCACGCGCGGCAATGAGCATGCCCATGCTGTTACTCACAGCACACAGCAGAGAGCCAATCCAGAAGATGACCGCTGCAGCGAGGAGTACAGGCTTGCGGCCAAAAATGTCCGAGATCTTGCCCCATATCGGCACAAACGAGGCGTTGCCCAGCAGGTAGGCACTTCCTATCCAGACGTAACCTTGGCTCGAGTTGAACTCATTAGCGATGGTGGGAACCGCGGTGGTGATAATGGTAGTATCCAGAGCGGCGAGGAACAGCGCCAAGCAAAGAGCGCTGATGATCAATATGTTCTCCGACCTGGTCCGCCCGGCCTCGGGATCCCCAGCCCCAGGCGCTCCGGGTAAGGGGCTGCTGCCGGCCGCCGTGGTTGCGGCTCCATCTGGGGTTGCTTCGGCAGCTGCTGTAGGGTTGTTGGAGTCTGCATTTATCCCATCTCTTTCCACGTCAAGAGTGCTGTCCGAACTCGTCCTGTGCTCTGGCGTCGGCGCTGAGACGGCCATTATTGCCGTGCAAGTTGTAAGCCTAAGCGGCCACTGATGGAGGAATGGAAAAATCCCCTTTTCTCTCCCTTTTGCAATTTGAAATCCAAGTTGAAAATCGTAGACGTAGTAGCAGCAGTGACCCTTGTCCGGGGGCCGGCGTGGACCGAACAGTGATTGCTAATCAGGGATTGGATTGTGTTGTAGTATTGGAAACGCAACTCCCTGCTGTGTGGTTCATATGCGTTCACTCTGCACGAATATGTAAGGATACCTTTCTAGCAAAGTATGCATGCATGGGCGAAAGAGGTCAGTCACTCAGGATGAGGCGAGATGAGGTGAACAAGGCCATTGTGATTCATTCTCCACCGAGAACGGTCTATGACTAGGTACTGTTAACTAAATAAATTGCAGATCAAGACCAGGGATAGAGTGATTGAATAACTCGTTAAATCCGAGACGCGAGACCGAAATCAGAGTAATTCGGCGGAAACGTGCCGGGTCGTCGACTCGTGGAGGGTGGAGAAATAATTCCGTTGCAATGAAAATAAAGGCGTCAACGACACTGAGAGACTGAGAGGTGAGAGGGTATGGGTGGTGTGGAGTACATATGTTATTACCGGTGTATAATTCCGTGAACTTTTACGTATTTTCAGACTTGTCTTAGATACAACCTTCTGAATAGAGACAAGCACCAACGTCTCTACCTT
The DNA here is from genome assembly GCA_002093855.1 of Fusarium praegraminearum. Lineage (NCBI taxonomy): Eukaryota > Fungi > Ascomycota > Sordariomycetes > Hypocreales > Nectriaceae > Fusarium > Fusarium praegraminearum. The sequence continues at coordinate 418,876 of LXHY01000027.1, read as the reverse complement.
GGAGAAAACTATGACTAAAGACTGAATGGAAGATACCATGTACTATTATTCCACACTCTCATAACGTCCGTCTCAACACTTGGGGATTGTGAGAACCCTTTATAATTTACATATTCATCCACTGCTGATTCCTATTCCACTCCACTCAACTTGCATGCCCGATTAGAATATCTTTGTAATACTTTCCCTTGAAATGACACTATTCTGTCGCTCGTCACGCCTCACGCGGAAGAAACTGTCACAGAAATCGCTACACCTCATATGTCGCAAAAAGTCCTCGTCGTGAGTGATGACAATAAGCTGAAAGTTGCTCTGAGCCTGACGAGCTTTGATGATCATGTGCAAGCTCTCTGCCAGACTCTTGATGTTGTCGCGATCCAGGTTGGTTGTAGGCTCGTCCAGCGCAATGAGACCGCAGTTGACACCAAATGATTCAGCCAGTGCTAAACGAATAATGATGGACGCGAGCACCTTTTGTCCAGCTGAACATCGGCCACGCATATCCATCTCGGTGTCTTGCTTCACCATACAGAGTCGATAGTTGTAGTTGCGTTTGCCTGTGTTTGACTCATTATCCGAGCGGATGAGGATTGTGTCAATGTCGGTTCCTTGGTACGTGCTCTGCCATAGTTCGCCAGCGATGCGATTTATCTCAGCCATCTTCATCGAGTGGAACTGCATCACAGCTTTGTCAACAGCCGAGCTACACTGGGCTAGATCTTCGATAGCGGCTTTGGTCGTTTCCACACGGATATGCGACTCTCGGTACTTTTTCTTGGCGTCCTTGTAATCCATTTCCCACTCTTGAAGTAGTCTACCAAGTTCCTCGTCCTTGGTTTTCATAGTTCCCATCACGGAACCGCGCTCTGCCAGAAGACGATTGTAGTGATTCTCTTGCATACGGGCTTCAGCTTGAAGACGTTCGTAGTCCTCGTCGGCATTGCGCTCCTCCAGCTCAGCGATCTCTTGACGGATGACATCGATAGTACGAAGATTCTTGCGATAGTTGAGGTTATCTTTGATGTTCTTCTTCTTACGGTCTCCATTGTCAATGTCTTGCTTTAGCTTGTTTGTGCGGACCGTGAGGTCTGTAACCTCCTTTTCGGTACTCGCGATTGTCTTCTCCAGTGTGGCAATGGCCCTCTGGTTGGATGCCAGGTTAGAGGGACCACCACGGTCGATGTAGCCCTGGATATCAGCATCCATCATTTTCATCTCATTGACCGAGTTTGCGACGTTGTCACGGGCGTCAACAATAACCTGCTCCTTAGCCCGACCACGCCGGAGAACTTCATCACGAGCAGACCTTGCCTCTGCAATGCTGGGTTCGATTGTCTCCAGCTCATCGTCGGCGCGTTGAATGACATCTCGTTGATGGGAGACATCTCCCTTTAGTTCCTGGATCTGGTTTTGTAGGTCTTGCTTCTTGTCTAGTTGGCCGGCCGCGCGGCTGATTTTGTTTCTCAGCTCACTCTTTTCCAGTTCAAGAGAGTTAAGCTGATCTTTTGTGCGTTGGCGGTCCGCAGTCAACTTTGAGATACGGTTCTTCAAAGTCCTCATCTGATCAGACAAGCTAGCTTGGAGCTCATGGATCTCATCAGGACTTCGAGTTGCTCCGCCTGACATTTGCTGAGACATGATGCGATCAACCTGGGTTTCCGACTCGGCAATGTCTCTGACGGTTTGCGTGATGTTGGCAACAGTCTTGGACATGTCCTCTAGGTCTTTCTGTTTCTCCTCTTCAGCCGATACGATGGATGCTTGCTCTTCAACTTGTCTCTCTAGGGCGTCGAATTCTGTTTCTGCAGTCTTGCACTCTTCGCGGAGAGAAGGCAATTCAGCCGTCAATCGCTCGTAAGTATCGTAAGAACCCCGCGCAGATCGCAGCTTCTCTAGACTTGAGACCATCTCTTTGAGATCCTTTTCTGTGTCAACCTTGCCCTTGGGGTCAAGATGCTTGTCTATCCTCTTGCTCAACCGTTCCATGCCTGCAGCTTGACTCTCATCGAAGTGACGATCACAAAGCAAACATTTTCGTTTCGTATCTAGCAGACGCTTGCATTTGGTGTAGTAATCCACGAGTGCGTCGAAGAGACTAAGGTCATTGCGTAATTCCTCAACCTGCGATTCAGCAGCCTCGACTTCTTCCTTGTAATCATCGACGATAGCGTTGTCACGGACCGTGAGAAGGACATTGACCACTTGTTGTTGACAAGTAGCCGCCTCTTTGGCTTTCTTGTCACGGGACTCCTTGGTGGTTCTCAAGCGGAAATCTACTTTTTGTTGCTTCTGCCGGGTCTGATCGCGCCGCTTCTGAGCCTCAGCAACAACTTTGTTCTGGCCTCTAACCAACGCTTGAAATTTGGATTCCAAGGTTTGTGGCTCCCAATCACTGCCAAGGACCTTGTCCAGCTTAGGCTTCCAGGTACTTGTCAGGGTGTCAAGTTTGCGCTTGCGGTCGTTAAGTTCCTTCCTCCTGTAGTCAAGCTGGGCTCTTTCGGACGCAAGACGAGTGCACTCGACGAGCTCTCTACCAAGCCTGTCATTTTCACTCTCGAGTGAATGCAGCTTATCATTTTCGTCCGATAGCTGCCGGTCCCAATCCGCATTCTCAAAAGTCTTCTGGGCTGTTTTGAACCTGCTATCAAGATCTTGCATCTGCCCATCGAGTACAGCTTTGGCACCCTCGTCAACGTCGATCAGGCTCGACTCATTTTGCAGCACTGCAGTGCGCTTTTCAATGGCGCTCATTCGTTGTTTGGCTGACACGCGGTCTTGAGTGCGGGCAGCTTTGCGGCCCTCCAGTTCGGTGATGACACCGGTAGCCTGATCTAATTCGGAAGAGTTCTCCTTCTGCAAGCGTTCTAAGTCCCTTCTCTTCTCAGCAAGGAGTTTCTGAAGGCGGTCATTAAATGACTTGACTTGGCTATCGGTGAGATCCCCATCAAAGCCCGAGAAACCATACGACTGAGCGGCTTCTTGGATCATCTCCCTTTGTATCTTTAATTGACGTTCGTATTTGTCTTTGTCCGACTGGTGCTTGCCTTGCTCGGAAAGCTTGGTTGAGAGTTCTTTTCGCGATTGTCCCAGTTCTTTCTGCAACTCATTATACTGAGCCTTGTTTTGGTCGGCATCGTCTTGTAGGTGCTGCATACGATCCTCATAATGTGCCAGATCGCTTTCCAATTTGCCATCGTCATCATGGAGCTCCTCAATAGTGGACTTGAGCTCTTTAACCGCCTCTTCTCTGTACTCAAGCTGCTCGCGCTTTGTGTCGAGGTTTTGCACAATCGCAAGATGACTATTTGCTGTTTCCCGGGTGGTTCTGATTTTCTCTTGAGTTTCTTCCATCTCAGCACTGATGGACTCGCAAGTCTCACGAGACCCCTCGATTTCAGCTTGCAAGGCCTTCATCCTCTTCTCAGCACGGTCGCCCCGATCCTTGTTTACCTTATTGTGAGCCTCGTCGTTCTGAAGCTTACCCAACTGTTCAACTTGCTTCTTTCGAAGCACTTTGAGGTTGTCGATGGCTTTGGTGTATTTCATTGCCTCGAATATTTCGTCAAAACGTTTCTTCAAGGCGGCTGGCTCACTCAGTGGCCAGAGAGACTCGTCTTGATGACAGAAAATGACAGCATCGAGAATTGCGGGCGATACACCAAGACGTTCTGGTATCATCTCATCCATCTGGGCCTGTCTGGTTGATGTGGTTGTTCGTTCTCCATTGTTCACAACGACGAGGGAGCTGTCCAGGGTTTTCTGAGACCGGGTCGTCTTCTTGACAGTAAGCTGTATACTTCGGGTCGCGACATGTTGACAGTCGTTGATGGATCGGAATTGTAGTTTTACTTGGGCCAAAACCTCTTTCTCACCACAGAGCTGCAATGTGTTAGCGGGCATGTTGCATGTCGAGAATGAAAGCGCATGAAAGTACCTTGGGGTCATGGATGAAAGCACCGCCTTTGCTGTTCGGCGGCAACTCGCCAGTGGTGGCATACTTCAGACATTCGATAATCGTTGTCTTACCGGAGCCGTTGTAACCGACAATGAGAGTTAGAGGGGTGTTGAACTGAATAGCCTCTCGAACAGAAGGGCTGAAAGATCGGACACCCGAAATCGAAAGCTTATCGATTCTAGACATGATGACTACCACATTAAGGGGACGTGACAGTTACAAAGACTATGACCTTGTCGATTGACTCATCTACAGACTGAGAACTGTAGCACACAAATCACACAAAAGTCGATGTCACAGGTGGATGACCTTGAAAGCGTTGCATTAGCTTGGACTAGGCAGCCAGCAGAGTTGACGGGCAACGCGACAAAGGAAGGAGAGACGCGTTGAGAGGTTCGGTGTCGAGAGTAGCTGATGCGTGATCACGTGCTTTCAAATTTACCCGTTGTTTCGGCGGTTCAGTACGTATTCCCATCATGGGATTGCCCAGAAGACGGACAGACCCGAAAACCAATGGCAGCCACCTCAAATGGGTGGACTGAGGACGGTGAACTGCCTGCCCGTCTGGGTCGCATGTTTACTAATCATTAATTTGGAGTAGGAGTCAGTTTAAGACGTTTTCTCGACAAGCTTTTGACGATATCTATATTGTCCTCACCTTGAGGTCCCCTCATGACAAGTATTCGATGTTTCTGCACTTCAATGGGAACACCTGAAAGATTACGTCTTTTCGACGTCAGAGGATTGAGGACAAGTTTCGAGGACCCTGAACCGTCTGTGGCGAAAGAAAACCAGTCGCAATCCCAGCGCCACCCCATTTTGCACCCGCAGAGCAGACCGTCAGTCTCCAGGAAATGCTTGGCTATGGATCTAGGCTAAAAAAGGGTTCAAGCATAGGACGCGTTTGGCACTAAAAACAGTGGAGGCTGCACTAGTTGCACACCTAAACTTGTAGAGGCTGAAAGGTTAGTTGACGGTAGCACAAGGTCGTAACCGGGTGTCTTTGGTTGAGATACGACGAAAGCACACAATCTAACAGCTGATATGTGTATGTACGGTGGCGAGTTTGTGCTGCAGCGAATGTGTGTCACGCATTGAATGACATGGAAGGCATTCTGTGTATGTCGGGACAAAGTAAAATATATCCGACTTTTTCTTTTTCATTATGGCCTGGTGCTTATCAGGATATGATGGAACCCCGGAATTGCCCCGCGATGATCCCCCTGAGAACTAAACATTCTAGGAATCATGATATCATCGAAGAATCGAATTCTCGCTGCAAAGTCTTGACTCTTGAATGAGACACCAGAGAGACATTGGTGAGCCACTTGTGGATGAGCAACGCCACTAGCTTGTTGTTTGCTGGACCCTCAGGACCCTCAGGACCCTTCACACTGGAACCCTCCAGCTTCCAAGACGGCCTAAGAGTGCGCTAAGAAGATCCATGCCTGAGTAGTATCCAATGAACATTGTCGGAGACACTCCAGTGTGACTTTTGCCCGCTTTTCTCGGGAGAGAACCTCCGGTCAAAGGCTCTACATTGGTCGAAGAGTTGGACAAGTGCCCATGAGCTAAAGTCAGGACAGGGAGTCCTGCCGAGAAGCTTCGGGCACAAGAGGTGACGTTTCATGCCCAAAATCCCATGTCTGCAAGAATCCAGTTTTGCAAAAGTGCCATGTTTTGGTGTTCAACTCACTGATACACTTGTGGTGCCTTAGTTGCTTGACTGTGCTGCCCTGCTGCGGTTGTCATCCGATCCAAAAGTAAAGGGGAAATAATAAAGCTCGTTCCAGTCTCTTGTTTATAGAAAGCGGGCCATTCTTTGTTCTTGACGCTACAGGTAAGTGCCTACCTAGATGAATTGCAACTTTTGATGTCGTATCGCGGTTTCTCATCTCATCTCATTTTATCTTGTCCCGTCCCGTCCCATTTCGTCTCAACATACCCGTCTAAACTTTTCCATGTTTTGATTCTTGCACATAAGATATCTACCTGCCTAGTGTCGTCATATGTCAGACGCCTACCTTATCCAGGGTCCAGTCTAGGTATCGGACAGGTAATTTGAGTCTTTTGTACATATCGCACAGCATTCCCTTCTATGGCTTCCACTCAATGACCCCTCTCCCTTCGTCCTATTCTTCCATGATGCCATTGCTTGTTCGAATCTTTTCTGACTCCCGAAAGGCGTTTTCCAGTATTCTCGTTGGCTTTTTCATTCCTTGACTACCAACACAAGTCTAGTACTCTTTGTTTTTCGTGGAGAGGAAAAGAAAGGCTGGCATCTACCTGTCCCCAACGCTTGAACTTGGAGTATTGTGTTTAAGAAGTATTTTTCTTAAATTACACTAAAGACCATAGCCTAGAACAGAAAATCGCCTTTACGATCTCGAACGACCCCAGAATCATCCAATATCTGTTTCATGGTCTTTTGGGATATTTTCCCTTATGATTAATGTCGCCAAACCCTCGTCTTTATCCTCCAATTCGACGACCGACCCCCAACTCCCAGCTCACAGCTCCCAGCGCTGTCGCTATCGCATCCACTGAGCACAGCACTGAAGCGATAGTTTACAGCCACGCCAGAGACCACTGGAACTACCTCTTGGGCCTTTGCCAATGCAATCAAGTACAGGCACTCGACAGGCCGCAAACGCAACCACAATAACCATGTCTCACGGACCTCCTCCGCCTCCTCCGCCTCACAGCGCCCCTCACCAAAACAACTTCAATTTCTACGGTTTCAATCTCGACATCGGTTCTCTCCCTGACATGACAGGTGGCCAGGTCAATAACATCCCCTCCCCTGCGATGCTGTAGCCGGGGCTGCGGCCCTATAGCGCCCCCTCTCCTCGGCTTGGGCCATCGCAAACTCAATCTGCGATCATTCCGGCTAACCCGATTTTGCAGATGGGTGCTGGTGGTCAGGATAACGATCTTATGTCAATGCTCGATAATAATATGCTTGGCGGCATAGACGACGTTCCCATGGGTCTCGAATCCGCCGATGACTCCAACATGAACGGCTCATTTGGTAATGGTCAAACATCCACAGAAGAGTCGGTTGCGAGAGCCGAAAATCAATTCAACACTGCAGCCAACAACGTACCTGGCGCAGGGCCCCTCCCAGCTGGCGCGTTCGCACAGATGAACCTCGCTGGTGCCAGCACTCTTACCGAATTTACAAAGCGAAGAAACTGGCCCGCCAAAGTCGTGGAGGAGCTTAGAGACTTTTTGCAGATTCTTGATGCCAACGGTCGCATCAAATACGCGTCACCGAGTATCCTACAGGTCACTGGATACAGCGTGGATGAAATCCAAGATGTCTTTCTGAAGGATCTGATCCACCCAGACGACCAAGGTGTTTTCGTCGCAGAACTCAACGAATCCATCGCGTCGGGCAACCCGCTACGACTCTTCTACCGTTTCAAGAAGAAGGATGCCGAATATGCGATTTTTGAGACCGTCGGCCATGCTCATATTGCTGGCGCCAAATTTGCCCCGAACCCCAACAATCAATCGCCTTTCTGCCAAGCTGTATTTATGATGGCGCGTCCATACCCAACTAAAAACGCCGGCCTTCTGGACTCTTTTCTCGAGCACAAAATCGAAAACGAACGATTGAAACGACGCATCGCTGAGCTTCGCCGCGAAGAGGAGGCCGAGAACGACGAGGCGCAGAAGCAATGGATGCAGAGCCAAGAGGGTAGATCAGACATGACTCCCTCCGAGGGAACGGGGGTTTCGTCAAGCACCTTTTATCGCCCCAGTAGCGAGAGAGGGATGTCGGAAGCCGATAGAATGGCCCTCAACAAAGCTCTTACGCGCGAGAATCTTGAGGGATCAGGCGGCAATCGCCAAGATTCCCTCAAAGACAAGATGGCACGTTATGAAGGGGCTTCTCATACGGACACAATCGAGATGCTGACGGGGTTGCGATATATTGAAGGCGAACGGAGCAGGGGAATCACAACGGGTAACGCAAGCCCGACTTTAATCAAGGGCGACGCAGGTATTGCAATTCCGATGGAGCGAGACCCACGAACAGGCGATAAGAAGAAGAAGCTCAAGACTTCTGAGGAATATGTCTGTACTGATTGCGGTAAGTTTCAGCCTGAGTGTATATTTTTGCACATTGATGCTAATTAAATTAGGCACGCTGGATTCTCCAGAATGGAGGAAAGGGCCTCAAGGGCCCAAGACGCTGTGCAACGCCTGTGGACTACGATGGGCCAAGAGGGAGAAGAAGAGGACCACTAGCCACCCTCCGACAGTGGATCAATCGGTCGCCTAGACTCGATGATCGCGAATGTGCCAAACAATTCTTGGCGGCGAGACGCACGCTCCGAACGAAACGAACCGGTACGAAAGAATAGCGTATGGCGCCATACGGCAGGATTCGATTAGAAACACGGTGCCTGGGGCACAACGGAGTCTGGGCTGATATTACAACTGCATTTTATACGGCGAAAGCGGGATACACGAGACGCTCACAGCCGGGGTTTTTCTTTTTCACTTCAATTTTCATTTTCTTAATCAAAGGAGCTTGCTCATGGCTCAATTGGAAGCCTGTTACGACTGGATACTACCATACGGATACCATACCTGGGGTGTAGGAGCACTTTGGCAGAGATAGTTGACGCGGGCGCCCTTGAAGCGCCACATATATGAATTGACGCATTGCCTAGATGATTGTGTGAATTCAAGCTTGAACAGGTAGCCACCGACAATTCAATTCAGCGACTCAGTATTAAAATCCGACATGCGTGTTACTCGGGTTGTCTTTGTGACGCAGCTCAGCTGAAACGGGGTCCATAACAGCTGAAAACAAGCAATAGCTAATGCCAAGGGTCCCACTACTCTACGAATCGATTGCGTAGGTTCATCTAAGCTCCCCATAATTACAGCTTGTGTTGTACGTACAGCTGGGTCCACGTCAGACACAGCCAACGATGGAGGTATTGGGCAAGGCATCAGACAGAGATAGGACGATGTCGATGACACTGTAACCATGGGTCATATAATAAGTGCCCCTCATTGGTTTGGCTTGAACGATGGTGCTTCACTCTTGTTGTACTTGAGACAATAGGCGCAGACAACCCCTCAGTTCCTGTCCATTTCCCTTCCATCATCGACTCCATTCTTACATTTCCTCTTTCAAATCAAACAACTCTTTTCAAGACAAAACTTGTTCTACAAAACCTACCAAATCGAATCGAAATCATGGACAAGCTCATCAACGCCGCTAAGGAGTACCTTGATGATGACAAGGATAAGCGCCAAGGTATGTTGAACATCTGCACCGCCATAGCTTGAAGCCAGGAGAGCTTTGATAACCCCGCCATGCTTCCATGGTGCCCCTCATCGGATGCTATTATCGTATGGTGTTGGATGTTGTAATATAGCTTTATTGTTTCAGAGCCCTTTGTCATGTTTATCTAGTTTTTGCCATGCGTGCTAATACATACTCTGCTATCCAGACCAGTCTCAACAGGGCCACGGACAGCAGCAAGGCTACGGTCAACAACAGCAGGGCTATGGCCAACAGCAAGGTTACGGACAGGAGGGTGGTTATGGGCAACAGCAGGGAGGCCAGTATGGTCAACAGCAGCAGCAGCAGCAGTACCCTCCTGCTGGCGGCATCCGTCAGTCCCCCAACGCTCCCCACACGAACGATTCTAACAAGGATATAGAAGCACAAGGTGCTGGTGGCTTTGGAGGCTTCCACGGCGGAGACGTCGACTTCGACAACGCCAAGGAGGAGGCACACCAGAAGGCTGGATCCTCTGGCGACAAGGACCTCTTTGGTAGCATTCTAGGTGCTCTCGGACAGAAGAAGAACAAGCTTGCCGACGAGGATCTCGATGAAGAAGGTGAGATAACAATATCTTGGAGAGAGGGACAACGTACTGACCACGAGTGACCACTAGACGCCATCAAGCAGCACAAGAACACCTACGACAACGACGAACCCCAGCAGGACAGCAAGAGTCTCGGTACGGCCGCTGCTATGCAAGCCCTCAAGATGTTCACGCAGGGCCAAAGCCAGAGCAGCGCTGGTGGTAACAGCCAGACTGCATTCCTAGGTCTCGCCTTGGCCGAGGCCAGCAAGGTTAGTGATGCTCATTGAATCCAACACGGGATAGTCTCTAGCTAACACGAGTCTTGTAGCTCTTTGACAACAAGGCTGCGAACGGCAAGGTAGCGGATGGAACCAGCAAGGAGGGTGTTATCCAGCAGGCTGGTGAGGTCGCTCTGAAGATGTACTTCAAGCAACAGGCAGGTGCTGGTGGACAGGGTGGTGGCGCTGGAGGTCTCATGGGACTTGCTTCCAAGTTCCTGGCCAAGTAATCTTGAAGTATAGTACGAAAACAGTATCATTACAGCGAAGACCTAAAGTAGGCATCAAACAACGATGAAATAAATATGAGACCCTATTAGAATCGAACGCAAAAGTGCTGTCTATGGATCCTTTTTCTGTAACTCAGTTACTCAAACTCTCCCATGAGCAATTAAAATGACAAAATAATCTGGATCTTGAAAGGCGTTTCACTCGCTCTATGTGAACCACGAGTAAGATCAAGTGGTTTCATGTCCCCTTTACGAGATCCACAACGTCCAACCATTCACTAGGTCTGCGTCGGCCAGACTCTGTGGCGTTGTGCAAATACTCTTCCGCTTCACCTGCCCATGCAAGGAGCTGCTCCTCGCTACCCCATTCTCCTGTAGCCATCAAACCAATGGGTAGCTTACCCTCACCCTGGTCTGGGTCGACGTACCCAACAGGCGCCGAGAGCGAGGGAGTACCGGTCAAGTTGGCCAAGAAGACGTAGAGCATATTCCGGATGGTAGTGTTAGTATCGCTCATACCGTAGGCTTCGTCGCCGGGAACGATGGGCCATCCGATCATAGGTGATGTTGGTGTGAGGATGAGGAGGCCAGGGTGCTTCTGAAATAAGAACGCCAGATGCTGCATGATGAGCTCTCGAAGAGCGCTATACTTGAGAAGATCCGCAGCAGGTGTCCTGGTTCCGACAGTCATCAGGACTTTATTAGCAGGGCCGACAAGAGAAAGCCAATCTGCGGGATTGGGGGTTCTTCGACGAGCAGACTCTGCCATCTCGGTGATACAGATTACACTGTGGGCAAGTTGCGCCTCGGGGATATACGGGATTGTAATATCGACGAGTTCGTAGCCGCATTTGCTGGTGAGATAATCAACTGCCCGTTCGCAGACCTCTTGGACACGAGGATCGGCTTTGTTCCACCAGTCACGGTAGATACCAATGACCTTTTTCTGGTCCTTAGGTGGCGGGATAGAAAGTGCAAAACGGCTTTGAACGTGGCAGTCAGGATTGGGTTGTGACATGACACGATACGCAATGGTTAGGTCTGCGACGTTGGCTGCAAGAGGTCCGGTGATGCACATGGTGTTATTCATGTACAGGGCTCTGTTATGTGTCGTCTTTAGACCGTAGACGCCGTTAAAGGTCGGAGGAATACGGATACTACCTCCAGCGTCAGTACCAACAGAAATGGGCACGACACCAATTGAGACGGCGGATGAGCCTCCAGAAGAAGAACCTCCCGGATAGTACGACTTGTTGTGCCAGTTGGTGGGTGTTCCTTGGGCGGCCTGAACGTGTCAGTTACAGTTTAACATGATGAAATTCGTCCTTACATTGCATCCGCTGGTGTCTGGTCAAGGTCAGCACTTCGATTGAATATATTTTGAAGAGAAGACTTACCAGATCCAAGCTCATGCATGGCATTTTTGCCAATGACCACTGCACCAGCCTCTTGGAGTTTCTTCACCGGCCACGAGGACTCTTTCTGTTCCTTGAATGTTTCAATCGCGGGATTGTACTTCATACCAATGTGGTTATGGAAGCCTTTGACATCGGTATCGTCCTTGACGCCAATAGGTACGCCGTCCAAAACGCCGAGAGGTTTGCCAGCAGCATAACGCTCAGTTGAAGCTTTGGCAGCCTCAAGAACGAGTTGGTCCTTGCCATGGTTTTCGGCCCAGCCATCTGCATACTTTCCGTCAGGTCTAGAGATGTGAGGCAGAAGGGCCTCGGCGACTTGAAGAGGGGTCACCTTTCCGGACTTGTACATTTCATGATAGTCACTTGCAGAGTAGTAGCGTGCCTTTGACCCTGCATACTGAGACTTGAAGAGTTCGGGTTCAAACTCGAGCATAGGCCCTGTAGGACCTAGAGGAGTGACGGTGGGCTAGTAAGCGTTAGATGTCGATGCTTGCCATGGTGTGAGGAACTGTGCATACGTGAAACCGGTAAGGTATATCATCGAGAGCGGGAATGTCTTTGATGATGCCGAAGTGTGCATTATTCCAAAAATACTGCTGAAGAAATCCAACTCTGGAGACGCTGGGCAATGTCAACTTGCATGCGTCTACTAAAGGGGAGGGGACCCTTACATGCTGGCCCCAATTGCAAGAGGAACGCCTCTAAATACAGGATTGTTCTCGATATGTGGGTTATAGGTTGCTGCGGGAGCCTCAACAGGCTTTGGATAATCTGCAAAGTCGGACGGAGCCATGATGAGATTGGCTGATCGTGGCCCTTGAGTCGTAATGAAGAGACTAAGCAAATAATACGATGCAATTGAAAATATGTTGAATTGTGAAAGGAGTTATAGAGATTGACTTCAAGTTGTTAATGAAGCCAAGATAAGTTAAAACCTACCTCCTACCTGCAGACTAATATACGGACCAACGAGTAAGCTTTGTCTGCAACGTCAGCTTATTGACCCCACAGGCACCTTCAGTGATATGGATGTAGTTGCCGAGGCTCGTGTTAATTGCCTGACTGCGTATTAATTTGCAAGCTACTTTCCACATGATTATTTATTCCTCTTTCTGTCCTTCTTGGTAGTATCAAATGAGGAGATATCATTTAATAACATATACTTCACCTCGGCAATCTATCTTGCCACACCTTGTTTTTGGTTCATGGTTCTATTTCCTTGGGTTACCTAAAGTGGTAATCAGGCTATCAGAGAACAACAGGGTGCTATCTTAGTAGTGTTCTTCGGGTCTTTCTAGAATGGATGCAATAAACCATCAGCCTACCTACCTACCTGTGTTCCCTATCTGGCTACCCACATAATACCCAACTGGCTGACACTATATACCATTGAATTTAATGATACTATCTACTACTTATATCAAAGAAAAAGAACATGTGGTTACCTTACGTCATCGCAAACTAAGGCCCCGCGTCACAGAATCGCATCACATGGGAGACCTGTCACTCCTCACTCGATAAGCCCAAACTGTATTGTATTTAGTAACTAAACAACAAACTATACTCGTGACCATTCCCTTTTCTTTGATTAACTCTAGCTATTTTCTTTTTTTACCTTTGCACCGTCCATCTCGTCTATCTTTGATTTGCATTTCCAGCTCATGGTTAGCGACACATAATCTCCATCGCTCATATGAGAGCCAAGCGAGCTCTTACACGGCTCGACCCCTAACTCAGCCCCGCGATAAGCTTTGTCTACTACACAGCAAACACTCGCCATCAACATCATGTCTCTATTTACCGCTCAACTTCATCCTGGCCGAGCACTGGGCTTTCTAGGTTTGTCTCCGCTACCACCTTTCAAATAGCCACTAATATTCGTCATACAGTTCTCGGCGCAACCCTTCACGATGTCCTTACTCGTCTCAAAGCCGAACCCCAACGTTTCCCCAAGATCGAGCTCTTATACTCCCCCGATCGACCCGTCACCGAACCTGTCGGGGTCAGTCTCCCCGCGAACGGCGTGCGGCTAAGGTTTGATGGTCCCGAGCAACGACTGCGGCTTATTGAGGTTACCGACTTTACCAAGAATCACATCACGTTCAAGGAGAGAGACCTTGTTAAGCCGGCAACTACAGGATCGCCTGTGCCAGGAGACCCGACGTCAGGTCCGACATTTCGGCACATATATCACAAGTTACTTGGACCAACATACGCGGGAGAGTTCATTCCGCCATCCAATACCCATGATAATGGCATATACGTCCTGTCATACCCCGGAGTTGCCTTCAACTTCTCACTGAACCCTTCTGAATACTCCCCCGAGAAGGATGTAGTGTCCACTTTTGCATCGGCTTCCAGCCAAGTTGCAACATCCATGGCTGTATTCAGCGGTGACTCGTGGGCCAGTGCCAGGCCGAACCTCTGGACAGAAAAACTGCCTAGCATCAAGTCAACTACTGTGATTCCTCGGGGCAAAGACGTGTATCCCGACGAGATCTCGCTTGTTCGACTGTATGGAGCTGGCCAGATACAAATGTTCCGGAAGTGGACAAATAACTGCTTCACGATCACTCTTGGTGAAACCACACCTCAAGATCTGCTCATGGAATTGGGTCCTCCGAATGCCATATACCGCAAGAACGATCAGAAGATGGTCATCCATAAAATGCGCACGGCAAGCAACACGAAAGCTCGACCGGAAGCCGTAGATATTGGTCGGCCAGAGGATTTAACCGATACAGATCAATCCTCCCTACACGATGGATCTGACGCATCCGATAATGAAGAAGCTGTTGATGACCATATTGGTCTCAATGTAAATGGCGAATGCTTCTACAACTACTTCTACCTCGGTTTCGACATATTAGTATCCACCCGCGTGCCCCCTTCTCAAGCTCCTCCCGGGAGCAGACCGAACGAGACAGGGCCTCAGAACGGTATCATATCACACTCTCCCGATCGCCTAGTAGCCACAAAGTTAGTCCTACACGGCAACATACCCGGTTCATATGAATTCAACCGACACCGACGTTGCCGCTGGGAAATTGCATACTTGGACTCATTCATAGACGAGGCCAACGGTCCAACAGATTCGGAAACACCCTTCCCACGGATCGAGGATCGTATGAACGCAATATGGGCGCCCGCATTTCCTCGCAAGGACTCGCAGCAAAGACAGCGCGGCATGGTCCTTAATCGAGGCTGGGGTGACAGTCCGGGTAGCAGCTGCGAGTTCCTTGGAGGGTGGGAGGAGAGTGGTGCAAAGCGCGCCGAAGCGAATGGGGATTCTACGACGACCCTGTACGGATTCCCAGGAATGGTGTTTGAGGTTTTGAAGAATGGACATGTCAACACTGTGACAGTGTTTTGATTGAGGACTTGCATCACGCTGTTTATGGAGTTGATGGTACTTGATGAGTAGCTTGTAAGCTAACTCTGTTCTGATTGAGTTTGGTACCTCTACCTAATTTAGAAAATCATATACTCGCTTGGGCGATGCTTTCTATAACAGTACTACCATTTCCCATCTGCTAACCTCGTTGTCGTTCCTATCGCCGTGTGTCGTCCTCGGAGAAACAAAGAGACTGGTCGAAGTGTTCTATGATATGAGATATCAGCCTGGCGTTTCTAGGCATATTGCATTCATTAAGCACGTACCACTCATCATCACCAGCATCCCCAGGTACATTAGGCCAACTGGAAGCTCCCTGGCCTTGACCTTGGCCTTGGTTCTGGCTGGAGATGATAGCATGACTGCAAGACTGACGAAGTTTGAGAATGTCATTTTCGACTTCGTCAGTCAAGTCACGCAGCTTTTTGATCATGGCGCCAATATCATCGATGAACTTGTGACGCTTGTCCTCTGTGGTGTCCGACTGGGCCTTGCCTTTGTCCTTGTCGGTGCACATGGCGGTTTCTGAATTTGAGCTGTAGGTCTTGGCTCAGTAGTAAAGTTCCGACGTGTTTGTATTATGAAAGGAAACATTCAGGGTGCGAGAATTGTATAGCTATAATGATACTATGATATCGTGGAGAATCTGGGGTTTACAATAGTTGGTGCCTATTAATATATCCTTTCGTATCCATTGTTCTATGGTTTAGACTGACCATTGTACTGCAAGGTCTAATGCGATAAGTTATAAATGGGACAAAAGCAGTGCAAAGTTGACATTGAACACTTATCTAAGAAGAGAATTATGTCCTTTAGAGGGATTTACTCTGTCTTATATACATCAAATTCCTCTATTCATATACGTTTTGTCCAATCTAGACATCTTCTGGTTGTCTTGACATTTGTCGCTTGTTTGGACAAATCTGCCCAGTTTGGAAGCGTTTGTCAACAAATTAATAGATACCAGGGAGCAACTTATTGGTAAATACTAGACTACCTAAGGAAATGTACTGTGTTAATATTTCCAGGTCAGTGCTATTCAGTGTGGTCAACAGATATAGCACAATGGCGAATTACCCGACACAATAGTCGTCGACATTGATGCTCTCTATACACAGCAACACAATAGCCTCTTACCTGAATCCATGAAGGCCCCCTACCTTTAATAAGAGACGAGAAACCAATGCAAGCTTGAATAGATTCAACCAAGGTAAGCACAGCTGCAGCCGTAAGGATGCGATAGCGTAGTATAATGAGGAAAGAGAATTGTATCCCAATCTAGCGAGGATTTCCTTAGTGGTCTTTTCACTGGTGCAGGCACAAGCAAATATTGGAGATAATTGTTGATTTTTTAAATACACAGGCTCTCATGAGTAAAGACGAGACCCTTGAATCGTCGTTGAAGCCTTCATTCTATTTCTGCATCGTACACGTAAACACCAGGTATATTCTTCTCTTCAATGCCTCGTCCTTCTTTCTTTTTCTTTCACATTCATTCGTTTACCACTCTGAAACCTCTCCCTTCTTGGGTCTTTCTACACGCACGACCTTGTCACAGTTAAGCAGACATAGAGGGTCGTAAGCCTTCTTGATCTGTGCCAGTCAATCAGTAAAATGTTCATCACTCGGATTATGAGGGCGTTCTTACCTGTCGCATAGCATCGACCGTGGTCTCACCAAGCTCATGAGGGAGATAATCCCGCTTGACAAGACCAACGCCGTGCTCACCCGTTACAGTACCCTCCATCTCAACAGCCTTCTTGACCATGCGATGCACCACAGCTTCAGCCTTTGGTCGCTCAGAGTCGTTATACAGAAGGATAGTGTGGAAGTTGCCATCACCAACGTGTCCCACGATAGAGGCAAACAGGCCACTCTTGGCCATATCCTCCTTGGTCGCCTCAATCAGATCTGGCAGCTTGCTCATAGGCACGGCGACGTCACCGGTCCATACGTGGTCATCGGGCTTCTTGACAGCCATGGTGCTCCACAGAGCCTCCTTTCGCGCACTCCACAGCTCGTCTTGCTCCTCCTGGTTCTTTGCAAACTCAAAGGTCTTGCTACCGGATTTCTTGGCAAGGCCTTGCACCTGAGCGATCTGCTCCTTGACACCAGCGGGAGTACCGGCGAACTTGAAGAAGAGCGTTGCCGCCTCAGCCCAAGCTTTCGATGTCATGCCTGCATCGTTGATGCACTTCATTTGGTTATCGTCGAGGATCTCGACGGCCGCGACAGGAACGCCTTGACCAACAACCTTGCTCACGCAATCAGCAGCGTGGCGGATCGAGGGGAAACTGCAGACAGCGACACTGGTAGACTCGGGTTTGACTGTGACCTTGAGAGTGGCCTCGGTGACAAGACCAAGGGTGCCCTCAGAGCCGATGAAGAGCTTGGTAAGGTCGTAGCCAGCAGAACTCTTGCGAGGTCGTTGCCGGGTCTTGATAATTGTGCCGTCAGCGAGGACTACCGTCAAGCTAAGAACCCACTCGCGCATAGTACCGTAGCGGTAGGCGTTAGTACCGCTGCATCCGGTACCGATCATGCCTCCAATCATGGCACCAGGACCGGGGTCGGGAGGGAAGAAGAGGCCTTGCTGACCAAGGTGATCGTTGAGAGCCTCCCAACCCATGGCAGGCTGGACAACAACATCAAGATCCTCCTTGTGAAGGTTGATGATCTTGTTCATACGGCCAAAGTCGATAGAGACACCCTTGCGCGTGGGAGTAAAGTGGCCCTCGAGACTAGTACCACCACTGTACCCAGTAACGGGGATTCTACGTCTGTGGCAGACCTTCATGATCTCAGACACTTCCTCGGTAGTTGAAGGATAGACAACACAGAAAGATCGTTCATCGGCACCAGCTTGGTGCGAGGACCAGCTCGAGGTAGCGTGGTGTTCGATGTCGTTCTCGGCGGTGCTGACATTATCCTGGCCAACAATCTTGACAAAATCGGCCCAGGCGGCCTGCATATTCTCGAGTTTTGTGTTGTGCTTGGGCGCTGTGGTCTTGCCGAGAGGGAGTGTCGAGGAGGGCTCAGGCTCTCTTGGCCAATAAGTACCAAGCCAGTATGAGATTCCGACACCTGAGAGGAAGACTATCTTATATTAGCTTGAAACTCCTAACAAGTCATGATACAGAACTCACCAAAAGTCATCATCCAGTTCCGTGTAGGATCTGTTAGGTTACGCCATTCCTCGTATTGTGCCCGCTGCTCCTTCTCACGCCTCAATCGAGCTCCAATACTGCCCATGACCTGGCCCTGGAACGACCTGCCCACCTGTGTCTCATTGCTCTGTCGTGGAGCGGGTTTGTTCTGCTTTCCCGGTTCGATCTCGGTAGCGTAGGCGCGGGTCAGAGTCGCAGGTAACCTTGAGGCTCTGCAGCTGGCTGTGGTAGGTGTTCGCAGGTTCTGGAGAGCAGCACGCTGTGCGCGCAATTGAAGAGAGGCCATGACGATTCGAAGCAAGCCAGCTAGCTAGCTGTAGCCGGTGCGCGGGGAAGAGGTTTAAGTCAATCGCTCGAGGTAGCAAAGCGCTGAGATGGTCCGATGGTGTGGAGAGGTCGATTGGGAGTATGAGAGCCTGCCAAGGGAGGAATTGGCCGTCGACGAAGACGGTCGATGTCGAGCTTAAGGCTTGAAGCGTACGGTTATGGAAATTTGACAGGCGGAGTTGGAATGCCGCACTATAAACCCCGAGCCCCACCTCCACTGACAGACGGCATCTTGTTCGGGTTCATGAGATCTACACAGATGAGATCTTTAGCTAGCTACTGCGTGAGCATGAAGGGAAGCATAACTACAATTGGCTATATGATTATGTTTGACTTTGTGTTCATTCTCTGTTTTGACGTCTTTCCTCGGCTTTCCCAGTCGCGCTGTTTCATGTCCGTCTCCTCTATACGGCCATCGTCCCCAGAGCTTCATGAAGGGTTACCAAATATATTTGGTATTCTTAATTAACCAATTAATACAGTTCAGTCTTTGAGGAAGCACTCTCTAGTAAGCAGGAGCTATATAGTAGTAAGATTGAGAGCAAAGTTTCTCGTTGTAAGCCATCGCTGCTGTCAGGCAAACTCAATTCCAAGCTTCATTGACTCTAACATGTCAGCTTGTATTTCCCAGAAGGTCCTGATACTAATGCTGATCATGGTAATTTTCCACAGTTTTGAATTATGGATGTTTTAGGAAATTCTAGTCCAGGAGTTGACCTCCTTTGGAAGCCAACCATCGCCAAGTCTTACAATACATTCCCATCAAAATGCACCGCGGAGATCAAGTCCGCTCTCTTTACACTCCATCTCAACGCATATGTGCCTACTACCGTGCCCAATTAAAAACGTTATTCTATCCCGAAACTCCGTACGTCCGTTCTCATATTGTCATTCCCAACAACACTACCAAAGTCTCCCTGCAGTTTGCTCATGCATGCAGCACCAAATAGTCATGTGCGGCCCTCCTTCATACACTCCGATGTTAGACAAGCTGAACAGAGAACGTCGGTGAGCCACCCTGCATATGTGCAAAATATGCACCCAATTCGTCGTCACCCTGAATCTGCAGTGGCAGCTCGTTGCCTTTGGGGTCCTTTATGATACCCTCGATGCGAACGCACAGCGCACCGGGAAACTTGGCGACTGCCGTCTGTCGTAGTTCTTGAATTGATTGCGAAGCCATCGTGGAAATCCACAGTGTTGTGTTTGTTACATAAGTCGAGGATGGATGCAGTCTCAAGAACACGGCAAACGAACTTGCCACTGCGGGGACAGGCTGGAACATTGTGCTGGGCGCTGGTGATGCAAACTGATGCTGTACGTATTGCTGTTCCATGTAATTCGGTTGGGGTTGATTTCCCAAGTACATGGACGACGCGTACTGGTTGTTCATGGATACTCCGGCAGTGGCAGACGAGCCCAGCATTCTATGAGGTTGAGGAAGAGCTGCCTGAGGAGTAGGCATACTAGGAGTCTGTGGCTGCAACTGTACAGGTCGATTTGGTGGTACAGGTTGCCTCGTTGTTGTGTACTCCATTCGCGAGGTTGTTCTTGTGTTTATGGCTCCATAGCTAGACGTGTCCAAATTGCTTTCCATTATCCCATCAACCATTACCGCTGGGCTTGTAGATGGACTGGACCGCGACAATCCCGTGTGCTGTATTGGAGAAAAGGCTGGAGACGAATCTCTGTCTTGTTGTACCTGGTGACGGTGCGTAGACTGGGGTCTCTCAGGCGCGGCTTGTGATTCTTGAATGGCATGTTGCAGGTCATTGTTCGGAGTACTGCGTTGAGCAGCCTCCTTTGGCTTGGTCGCCTCATTGGCTTTAGCAGCCTTGACTCTTTTCTCGTCCCTCTTTCTCTTGATCACGTCCCGAGCGACAATTTCAATCGCCCTAGCCTTTCGACGAGACTGCTCATCGTCCCCATCAAGCGATATGTCTTTCAAAAGCGCGACCTTCTCCAGCCATTGCTTCTTTAGTTCTTCCCACTGCTCTGGCGTCCCGTCAGACTTGCAAGTGAACTTTGCATCGCTGAGTACAATATGTAAGGCGGCACGTATGTCGTGAGATTCTTCTGGGTTCAGGCCCAGTTCGTTCTTTGCATCAAGGAGCGTCATCTTGGTCTCCTGGTTGCGTAAGCGCTTAGTCACATCAGTACAGATGATGTCCAGAGCGAGCTGTTTTCTTTCTAGGTTCTCCTTGGATAGCCACAGAACCTGCTGCAGGTTGGGACGCTCATGTATCAGGCGGTTCTTGACATAGTCCCATCTTCCAGGCCCAGCGAGGGTCTTCTTAACAATGGACTCTTCTTGGCAGATTCCGGCAAAGCATTCACGGGTTTGTGCGTATGTAGTCGCGTCGAGACTCAACACTTCCTTGGAATCGTTCAAGGTCATCTCGGAGGGAAACCTAACGAGGCCTTCTGCTTCACCAAGGTGCTGGCGATTTCTTCGGCTTTGTCTTTTGCTGATCTTGCGTGGCTTGGGCACAGGAGTCGCTGAAGCAGCGTCATCTTGGAAAGAATTCACGGGCTGCCCAGAGGCTGCTGCTTCTTGGCCAGGTAGCGGGTTCGTCACGTCTCCATCTTCCTCATCATCAAGCGAGGCATCGTTTTCAAGTGCATCATCATTGTCGGTGTCACAAGATCTTGCTCTGTCACCGTGTTGAACTCTGAGAAGCCATCGATTGCGAGCGCGCACTCTTATGAGCTCGCGCGAATTGATGTCAAAGCCATCATCCTCGTTGAGAATCCGCAGCATCTCGGCTTGCGGAATATTCTTCTGCCACAGCTCATGGATGCGTTTCACGAGTCGATCATCTTTATGCTTGAGCCTCTGCTTTGTAGGGAATTTCCAGCGACTGAACTGCACTTGGAAAGCCCGTTTGCTACGGCACACGCGTGTAAGTTGATGGGAAGAAGACATACATCAGTTCACTTACACCGGAAACTAACTAACCTTGGTGTGAATTGGTATACATTTTTCATGTGCACCATGATGTCCTCTAGGGACCGGCGCTCATTGATGTACAGCTGGTAGCAGACATTTTTGTGAGGTTCCCATTGGTAGACCATTGTCCCAGAGACGGCATTGTCTGCTGCAACTGCAACTGTCTCTGCGTCTTTTGTCAGAAAAGCTCAACTTAATCTTTCAGCTTAGCTTGTGTGGAGTTAAAGAGGCTTTTGCATTGCTGGTTGATTTGGGCGTCCGGAATTCGTGTTGCCTGGTGGTTGGATGAGTAATCACACAGTCGATATGCGTCGCACACTGTATTGAAGACTGTGCATGCTGACATTGATGATGGTTAGAAGTTGAGACCATTTTTACATGTGATAGACATTCTGGCTTGACATTTCAGGTCCTTGTTCATTCCTCTATCCAATCCAGTAAGGTCCTCGGCTCAGTCTTGTAAGTCAAATCATTGGTGTTGTCTGTTGATCGTCACGAGGTCACCAGGTATTGAACTCTAAACCAACATCGACTTGATTTCAACTTGATTTACTGTATACTCTGACTTCAACCTCCCCAATAATAATAGCAATAAACGCCATGGCATCTCCTTCATTTCCCGAAAGTTACGCCTCTCTAGATCTCCCAACTCTCCAGCTCTTCCACCATCCCCCCTCCTCAAAGGAAGTCACCCCCGTCATAGTCATCAAGCTTCACCGTCCCGAAGCTCGAAATGCATTCACCGACACCATGGCTGCGTCTCTATCCCATACGCTAAACACACTATCGGGTGATCCTCGCGTTCGCGCTATAGTCCTCACCTCATCAGATCCAAAGAACCGCATGTACTGCGCGGGCATGGACTTCAACGAGGAACATGCACTTGGTAAAGACGCCGCTGACCATCGCGACTCGGGCGGCATCGTTACTCTGCCCATGTACCGTTGCAACAAACCCGTCATCGTTGCCATAAACGGCTCGGCTGTCGGTGTAGGCATAACTATGACTCTGGGCGCCAACATCCGCGTTGTGAGCCGCGATGCCCAAATTGGCTTTGTGTTTGGTCGCCGTGGTTTCAGCATGGAGGCGTGCAGCAGCTTCTTCCTCCCGCGCCTGATAGGGACCAGCCGCGCTCTGCATCTCACCACAACGGGCGGCGTCTACCCAGCCACGCACCGGCTTTTCGACGGACTCTTCAGCGAGATCGTTGCCCCGGACGAGGTCCTGCCTACTGCGCTCAAGATCGCCGATGAGATCGCGACTAATGTAAGCGGTGTTTCCGCACGTGTGATGAAAGACATGATCTACCGGGGCGCATCGTCGCCCGAGGAGGCGCACCTCCTCGAGAGTAAGATCTTTTGGGATTTGTTTACGGGTAAAGACGCCAAGGAAGGAATGAAGAGTTTCCTGGAGAAGAGAAAGCCAGACTTTACTGGGACCATGGACAAGAATGCGCCCAGCATCTACCCGTGGTGGACACCAGTTGATATTGCCAGATCCAAGTTGTAGACAGTGACTCTTGCTGGAAATGTGTCTTTGATTGTGATATTGTGCTGATGTCTTTGACGTACGTATCTATCGTTGTATGTATACCTTTTTATTTAGTTGTGCTTGGTTTAACGAATGAATTACCGTCTCACAAAGCGCATTCTTCATCGACAGTGAGACACTACCATTGCCATTCCAGTTCATGCCCAGCCTTAACCCCATCATGTCTCACCCCCAGATTATTTACTAATTAATGTCTTGAGTCTAACAATTACCTAGTTAGTGCACTTGGACCGTCGAGAGGTCATGAGATCGTTAGGCCCATTAGGCCCATGCCTCAAAAAGACCATCTCCTGGCCTCTGGTTCTTCCCCACAGTTGACATTGGGATTGACTTTTGATCGACCCACTCTTGGCCCGAACCTAGGAGATATTTTCTGTAGCGAAGATCCCAGCTGCAAACGAACGTCATGTGCAAGTCACTGTCATGTGAAAGCAAAGGGGGCGATACTGAGCCACCATGATAAACACGTACGATGCAGTGGCTCTTCTTGGCCCTTACGAATAGAGAGGGGGGTTTGTTAGTTTTGAAGTCAATTTTACGAAATCATACGTTGGCTGCCTCTGTCTTTGTGTTGGCAATCGATTCTATCTATGGACGACTGCTTGAGGTTGATTTGTCGATTCATACCTGGTAGAGGCAATAATACGGCATTCCACACCATTTTTAACCTCATAATTCGTATAATTTCGCTTGGCATACTGAGTCACTACTACAAAACAAGGCGGTGCTAGTTCACGGTATGAGATTGCCAAGAGAATAACGTAAGAGAGGCAAATTGCCAATAATGCTTTGTTCGTGTTTTTCTAGTAGAAGCGCCTGAAAGCCGTCCTATCCGTATGCCTCAGACCATATCGGCCGAGGGAGGTATGATATGATACCTCTAAAAAACAGAAACAATGCAGCAAAATCCTCTCAAAATCAGTAGAACTGACTTTCAGTCCAGTTCTTGGGTGTCATCCCACGTAAGCTTTGATTCCGTTGATGCAACCATGGCCATGCATGCCGGTATAGAGAAGAAAATGGAAAAAGAAGATAAAAAACAAAAACAAGGTGGTAAACCCCAACTCCATGCCTGGTAAAATTTCAAAACATAACTGTCCTGTCCTATCCGGTTGAATCCGGTCGTCGAGGTTTGACCGTTTCCATCGCCGCGTTGCTTTCAAGGCCGTGAGTGCGTGTTTGTATGCGTAAGCGGACGGGAAGTGGGTGTTTAAGCTGCTTCCCGAGAACCCGCACGCACTGTAAAAAATCAAGGTATCGTGTTATCGCGGTAAACTTGTGTTCGCCGCTTGTTGCCGAGTCTGTGTAGATCTATCGGCGTGGGGTATATGGTGTCGGGAAATAGGAGTTATCGAATGGACTCGCCGCCTGCTGTGGGTGATAATTCTGATAGGGGGTTCGAACAACAAAGCTCTTTTTGTTGCCAGACAGCTTGGTCTTGAGTTTGGTCTTGGTCTCGCTGGTGTATTTCTCCTATCTTCGACCAAGCTTGAGCAGGCGCGTTCTCAACCACAAAATAAAGGCAGTCCAGGCACTGTTGGTTTTTCGCTTGGCAGTGCTGGATCGGTGAGTTGATTGGAAGTGCACGTCGTCGGCGCGGGAGCCAGGCGTTGTGCCTCTGTGTGCGGTATCGTAGCTTGAGGCGGCGAACTCTACTTTTTCGTTCTCGGTGGTGAGCCCCAAGCCAACGGTACCGTTGCCTGTAGTCTTGCGGGAGATGGTGGGTCGAATGTCAATGCTAGTGGACATTCGATCGCACGACATGCGAGATGTTGCGAAACTGCTCTTGCGACCATTCTTGGTGAAGCGACTCTCTGCGCGCTCCTGCTTGCGAATCTGCTCACGAGCATACTTCTCTTCCTTGGCCTTCTCCTTCTCCTCAAACTTGCGACGAGCTTCGCGGACGTTCTCCTGGCGAGTAGCAGTGTCGACCTCGCTGCGCGAGCGAATACGGAAACCACCCATGTCGAGAGAGCTGCGGAGAGGGGACATAGCATTTGAAGAAGTAGATGCAGCTATCATCTGGGGGGAAACCCAAGAGCCAGATGGTGGGCTGGCGCTCGATGCAGAATCGATTGCTGTTGTAGACCCTGTGTTAAGGTGCAGGTCAGAACGGCTGCGAGTTACGATACTATGGGGCTTTCTTGAAGAAATTCCAGAGGAAGTACGGCCGTGTGCAGTGATGCGCACAGGGTTCACGTCAGACAGCGAGCTGGTGCGCTGACTTGCAAGTGAAGGACGGCGGGGGTGAGGTGCTGAGTGCTGCAGAGGATATGCACGAGCGGAAGATTGAAGGTTTGCGGATTCAAAATCGACGTCGTCTTCGTTCTCGGTAATTGTAGGTGAGCAATCGCGAGGGCCGCTGGTATTGTCCAGCGAGGCGAGGGAGTTGGCGTAGGAGAGAGGAGGTGTCGATGTTCGTGGTGTTTGTTGAAAAGGATGGACAAATGATCCGTTGCGACCGCCGCTGGTAGAAGTAGCTACAGAAGCATGCGAAGCGTGGGAAGTGCCGCTTGTCGAACGCGCATGAGAATATTTAGTTGAACGCTTGCCTCCGGTGCTGAGTTCAGTGGCCGATACAGAAAAACTGACATCGCGGACTCTGCCGGCAGGTGTTGGCAGTGCTGAGGCACCTGCCGTGTAAGACGAGTCGTCGCCATCCACATTATACGAGGAATAACCAAATTGACCTTGCTCATCCCAACCGCGATCCAAATCGAGAGAATTCTTTTCTGAATGCGAATGATGCGACTGTAGTTTCTTGAGGATTGGCTTTACAGCTGGTCGACTTCGTGATTTTGTTATCTTTCCGTGTCCGTGTCCATAACCGTGGATCGGTATCGGACTACTGGTTTGCGCCATCGCCATTTAAAACCAGTAAAGGCCAAGCAGCAGAGATGGGGGAAGAGGATTGCAAGAGGTAATAAGGACAAGCAGGCCAGAGATGTTCTATACGAGGGGTTGCCTCTCTTTTTTTTGGGCTGTCGGCTTTGAGCTTAAGTTGTTGGTTGTCTTCTCTTGTCTTGTCTCTTTTCGCCCGTTGCACGGATACGGGCGCAGCGCAGGCGGGTGGTGAGGAGTCTGTCGCACGCCCAGCGTATCTCAGAGCATCATGAATGAATTCT
Organism: Fusarium praegraminearum; assembly: GCA_002093855.1. NCBI lineage: Eukaryota > Fungi > Ascomycota > Sordariomycetes > Hypocreales > Nectriaceae > Fusarium > Fusarium praegraminearum. The sequence continues at coordinate 392,641 of LXHY01000027.1, read as the reverse complement.
GTTCAAGTTGCACAGAGTGTAAAGGCTAAAGAGGATACAACAAACAAACAAGTAGATAGTTAGACAAACAACTGACAGACTGCTCGCTCTTTGGGGGAAAACGACCAGCGTACAGCAAAATAAGGTAAACAATCAAGACAAGACAAGACAGGAAACCAGAAGCAATAACAAGGACTGGAAATGTCGCAATAGAAGACTGAACTGGACGGGGGCCCGGAGGGAAAGCCTGGCTCTAAAGTTCTAGGTTTGGTTCTAGGCTACCAGGGGTGTCCTAGAGAACCGAGAGTAGTGGGTGGGTAAAAGGAGGAGTCGACCCAAAGAACTCAAGACTCGAAAAGCCAAGGAATACCAAAGAAGATCCGGCAAAGTCAAGCGAGAACAGCACCGAGAAGGAGAGTTTGTTCTTGTTTTTTCCCCTCTGATCTGACTCGAGCTGAGATGATTGATTTGGAATGATGTGACAGAAAGAAACAAGGACAGAAGGAGGAGGGGAAAACGGACAGGGAGGGTAAGACGATAATATCTCTGTCTTCTACTAAAAGGTATTGTCTCTCACTGTGGCCGTGTAAGAGGCGGCAGATTACGACGGTGAGAGCGGCGGAGGCAGTTCCAGTCCAGTGAGTGGAGAGTTCAGAATGGCGGTGCGTCCGGAAAGAGGCTACTACTGTAGGTACTACAATCGCTATCACTCAGGCGGGACTCAGCAAAACATAGCCCCGGAAGACATGGGAACAAGATACCGGTAACCCGTACCTACAGAAAACTGGGTTTCGGTGGCAGCGAAGCCGAGTATCCCAGCCAATGTCAAGACGTTCTAGGCCACATTCAGCCTCATTCAGAGCATGGGCACGTGGGGTTGACCAGTCAATCGACGGTGTTGAGCTTCCTGTTTCCCACTTGTTCATCCACAGTATGTTTCCAAGAGCAGGGATTGGTCAGGGTCCTTCGGCCGCGGAAGCTGCCAAGCGAAGAAGGTCGGTCTGTCAAAGAAAAATGTGATGAACCGTCAAAATACCATGTCTTGCAGCGATCGCTTGATCTTGACGGATTGTTGAGCCTTGAAGAAGAGAGGCGGTAAAGCGGAAAAGGGGAAGAGTCCCTGAAGAAGGCGGGGTCGTGATTCAGGAGTCTAAGACATGACAAGATAAGACAAGGCAAGGCGAGACAGGACGACAAGTAGGTGAGTGATGATGATGATCAATCAGTCCGCCGTAGATGTATTTCGATGCTCTGCTAAGTACCTACCTATCTAACCTAGGTACATAGCCTACCTAGCCGACAGTATCTTGGCGGCTGATAACACCACAGATAGAGAGCCTGTAGGTGAGATTGGGGGCGTTTGCGGGGAGGGGGAATTCTTGGGACGTGAGATGCAACAGTCCGTATCTGTCTCGATGGAGGGGAAACAGACAGATGACCCAATGACAAGAGTAGGATTCAAAGTGATGATGCGCCTTGAAGAAACACAGAAAGTTGTGCACGGTAAAGACGTGAGGAGAAGACACGAGAAGAGAATAAACTATTGGTACGCCAATGCATTACTCTTTCCATAGCCTCGCCAACTTTTACTCTTACTTTCATAGTGCAGGCCACTTGATCGGCCCTTTTCAGTTGATGGAAAAGAGTGTGATACCTAGGAAAGTAAGTTATTGTATAAAACAAGTATTTCCCTCAGCCTCGTTCATTATTTGTGTAATGGATGTGCTTCCCAGATCTGGCTCCTTTTGCATCATATACCGTTTCATCCCATGTTGATCCCCCGGATATCAGTCTCATCTATAACCCAGTATCCGTCATAACGTCCTTCGTTTCTTCCAGATCGTCCAAGATTTCTTCTGTTTGCGGGGTTTTTATCTCGGTTCCTGTAACGTCAGCGCATCATCCTGCTGCACATGTCATTCATTCATAATTCTCTACTTGATCAGTTTCAGTAAATGAATCAAAATTTTCAAGCTACGCGACTAATTAATTAATCAATCCGCCTCAAAACGCGTCCATCTGCCCGTCTGTTGCACTCTCGCTTGTTTTAATTACCTTTGTCTGCCCGTTCATCCCGCGTTCCTTATCTTGGCCTCGACCATAACCTGCCCCTTGTTCCCTTGGCACTAGTGGTCGATCACTCGATCTAGGCCAGTCCAGTTTTCCATGTCATCACTGCCTCTTTTCTTACATTCAGGTAGTGGTTATAGCCTAAAAGACTCGTGTGCGTACATATCATCGACCACGAAAGCGGCTAACGTATCTATCGAGGCTTAGATCGTATCTGTGGGATAGACGCGTTATGGGGTTTGAGATTGATGACACGGCACTCACTCAGCCTTGAACAGACATCATCTGCATAGCCTTTGTGATTTAATGTCATTTATTGACTACAAAGTTATTAGTCTACGATGAGGCTTTTAACCTTTAATGTCAAAGTGTCTACTCATTCCTTCTCTGGTCGGAGGTCGGTCCCTGCGGTTTGTTGAGTGAGGGGAATTAATCCAGACTGCGCCACGAGGCACATCGTCATCAGGTACGGGGACGCCATCAAACTGTCTTCTTTTGGCCATTTCTCCTCAAATTCAACTTCCATGGTTGCGGTTCAGCTATGCAGGGCATCAAAGGCCAGAACCCTTGCAAGATTGCATTCACTCTCGGTCACGCGATCTAGACATTGTGACTCAACACCCAATCTCACAGCATATGATAGACTCCCTACTCTACCATTATCTCGCATCTTCAAATCTTCCCCAAAAGGGTCCTCTACTAGCATCTCTTTAACTTGCGCCACAATGTCTATCTCCATCGTCTCCGTTCACCTTACCCCCAAAAGGTATACCGAGTGGGGGTTACTAACTTACCTCCGGACTGTCATGTCATGTCATGATTCAAACCCACATACCAGGCTGGGCATGATGACATCTGTATCCACCTGCTGAAGAAACTTCTTGTTTAACTTCAAAGCAACAAGTAAGCAAGTAAATTGGATATTCTATATACACTCCTGCCAAATGACCATGCTTGTTTCTTGCATCTCATGTTAATCATTGTGCATGTAGTGTCAGCTCCACGTACCTATACATGTACGGATAGAGTGTCCTTCAGTTACCGTATGTATCAGACGATTCATGAAACGAGCTGTGGGTTTCGTCATGACACTTCAAGGCTGTTGATCAAAAGGCGAAGATGATGTATTACTGCAGTTAAGGGTAATAATTGATAGAATGATCGACTGTATTCTGTCCTGTAGTTGTGTTCATTGAGATACTTCATCCTCGGCTGAGTCGCCAAAACGTAAGGGCTTGGAGATGTACAAACGAAAATAACGAAAACATTGTTACGCTCTTAGACTAGATATTCGCTAAAGCTGGTCCATTATTTCCATCAGCTGCTTGATAAGTACTGGTTTATATGCGGCCCACGTGAAACTCATATGAGGCTCTTCAACCACCATTGCTACCGAACGAATCATCATCGCAACCGAGGCGAGTCCCTACCTCTAAACAATGAAACACGGTACAAGCCGTCTTAGCTGAAACTCCGATCCTCTTTAAGTGAGGCCGGTTTCGTTTCCATCATCTCATCGGCTCGTAGCTATGCTGTTTCATGATCTGCATTCTGACACATCAACGGTGTGAAAGAGGCTCCTCGGTGAACTTTGTTTTATAAATGTAGACTCATTCGATCTAAAAAGATATATGAGCTTAACAGTAAATTAAAATACTGCAACGAACTTTGTTTTATGACGTTGATACCGTACTTTGATACCATAGTGGATTGAATCTCAAGGTACAACTGAAACTAATGCTTTGGCACTACTGTTGTTGCATTATTGAATCTTACTGCTAAGCTCATATCTCTTTTTAAATCGAATGAGTCTTCATTTGTGCTTTGGTACTACGACTATGTGTTCTTTATGAGATTGAACCCGCATGGGAGCCTGTTGGGCTCCATGGACATGCCTGGCAGAGTATACTCGAAACACTGCCCAATAATAAGGGCAGTTATACCAATATCACTCTTCACTATAGGAATCCCATAGTTAATACACTAATACAATGTTTTAATACAGACGGTGTAGCCTTATGAAAGTATATAGAGACAAGAGGCCCGGAAGACCTACTGCAGCTGCTGGAGGCATCCTGCTCCTCATATACATACTGGCGTGGAAAACAATTCCATTATTTGTGATTGAATTAGTTGAATTTTGGGTCTATTGGCATAGCGGCACCTCCTATCTGTCTGCACCTCACTGACCTCAACTACTATCTGGGTATCTTACTGTTGCAATTCCAATGCTGTGCTGCTAGTCACTGCTCTGCCTTCCCATCAGTATTGACAGTATACCACCAGGATCACCAGAGATATATTGAAAGGCTATAGAGGGTCTTTTTGTAGTCGTTCCAAGCATCTCTATGCATCATTTAATTAAGAGTGAACGCCGAGTGACGAGCTGCAGTATCGTAACTGCACTCATCACTTTGCCAGGCACTATCATGTTATGATATGCGCCTGGAATCTATATGTATCTCCCATCTTTTCCTTATCGATCCTGTACGTATCTCGGGGGAGAAGCGTCACTCTCGAGAATCGTGAATGGACTGGTGATCATGTTCTGGCCCGGAAACTACAAAGGTAGCCGGTCAGGTGTCACTTTAACTATCCTTCGAGTGGCTTCTAGATACTTGAACTCGACTCGGTGGTTATTCTCGGTATGGTCGTATATCTATTCGATTGGTATTGTTGTTTTTGAACTTTCAAATGATCCGAGATATGTTTTGTACGGATCCGCGAGAGAGCTGATCGTCCAGTTCTGAATATACACTCAACAACACCGACCTAGGGGATTGACAATCAATATTACAAACATTTATACCAATCAAATTCCAATCGTAAGTTTCCTTACCGCGATTATCTGATGTTCGGGTTCTCGTTTTGGGACATGGATACGCTGTATCATCTCTACAGGGTAGCCATTGAAGTTGCGGTGTGAGTAAGGAATCCACAAGTTTCCACAGACAACGCCGATAGAGCTCAATCATTGGAATCTGTTAATCTTTCGTGTCTTTTCGGTCTATCAGGCATGTTCTGGCAGTTGTATTCGCTGTGGTTGCTGTCAAAGCTTAGAGTTTCACACGTCACCCATTCAATGCCAGATGGCAGAGTGGCCACCGAATCATCCGACGCCTGTTGTGGCGACGACAAGGACAAAATGCAAGCAGAATGAGGCAAAGCCTATGACTGACTCACCGTGGGTTTCGTGTTCATAGACATCCTATCAATGATTTGTTGTTGGTCCGTAAATCATATGCATCATCAGCTTCGATTTATAGTCCAGCTCCTACGGGTAACCTTCCGTAACCTAAACACGGCTCCATTTCACGGATACAGGGGAGCAGAACGCTTAGTGCAGGTACCATGGATATCAGCCTATCATAACTGACAGTATTACGAAGTCCACGATGAGAGCTCCCATGCTGCATGCTTATTCCGATAGCAGCTCCGGCGGCACCTTTCACTTCCCCGTGGCATGTCGATGCCCCGCCATGACATTTCGCCTATTGAAGGAGCTGTTAAAAAACGAGCGGTTATATGCCAAGTAAATACAGAAATATATGTTGGAAGAACCCTTATGGGAACTTCGCGTTGCTTGTAGTCGTGTAGACGGGGTTATGAAGGAGTTGTATTGCACCCCCATGATAGATCCCCTCTCAAATATCTGTATCATGATGACTTCAACTTCTGGCAGCTTCGCGTCACACAGGGTGTTATTGTAGTTGCTGTAAGAAATATGTCAAGTTGACGAGCATTCGTATATCGGAACACGCCTGGATACTCGTGATACCAGACAGCATTAGCAATTCAAAAGTTGCACTGTAAATGGAAGCCGAAAACTAGTGTAAGAGCAGCCCTCAAACCGAATGCATGTGCGTCTCTAAAACCTGTTTGTGAAGTCCGTTACGTATGTATTACTGACTGACGCTTCTTGCATCGGGCTATATATTAAAAGACAAGTGGAATTTTCGTCCCGACGAAGAAACGTAGACGTAGCTCCCCACCTGCAATGGCGCAGGACGCATGACATCAAAATCGTCGATATCGATGTTGCCGTATATCTTGTTCATCATGACATGGATACTTAACCATAACCAGGGTACAGGTTCAAACAGAACAGCCTAGAAATGTGAGCCTCCGCAGTAGACTCTTGGTGATTTCCACGACGGACAGTACATGTTATCGTCATCCTCAGAATAATATACAAAGTGCTTGCTGATGCCTGTCAGAGAGCAGCTATAGCACGGCGTAGTATATGGAAGGATGGTTGGCGTTGAGTCTCTCATAGAGAAAGTGACAAGGGTAAAGGTCTCTCCTTTCGAGATTGTTAGCTCTGCCGACGCGACGTCGGTTTAGTAGATGCTCCGTGCTTCAATCGCCTGTCTGTCCCCTGTCAAGTCGATCCCCTTGGCTTCCAAGCGAAGCTAGGGTTATCCTGGCCCCCTCCACAAGTTTCCTTCGTTTGGAGAACTAAGAAAACAACGGCATCAAGATCGGCCTTGCTGGCTTTCAACATGACTGTGATATCACAACGCATTGCGAGTATCACATATGTTACTGCACCTGCTTTATATCCTGGACCAACAACGCCCGCAGTATTTTCTGCCTTCATTCCCATGGTGGCAATGTTACTCAAGATCTGCGAAAGAGAAAAATACCTCGAGCATGTGCCCGTCGATATACCAATGGCTCCATAGCGGCAAATCGAGGTGCAAACGTGAGAGGTTTGAGTAGTAAAGGACCGGCATCAGGATCAGGGTGCAGTGGGGATCCTACTCTGGTGTCTTGATGGGCAGACTCCCTCAAAAGACCCTGGCCTGTCTTGTGTTGAAAAATAAACAAAAGGACTGACCCACAGTGAGTGGCTCTGGATTGATCAAATAATACCACTTGTGTTACCAGCTATGTTGCAGGACATGGCTAGGTAGTCCGAGTTTTGGATACTATTCGAGGTTGAGAATGAATGCAGCACCTCAAGATACTAGCAGAAGTACCGTTCTGTAAACAGCTGCAGACTGCGTGCAGTCATGTCTCGACGCAGTGTCTGAGGTAACAATGCTCATATTGGATATGGTGACTCGCTGAGAGATAGCCAAGTCAAATTTGAGACCTACTCCGGCCAACCAGGCAAACAATATGGCCGATGCTCTGCAGTAGTCTGCAGGACGATAACTGTTGCCGAAAATGTCGAGCTGCGTTGCGCCGCGTTGAAACTTGAGTCGGTCTTTGGACCAACAGATGCTGGCTGATAGCTAGGTATTGATTGAAGGATCCTAACAGGGCAGACGTGCGAAGAATACCCACCGTACTGTAGCGCACGCGCCAGCCTCTGTGAGCCTAGATCGGATTTGGTAAAGGCTCGGGAGCTGGCGAGCTTGATCAGTGTCGACTCAGCAACTGTTGCAGTGCCAATCCGCTGACGGTGGAGATGGTTTTGCAAGAACAGGCAATTCACAGGAGCAAAGAACCAGTAGCTGTAAAGTTGGCCGTGGAAGGATGGATGGGTCATTTTGAGGCTCATCATCGATCAGGAAAGCAGGCACTAGGACGTTGCAAGATTGATACCGCTGCACCAATTGGACCAGACAACGACTGACATGCCGCTAGACAAACTGATTTGACGAATACGTACTCCACGCCGTAGCTGCTGAGCTATTTTTGCATGGAGTTTGAGTTGCTTCATGTCCGATGTTCCCTCTTCTGACTGGGGCCGATGATGTTCATTTGGCCCTAGAGATTGTGGCTCCGTCTTGGCTGTCCTACATGAGACTACATAGCACACCAAGACCCTTGTGGTGCCTGTCTCAAAGAAAAAACCAACAGCAGACCATGTGGGTTTGGGGTCGAGCATTATGTAGCCCTGGCAGATCCAGGTATGGTGTGACTCGACGACGGCTTTAGTTGCCATCTGCAATCGCCCAAGACGTCTTCCTGCTCAATGTTCATATAATCAACAAGGTACAGCGACTCTAGTGAGAACCAACTGCATAAGAAGGCTCTTCAGTTGAGGGGTCCAATCTGAGATCCGAAATTCAGAGAGTCAACGGGCAGGGATTGACAAAAGCAGCCAAGAGTGGCCTGTGCTTCCACTCCGGGGGAAACAAAGCAAAGTTGCATGTTGGCGAATGCTGTGATGTCGCATACCTGCTGTTGAAGGCCACCCATATAGCGACATCTGTCATATTCCATCCACTACCTACTCATCATTTAATAACAGAGGTTGTAGGACCTGAAGGTCTAGTGTTAGCCACAGATCATCGGTCTTGGTGCGTTGAACCGTGCGCCATAGGCTCTAAGGCCACCGACACAGGTGACACAACTATCCGTGACTGGAAGAAACCAGGGTTGCTGGCGGAGATACTGTATGTTCTCCTCCGGAGTCTTTCAATATGTAAATCTCAGCAACCAGCCGAAGCCGAAGAGGATCCGCAACACTGCAACCCTGGCCTGCCTCTGCTTAGCTGCCGTGTTGGACGATCTGCGGTTTGCAGTGTCCGCTCGCTGGTTACCTTTTCTAGGCCGGTTTCCCACCGGGTAGTCTATAATCAGCCGCTGTTACTGTAAATGCGAGTGTCATTGGAGGCAAGCAAAGTAACGCGGCAGCCATCCACGAGTGGACCAGTCCCGATCTCAATAACTTGGCTAGGCGAGACAATGCGATGTGATGTGATAATGCATTTCTCTGGCCACTTATCTTAGTCGATACCAGACTGTAGTGTACTTTTATGCTGTGATGCCATAGCTCTCTTGCCTCATCCTGCGCGGATAAGGCACGGGAATTCTGCACCTTATTTGCTTTGTTACGTCGGAGAAAGATTTCCATGTTCCGGCGGCCGATGTGGAGGTTCGTGTTGGCAATAAGAAGCGAGACCGATTCGTAACAAAGCGGATGTTCATGGTTGCCAGATTGCGACAGTAATTATAAGGAGCAAGGAAGAGGGTGACATATTTGGATTTAGTGTTATTGAGAGAAGATTAGTACGCAGATAATCGATGAAGCCACGAAACGTCAACCTACTGCAGGTGTGAGCGAGCAGGTACAGACAGGTACTACTCTTCCCCACTATCGTGTCGACAGCTAAGCTACTAGGTAGGTACGTAGCGTTGACAAGGCAGGGACCTCGGATTTGAGGTTATCTGCACCTACCATTTTACCTCCGGTCCAACCATCTGATCCCCCCTCATCTTCAACTGGTAGGAGCCAACCTAGGAGGCCAAGTTGCCAAGGTGCCTACCTAAAAAAATGAAAGAATGGAACATGGAAAGTACAATACTTGGCTACTAAGGTACTACGTAGCTAAAGGTAGGTGCGATGCAATACTTCGATTGGGGTTTTATCTTAAACAACGCGGAAGGAGTTAATTGCATACCACTGCTGCAACCACCTTGTGATATTGTTTCTTCTATCCCGTTCGTCTACAAGCTACATCTTCTCCATACAACAGCGCACCTTTTCATCTCCATCATTGGACCAACAGTCGGCACGCAGACCCAGTTCCTGCATCCCAGGATGTTAAATTGCGTGTCCCAGGATATTCGATACCTACCGAATAGCTCGCTCGCCAATTGTCTTGTTGCTCACAGCTTCTGGTTGGACAATCGATTCGTAGGCTTCTCCCCATCTGTCGACATGCAATCTTGAGAGACATACATACGGGACTGTCTGTACCCAGTCTCTCGCGTCTGCAGAAGCAAAAATAACAACAATACTTTATTGTTCATCCACTGCATTCCACAGGGTTTATCTTGGCTCTCGAATGCAAGATGCAAGACGCAAGACGCAAAACACCATCTTTTGACTCTGATACGACGAGCATGCTTGTCTCATCAAAGATGAGCGGCTAATCGATGTACTGGCACATCTAGACTATATCGCAGCTTGCTTGGTCCCTACATACAGCAGCTTTGACGACCGTCGACGTCCCTGGTACTGTGACTAGGTATTCAAGCCTCCTCCAGCTGTTAATCCACTCCCCACCAGATCCTCACCAGGCCAATGCAATGCGATGCAATGCTATGCTGTGCTGAATGGTTGTCTCGTTTTGTCTTGGCTTGGCTTTCGACTTTACTCGCTCGCGTCAGTACAAGGGAAATGGATCCACAAGCTAAACACGAGCAAGGTCCCATGTCTTCTCTCCCGCCTAGTCATCGACGCCATCGAGGTTTTGTGTGAACCCTGCTGCTTAACTTGGACCCCAGAGGCAAAACAACGAAACGACAAAGACAAGGACCATGATGTGCGCCGCGGGCCGAGCAGCACTGGCCAAGGGCTATCAGAGCTCTGACATGGGCTGTTACTGTGCACGAGACTTGACCCTCATGCGACAGCCCAGAATCGGCGCCACGATGATAGGGTCCTGGAGAAATGAACGGACGTGCTGGAGTTTTCAGGCCAAGGCACTGAGGTGCCTAGTTGGATGTGCTAAAGACGACTCCACGCTTGCAAGTCTGCGCCCCCATGCCCTGTCCTGCACCATACGCAGTCGCTGTTCTCCCCGCTTGTTTACTCGCTCCAGTATTTCTCGACAACTTGCAGTAGCAACATTTTAACAAAAGGAGAAAAGAGAAAATCAAACTTGCACCGTTCTCGGTAGTGACGCGGCCGGGGTCGGCGTCCAACGGAAACGGGACTCAAAATGAATTGCTGGCTCTCAGCAACAACGCCTCTCAAATAACGCGCGCCAGTCTTTTGCTGTGATCTCAGTACACCCCCTCCACCAATCCCATTCACGCTACTAATTAGCTACATCGTTGTGCCCTCTTATCCCCCAAGTCGAGCCGCCGCCGCCGCCATACATGGGCCCTCCAACCCTCCAAAACCATCCAACCCCTCGCTCCACCGGTCCTAATGCAGTGAGCGCAGGACCCAATACACCCCTGCCGTCTTGTCCTCCGTTGTCCAGACCAAGATCAAATCTCGACAGACTTGCGCGCTTGTCTCTACGTAGTTGCCGCCCTACCAGTGCCACTACAGCTAGGTACACACTACGATGGCCCGCGGCCTCATCAAGGACCCTCTCTACTCCATGTTCATGCATGGTCCGTTTTGGAGACGGGGTTTGGCATAGGTATATATCGTAGACCCGTTCCCCATCTTCACCCCAGGCTGTTATCATCGCCACTACCTCTTTTCCTCCTCCTCGCTCTTCTTCCACCGGCCAATTCCTCTTGCCATGGCCATATTTGAATAATTCCCTTTCCCGTCATTGTATATTATACGTCCACTACCTCGAATCTTACGAAAGTGCGACTGTGTCTCTGGTGCATAGTGTTTTTGCTTTGGTACTTCCAGCGTCTCTGATTCACTTCCACCTCACCTCAATCATCTTGGACGGTCAACCACTGTCAATTCCAGACTACAAGAGTCAGAATCTTGTTTCCCGAAATCACTTATAAACACCTTCTCGCCCTCGTTCTTTCGGATATATACCTTTGCTGTTTGGTATCCGTCAATATCTGTCATATATCACTAAAGCTCCTCCTCGTCTTGAGGGCACAACACCTACTGCTTACACGCCAAACCTCCCGGATTTCAATACTCTCACAACGTCACTATGTCTGAATCAGAACATCAAAATGTCGGGCGCAGCCCTCTTGGCTTTGCTGGGCCACTATCCTTGTCGATGCCTTCTTTCGACTTTTGGTATTCGAGCACCTTCTGGCTGTACCTTTTTCTAGGTCTCTGGTAAGTTATCTTTACGTACCTCGAGAATATACTTCTGGCAACTAGGCTCTTCTAGAGTCTATCAACCTACCATTCCGGGCTGCTGGTACTTCATTAGCAACCAAGTCTAACCATCTCTTAGGGTTCATCGCTATTTTCGTCTTCTAGTCCACTGCGTCAGCCATTGGACATACAAGTCAAAGCCCATTCCCAGCAAACCGACCTTCACTAGCAAGGACGTTACTGTTGTCATCCCTACTATCCATAACGCTTTTGAGGAGCTTCGCCCTTCTCTGGAGAGTATCCTGGCTTGCGAGCCGGCTGAGCTGATCCTGGTCACAACTCATGACAAGCGAAAGGAGCTTCAAAAGTTGGCTGACTCGCTGGTCTTTCCTAAAGTTCGAGTTCTGGACACCCCCATCGCAAACAAGCGCCTTCAAGTGTGCGAGGCCCTCCCCAAGGTTGAGACGCCCATCACTATCATGGCGGACGACGATGTGACTTGGCCCTCTACTCTTATGCCGTGGATTTTGGCCCCATTCGAAGATCCTGAAATCGGTGGTGTAGGAACTTGCCAGCGGGTTCGACGAGAGCACGACGGTTCTTGGTCGACCAAGGCTTGGAACTGGTTGGGTGCCGCTTACATTGAGCGCCGCAACTTTGAAATCTCGGCCACACACAACATCGACGGCGGCACTTCCTGCATGTCTGGCCGCACCGGTGCCTACCGCTCTGAAATCCTCTCGAGTCACGATTTTCTCCACGGCTTCAAGAACGAGAAGTGGAGAAAGTGGATTTTGAACGCTGACGACGACAACTTTGTGACTCGTTGGCTGGTGAGCCACCAATGGAAGACATGGATTCAGTACGAGAAGGAGTGCGAGATTGAGACAACATTGGAGAACAGCACCAAGTTTCTATACCAATGTTCTCGTTGGGCTCGAAGCAACTGGCGAAGCAACTGGACCAGCATGGTTACTGAGCGTTACATTTGGAAGTGAGTAAATCCGTTCTTTAACATTCGAGTCAAATGTCTCTAACAAAAATAGGCAACAATTGTGGTGCACATACGCTCTTCATTTTGCAACTTTCACTTCGCTGGCTTTTCTCATCGATCCACTTCTTCTCGCTTCGTGCTGGTGGGGAACCGCGGACTGGGATATGCAGAACCGCAGATACGCTTTCTGGTCTCAATTTGTTTTCATGTTTGCCTTTACCAAGGTGGTCAAGCTGATGGGTTTGTTTATTCGAAACCCCAGCGATGTCATGTTCCTGCCCGTTTCGGTCGTGTTTGGATACTTCCACGGATTGGTCAAGCTCTATGCCCTGATCACATTGAATATGGTATGTTTCTAATGGTTGCGCTTTAATTTGATATTTTGCTAACAAAGTTGTTATAGACGTCTTGGGGCAGCCGAGCTGACGGTGATGCCAACGATGAGCAGCGATTAGCCCCGGCCCCTCAGCCTTCCATTGTTTTGAAGACCCCTCCCGGAAAGGGCTCGCTCATTCGTTACAATGCTCGCCAGAAGGGACGACAGACGCAAGCACAGCAAGTCTCGTGGGAGAAGAGCGATTATGCCTCCTATGATTCAAGCACATCGTATGTGCCAATACGGGTGCATACACCTATGGCAACAGCGCAACTTGACGCCAAGCTGTATACGAACGACAGTTCGAACACTTGTTGGGCAATCTGACCTGGCAACGACACGATTTTGATGAAGCCATGAGTAACGTTTTCATTTTCACATGGGAAGTTAATTATCTGAGACCAATGAGGTCGAGAGAAACACGAAACTCTTCCCGCTTATTCTCTTTCAACGCTTCTTTCACACCACACCACAGCCACCACCAAAAAAAGGACGGATTGGGGATATGGATGGAAAAAGTTATTGCTTCTGCTTTTTTTTGGGAGGAACGATGGAGACGCTTTTCCAGTCGACGGCCGCTGATGAGGTTCAGAATGTCACCTGCTTGGATTGAGATATTTCCAAAGCAGATGAAAGACATGCGGCAACCTGAACAGCGAGCTTTGCTGGACCAAATAACTTTGGTGGGCGAAAGGCAGTCGAGGCTATCATGATACTAGCCTCACTTGCTGATGGAGCCCGAGCTGAGGTCATCATTTCTCGTTTTGTAACAATTTGGGACTATGGGAATTACGGATGGGTGGCATTTTACGTGGTGTGAGAGGTCCACAAAGGGCATACAAAGCTTTGAGGCATAACTATGCTAGTGATAATCAAAATATCTGGGGTTTCTAAGCTCCTAACTGACAAGTACTTGTTTCCTCCAATCTGATGTGATTTAATTGTGTGATGGTGAGCGGACAGAACGGTGCAGATCCTTGGCCATCACCCGTAAACAACAACCCGTTAGTTCGCGAGAACAGGTACATGATCAAGATTGTGTCGTTGACACTAACTTAGCTCCAAGGTTAGTGATGACAGCCATACCTAAATGGACTGAAGGATGAATGATGGGTTGGCAGTCTAGCTCCACAGCACGACCCCACAAATATTAGTTTCGTGGTACGACAGTTCAGATGCTTTGCAGGTTGTGCTCGGTTGCAACCCTGGCTTCCTCGGGCCTGTCAGGCCGAAGCAAATTCTGCCTGTCATCGAGCACGAGCGCCGGGAGGCTGATCAGACAGGTGATAGTCCAAAGTTAAAAAGAAGAAACGTCAACTGTTGTTCTCTGATGGTCTTTGGTGGACGAATGAGGTCTGTGATATCCAGGGTCCTGCCCTGTTGGGTAATGCGACTCGAAACCAAACAGCATGAGTCGTAAGACGTGGTACTGAGGCTACCTGGGCACCACTTTTGTGTCATTTCAGGCCTGTATTCCCTGATCACCGTTGCATCTCCGGCGGGACTCAATTCGAGATGAGTTGCAGAGACAGGGGAGTCTTGTTGGACAAGCTAACAAGCCGCCCTGTAAGACCCCTGTAGTCGTCGCATTTTGCACTCCGCTTTTCCCCTCCTTGTCGGCCGAACCAGGACGTGATTAAAAATGACAATTTCTCAACCAGTTTCAATGTGCATCCTGATAGGAACCACGGGAGTCGTGTGTTCATAACGCGACCTAATAATACCTTGGGGAGTGATAATCAACATCAGATGAGCAATCGGCTGGGACAAGACAAAACAAAAACGTAATGATCTGGCGAGGAGGGGGAGGGGTCCGATGGCTTTGACTGGAGGACAAGTGCTGGACAGACGCCAAGGAGAAAACCAGGGTTGCTAGCCAAGCTAAGCATTTGTGGACAGCGATCGTCTGCTTGGTCTGCTTTGATATGGATGATAATAACCTCTCTTGCGCGGGGTTTTTCTGCTATCCACCCATGTTAGATATCATGATGTGAGACAGACGACGCAAGGTACTGCGCCTAGATAATACTCAGGTTAGCTGGGTCTGGGGGTACGAGCCAGGGTACGGGTCCTATGTTTTGATGCGACTGGCTCGCTGGTTCAGCATCGTAACGTGCTTACTTGTTTCTGCATATCTGCGTAATGGAAGAAACAAGTATCTAGTACCTAGAAGGACAGTGGAGTGCGCCTATGTTGTGTTGGAGGCATTGCAACATGCCGTATGCATGCTGAATTAGAAACACCTTTTAAGCCAAGCATGAGGTGGTGAACATCGCCGTTACGTTATGTTGGTCTCAGCCAACTTTTGCGGAACTTTGGGGCTCTGCTCTTCCTGTGTGCTGCCGGCATATGGCCGTCATTGGTCCGCATCGATCTGAAAAGCGATATGGAACATGGGCAAGTGTCAGCGAAATTGTGACTTGCTGACACAACGTATTGTATCATCTCACCTACCATGGACATACATGTATGTGAAACCCCGAGTTAGTGATCGTAGAGAAAAGCCCAAATTTGCAAATCCACAGCGGGAGCCCTGTGACGACAACTTGAATCAAGATCCATCACAGACAGCAAAGGACCGATCCTGCTTGTGCCAACCAGGCCAGCCAAACCTTGGTCAAAGGTTGTGAGAATCCCCACAATCTTGATTCTTCTTGTTTGCATCACGTTAGACGCAGGTCCCTGGTTATTATTAATCTTCCGAAAATACCCTTTTGTAGATCCTGAGCCAGTAGGGCCAATCTCATCTACGCTGAAGGTCTACTCCAGAGATTCCCCTTCTCTCGAGGGCACCATGATGCTCGCAACGGTCGTAGCCCCACGGGATAGGACGGATAGCCACATATCGGCAAAGTCACTGGGTAATCGATATTTGAGAGTACAACACCCCGATCTGGTTCGGCGAGTCGTACACGGTTGTACCTACCATGTCACGACAAGGTGATCCGTTGCAGACCCTTGCAAGTGCCCCGGTTCCCCCTCTTTCACAAGATACATGCACCTATCGTCGTGGGTCCAAAGCTCGGACTTCAATCGGCAATAACAAGGGTAGCACAGGCCAGTCGAATGTTTAGTCGAGAATTGTGGATATGGTTGAGGCAGGTTTGATAGAGGATTGCAACGGTTATCCATAGTTGCACTGGCTGTTGGTAATGTTTTGCAGTCGTATGAGCTTGGCCAAGGGAAAACGTTTTCCAGGGGAAGACATTTGTACGCCGATCACTCGAAACAAAGCGAGTGTTTGAATGATTCTGTGCCGTAACCTCTCAACAGAATCAACAATAGCCGATATGCATAGGCATGCAACCAAGCATAGGACTAGAGGACATATGCATGGAGATATGATAAAGAGACCAAAGATAATATACCCGATCGAGGTTGGAGCCTCAAGAAGAAGCAATGGTCAAAGCTTCTATCCTAGGCAGGATGGCTAGATGGGTTGCCTGATGAGGCAACTTGAGATCTTGTATGTAGCTTACTATACCAATGGGGATCTAGATACTCAGCTGAGGTAACCACGACCCAGGTACCTGTATCTACCTACCTCTGGCCCTACCGAGACAAGTGCCTCAACCATCCGAAATGGCTTGGGGAGGTACAGAGTAAATGGTTCGTGAACCCATCACGATACGTACCTGCCTAAGAGATCTTAGAATCCTGCGTTCCTTCCTATTCTCCATTTTCTCCATCTCTAGTTCAACGGATAGCTATCCCCTCAACACCAACAATGGCGCAATGACGGGAAGGACATACCCCGGTCGAGATGGCGTCTGACGATTATCGATTGACAAATGCACTTCTAAGATCGACAAGTCCGTTCGCTCATCGCCCGTCAAATGTCTTGTGTTGTATCGATAGTACATCTCCTGTACATGCATGCACCTACATGTGCAGCGTCCACTAATATCATCTTGTAGGCATGTACATATCCATGGATCTCTATCCCCCAATATGTTTAGCTGCAGCTCGCTATCGGCCGGAAGCGTCGCATCGTCAAATGTCTACCCATGACCATGCATGCCCATCTCATGATGGGGGGGAACCCTGACGTTTTCTCAGGCACACCAACACAAAAAGCCAAGAGTCACTGCAGATTCCGCGCCCTCCCGGAGCAAACGTCGCACAAAGGCCATGTGTAGCTGGCTCGTTCAACTCGTACTAGGCTCGCATTGCATCGTTGAAACAGAGCAAATCAGCGAGAATCAGCAACGCGTTGCCAGAAAGCAAGCTATACCGTACAGCATCAAACTATGCTTATCACCACCCTAGCACGCTTGATCGATCGATGCGAATGCTTATTAGTCTTGTTGGACTAGAATACTTGATCATGACTGCAGCAGGGTCTTCAAAACTACGTAACACGTAGTACAACAAATTACTCGCGCCCGCAGATGCACCGTTTTCACATCGTCCCGCCCGAAAAGCGCCTCGACGGCTTAGCATCGGTCGGCCATCGCCCACTATCGGAGCTCCGCTTCAACTTGGGATAAAGCCGCAATAGCCGCCGGGCCGGTCCATTTCTACAGAGTTTTGTATTTTGCTCAACTTGGGAAACGCTCGGTGTCACTTCTTGTTTGTTTGTTTTTCTACCTCCGGAGAACAGACGCCCAATTACCGAAAATGAACAAGTCTCCGACTTAGAAAATGCCACACAGGTGTAGTGCTTTGCTTTGATCTCTCAATCATGCAGGTTGTTGTCTCAAAGTCGACTGTTCAGCAACTCTGCCTGCACTACTGCGCTACCTGAAGAACCTAGCCCGAAATACACGCGATGGCTTTTAGTGCCTTGAGGCACCCTGTCGAGCTAATGAGTGACACTGTAGGTGTGTCCATAGCATCCATCGACGTCCGAGCGTGCATCCTGCAGACCATGCTTGCGTCGCGCCGTCTTTCTCCACTGACCACCTCAACCGAAGTGTTCGTGTCGGCAACAAATCGTGAACACTTGTGGGGGAGAGACCGTAATAGGCAACTGGCAGGTGGCAGTACAGATGCTGGCTTGTTTCCTAGACCATCATCCTGATGCTAGCTTGAGATGCCAATGCCTTGATCTCTTGTCAGTGATCTTGTGGACACATCGTGTGATGTGACCCATGCACAGCCCAGGCTGGCACATGTCAATCGGACTTGCTGCATCGAACATTTTAGAAACCAAAGACGCCTTCTGGATAAGGCGTGTCTTCCAAAATCATGCCAAGATTGTTACTTATGAACTTGAGTACTACATCTAGCAAAACTGTGAGACGCACGTTGGTGTGTCAAATGCTACTTCGGACCACGTCGTACCGAGGCCTCCCTTTGTCAACAAAAGGTCAAGCATAGCCGTGGGTTTAGAAACAAAGCAGAAGGCAATACGAGGTAGGTCTCGTCAACGTATCAGTAGCAATTTGTAATGTGTTATACATGTGCAATAGCCAGACTCTGGGGTGGCTGCATTTGCAAACCACTTAGCTCTTCTCTGCAGATATGCGAGACATCTTCCAATAACATCTCATGACTTGGCCTAGTACATATAAGACATAGGTAGTTATATATGTATGAGCGCATATATGTACACTAGGTCAGAATTATGTATCCAATCAAAGTACAGATACAGATTCGTCAACAACTTCAGGCCCGATCCAAGAGGTACAACAGTCTACATAGCAAAATCACTTTGAGCGTTGTGCTGCCGTTGGAACTCCTCCCAAAATGAAATGATGTAGCTCGATTACATCCTGAAACAACACTTTTTTCGTATCTCCACTGCTTATCCCAACCTGCAAGATATCTCGCCGCATAGGGAGTTAGAGTTGTTGGAGACATCACAAAGCATACAATATTGCAAGACACTGGTCTTGTTTCTGAGTTACCAGTTTTGAAGCCATAGGAACTTCTGCTCTCGTTAGAAACCATGCTCATAGGCAAGTGCGGCGACATGTACAGGCTCCCAGTTGCGAAACCGTGGCACAAGAGAAGCTGGATGAATGGAGTCGTTCGATATCACGACACATCCAATCCATGAATGGCATGCTTTAACTTCCTCCTGCCATGCGTATATTGTGTTTTCACTGCTTCAGTGTCTGTAGCTTGAACCAGTGCATGCTTATTCCCCTTATGTTGAGTGTGCTTAGGCCATGAGAGTCTTAGAAAAGCTGGCCTCCCAAGTCTTAGGATACAAAAACAAACAGCCTAAAGAGTATAGTCTAAATAGCATAAGTTGGCCTACTAATTCATTTCCCCATGCTTCCAGTGGCCACTTCTTCTAGTGCTCTGAGGGCTGGGAAGCTTATGGGCTGGCATAACAAGTAGTACTGGGAACGGAAGGACTCTGTATGTTCATCAGATGCTTGGCTCAATCTCTGTTTGGTTGCCTTTTGCAACATATACATTGGCATCAAGTTTCTGCAATCCCTAATCGTGATTGCAGGAATTTAGAGGACATCGCTCCAGGCTTGGTAAGTTCCACTCCAAACTTGTTGAGGATCTCTACTCTCAGAGTCAATACTGGTAACGACTCTGCTGTAGAGACTAGCATCATCATAGCCATCGTATAGACTACCCTCGTTCTGCTCCCCCTCGATGGCATCCGATATTATTCTCACACTGCCAGCCAACATATAAGATTCACAGATTGCTTCAGCCACGGCAGTCAGAGATGGTTATAGTAAAATATGTGAGTTTATGGTTCCAGCTGCAGCTGTTGACACGATATTCTGAGTATGCTGGAGTTCTGCATTGTTGCTAGGTGCAGTGATAAACTGCAGCATGCGTTCAGACATGATCAATCAACCCAATAGCACCGCGGAGACTGGCCTCTTGTATAAAATTCTTAAAGTGCTTGGTAGATCCTTGGTAGATGATCGTGCTCAAGTTTGCGAACGCGTCGTTCGACTTCCCAAGACTAGGATCGGATGGGTATAAGACTTATTGAACAATGCAGGTAGTAAAACTCGATTATCGCAGACATTAGAATGTACTCAAATATTATAATCCAGTATCAAAGAATCATTTTACTCGCTAACTACTCAAATATTAAAGGAAATATTAAGAACCCCTTGACCATAACCCAACCCCCACAAGTCACAACGCTCTGCCTGGTTTAACAATTTTGCAGCCCAATTCATCTAGTTCAACATTTTCTTTCTTAGACAGAACCACCAAGATACAGGATGTTCTGTCTGATGGGTTCCGTAAGTGGGTTTCGTCCGGTGTAGACATGCGTGACAGTGTCCTCCCATGCACGGGGATGCGGCAGCGGAACCTCAACCATATCACCAGGCTGGACAAGCTCTGACAAAATGACCGCAGCCAGAACGGGAAGGTATCTTCGGGCATAGTCAAGTCCTGATGAGAAATTAGTGACACGTTCTTTTAAAAGTTATGACATTGAGCTCTTGGAAGAGCGTCCTGGCATGGGCTGTTCACTTACGAATAGCAACAGGAGGTAGGCTTTGACGTGAAACTCTTCTCTCGTCAGGAGGAGACCGACTGTGGCTGACTCTCGGGATAGCACCATAGGAACTTCGTCTGTCCCGTGGGTAACCCGGTGAAGATGATCTTGAAATGTTGGCGGGGGCTTGAAGACATGCAACCGATGCACGCCGATCTGTCTGTTCAACGGGGCTAATCGGTGGAAGGGTAGCTCGTAGCTCGTCCAAGTCGAAAGTTCTGGTAAGTACAAGCGATTTCTTTCCTGGAGAATGCACAACCACACGGGTGGTCAAACGTCCGTTCACAGGGTAGGGTGATGGTGGCCCATTGTCACTCGAGGGCAACATAGATAAGCGGCGGAGCTCTGTTGGTTGAACCATTATCTCAGGTTCACGAGGTCTATAGGAACCTGCAAGTCTTCGACGATGAAGTTGGTCTCTCTGCCGGGCAATCTGCATGGCTCTGGTATGCAGAGGACCACCGGGCGCAGACTGGCGGCGTTCATGGTCCGAGAAAACAGAGTTGCGACGTGAGTCAGAACCTGGCGCATGAAGCAGCATACTTCTTGTCTCTTCAGCAAGAGTCGGTCTCTGAAAAACGTGAGGTGCAAACAGGGGCGCCGAAAGGGGAGAACGTCGAGACGGCAAGGTGCTGGGGCTTGGAAGGGCAAGTTCTGCGATAGGGCGCAGAGAGACATTGCGGAGATTGGCATCTTGTTTGCGAGGATCAAGCTTTGGACTCTCTAGCTGATCAACATCCATTCCATCGTCTTGCGCCTTGTCATCATCTCTTGCGAGTCGAAGGCGTGGGATAGGGAGGCTGCGGGGTGAAAGAGGCGAAGGAGTCCAAGAAGGGCTCTTTTGTACAATGCGTGATCGCAGGGAGCGAACATTCAGATCAGGGCCAGTAGTTCGTATGGGTTCAATAGCTGGACGTGATCGTGCTTCAGTTGTGGCCGTCGTCATGGTTGCTATGAAGGCGAAGGTGATGTACCTTTACAAAGATATTGAACAAGTTATGAGTAGGCAATCAAGAAGAAAGTACGAAGAAGAGTCAGAAGTATATGGAGCGGATATACGGAGAGCGTAAAAGGACGGATGGAATGATGTATTAGAACTAGCCATGCCCCCCTATAGCTGATGACCACCTCATTAAATCAGAATGAGATGGCGCTTTTTCTTAAAGAAAGGATGACATACGTGATGCACACTTGCCCCAACATACTCTGACTTCAGAGTTTTCTGTCACAAAGGAGTGAGCCATTTGGCGCTGACGGTCATCTTTGACATAACAAAAGTGTGTGTTTGCTGGTGCAAAAGAACAAAGAAATGCGGCTTGCTCTAGGCAACTGGTGCCGACATATTATGTCTGCGACCGCGGAACAGAGCCCGCTTTTGGTTGGTCCTTCCGACCCGACGGCCTGAACGAGGCGCTGGACGAAATGTTTGATATGTCGGGATTATCATGTTTGCCATCAAGGGTATGAGTTGTTGAAGGTTTGAGACTGTGTAAGTGAGATTAGAAGGTTGGTGAGGGTGCACGTGATACCATCTCCTGCAACGTCTCATCTAGGTACTGATTGGTCAAAGCTCCTGGGTCTGGGCCTACCCGTACCGTTCCTTAGCCTCGGGCCCCTCCATCGCAGTATCCTACTTACAACCTGGCATCACATCACGAACAAGGCTGAGCTCCCTTTCGCATTACTTGTCAACTTGACAGGTGTCGCTTCTTTGTCCTCAAAACTTGCTCTTCACATTCTCTCCAGCTATGCGCTAAAACCTATTCACAACCACTTCATTGCCAGCCATGCCTGATACTACCAGCTACAAGCAGCAAAAGGAGGACTTCGTGTCCAACCTTTCTGGTGGCTCTGTCGCAGAAATCAACTATGTTACATCCGTTGCAGCTGTTTGTCCCCCTCCAACTCAGACTCCAAAACCAACACCAACCCACACCCAACCGCCCGTGAAGAGTTGCTAAATTTGATCCGTTGCAGGTAGCTATTCTACTTTGGTCCGTCCTTCAAGCCCGCCAGTCCTTCTTTGAACCATACACGGCGTTGGCTTTCGCCGTCGACTTCCTCCTCAATGTTGGCGCAATCCTCCTCTCGGTGACCCTCTACTCCAACTCGCCACTTCTGCTCAACCTTCTCCTAATTGCCCCCGCCGTCCTCGTCTTTACTCTACCACCCCGTTCTAGAAGTCCAAAAAAGAAGGTCAAGATACCTCCCAATGCCCGGTCCAACGAGAGCTCTGGGCAGCTGGATATCCTTTCAACAAAGCCATTCCTTACAA
Source organism: Fusarium praegraminearum (assembly GCA_002093855.1). Taxonomy (NCBI): domain Eukaryota; kingdom Fungi; phylum Ascomycota; class Sordariomycetes; order Hypocreales; family Nectriaceae; genus Fusarium; species Fusarium praegraminearum. The sequence continues at coordinate 369,860 of LXHY01000027.1, read as the reverse complement.
ACTTCCGTGGCTGCATGTTGATTGTCACCTGCGTGGCTATCCTTGCTGTCGATTTCCGCCTATTTCCCAGACGCTTTGCCAAGGTTGAGACATGGGGTACATCTCTCATGGACCTTGGTGTTGGATCCTTTGTCTTTTCAGCTGGCCTTGTCGCAGCTCGTCCTGTACTGCGAGAGAAAGCGACAGGTCGCGCTGGCGCTGTAGGCAATGCTCCATCACTTTCTTCACGCCTCATACAGTCGTTACGCCATTCTATTCCGCTCCTGGTCCTGGGCTTCATACGATTCCTGAGTGTTAAGGGTCTGGATTACGCAGAACATGTGACAGAATACGGCGTCCATTGGAACTTCTTCTTCACACTAGGATTCTTACCCCCTTTTGTGGCTATCTTTCAATCGGTGCGCAAATTAATTCCTTCATTTGCGGCGCTTTCGTTGTTGGTTGGTGTCACATATCAGGTCCTGCTTGAAACCACTAGCTTGAAGGCGTACGTCCTTACGGCGCCCAGGACCGATCTAATTAGCATGAACCGTGAAGGAATTTTCAGTTTCATCGGTTACTTGGCTATCTTCCTTGCCGGACAGGATACGGGCATGTTTGTCATTCCCCGTAACCTCGTCCCCAAGAGTACTGCTAGTCCTGGAGCTCAACGGAACAAGCTTCTGAAGATCACGGCCGTATGGGGCGGAGTCTGGACAAGTCTCTATGTTTTGTCCACCAACTACCATTATGGTTTCGGATTAGCAGTGTCTCGTCGCATGGCAAACCTACCTTACGTCTTGTGGGTTGTCGCCTTCAACACCATACAAATCTTTGGGTTTGCTGTTATCGACACGATTTTCTTCCCTGCATTCTACAATGCGCAGGATGCGAAAACGGAGAAGGAGGCATATACACACGCCACCAGTCGGGTGATGCGAGCGTACAATCGCAACGGTCTGGCTGTATTCTTGTTGGCAAACTTGTTGACTGGGTTGGTCAATATGACTGTCAACACACTTGATGCTACTCCCATCGCTGCGATGGGCATTCTCATCGCATATAGTGCGACACTGACTGGTGTTGCTGTAGCATTGGATGCTTATAACATCAGCATCAAGCTTTAAAAATAGCATTTAGCATTTTGATCTTACACATCTAGCGTAGCATCTTGTATGTCTTCTGACATGATCAACATCGACAATTTTCAAGTTCAAATCCTTATATGATCTCGGCATCAAGATGAGTCTAAGTCCAGTAACGCTTGATGACGGTCTCTTGCGCCTCAGCTATGTATCATAAACTCTACTATCCAGCGGAAACGGCTATTTTATAGGTTTTGCAAGGTATCTATGAATCATCTAGCCTGGCCTCAGGGTACCAGAAAATTGGCTACTTAGCATAAGAGACGAAATTAGTAGGATAGTTTGTGCTACTTAGATCAGGCTTCTTGGACTACTTGTTTTTGTATCCTAATACTTAGGAGTCGACTTTTCTGCTACCCAGTAGCCAGAGTTTCTTTGTTAATGAACTTGGCTGATGATCTGGACATTAATATGCTCTAGTATTATTAGCCACCAAGCATTGCTCTACCCGAAAGCTGTCAATTTCGCAGCCTGAGTAACTCATCACGCTTAAGCGTATAAGATCGGAGAATATTGAAAACCATTACATCACAAACTCCACCATATAAAACAGTTTTTTAAGGCATTGCGCGACATAAATGGTGACATTCGTGTCATATTTCGCCGAAGCTACGACTGGCTCGTTGCGATGGTGATCTTGCTACCCTACGGACAGCACAGTCAGGCTGCAACAGCGCATCAAAACGTAGCCTGAAGATTTTGCCAACTGACGTGGAGGGAGCTCGGATGGGGATGGTAACCAAGACTTCGCCTGATCTAGGATCAAGTCATGCGCTGTAGATGAACAGCGATCAAATGTGACGAGATGGTCATTTGATTGTGATGAAGAATCACGACAGCCAACACCCTTAGGGACCTGAAGTATGTACCACCAATGTATAGTTTGGGACTGGGATCCGTCACTTGGCGGACCATCACAACCGGGATAAATGATTCACAGAGTTCGCGGGAGAGGGCTGAATCTCGGATGCGAACGTCCATCTCAGCTGAATTGCGTGGTCTTGTGTTATCGTACCATCTGTGCCTTAGTGGCTCAGCTGAGTGTCTACTAAGATATGGTTACGTCAAAAGTACAGAGTAAACATTGCTGATACAGCCGAAATGCAATAGGCATGTATGGACCTGAACATGTTTGATAGCATTCATGTAAGTAGTAGTTTAGAGTCTTTACGGAATACTCAAACACCAAACGTGTCGTGTCGTGTCGTTTCGTCTCGTCTCCAGGACAAACAATCGAGACAATAGGCTTTGTTTCTTCGCTCGCAGAGGCGGACGGCGAGGCCGGATAAAATGACGTCTGAAACGAAAGGGCAAAGGTCAGAGCTGCCCTTGTCAAGCTCAGATTCACGTCAGCGAGATCCCTGTCTGCTTTAACCACAAGCTCATCTCCGGTATTTATGCTGAGTTATGAGCTTGCACATAGCGCGCAGCACGGCACAAACTGCTAGTGTTGATAATTAGCTTTGAGAACAACCAAAGAGTAGTCCTTGCGGATGTCAAGTGCAGAATTTAGTTTCGTCTCGTCTCGTCTTCTGTTGTCGTGTTGATGTATTTATGGCATCTTTGTCGGAGGCTTGAATTGGTGAGGGAAATTAGCTTGTTTCGGAATCTGGACGGATAAAAAAGCAAATGTCTCGGGAACATGGTCAGATCCAGAGTCATGGACAACAAAGAAACTGGAACTGTATAGTAGCAGCCGATATATAGGTATGGTATGCAATCAATTCGGTTATGAAATCATTGAAATGATCGAATCTGTCTTTATCTGGGGTACCGTTACCGACAAGCGAGATTCGGGCTTGTCGTGAGATAAAAGATGGTACGGGAAGGTTGAAAGAAAAAAGGAACAAGTTAGACAACGAAAGAAAAGCAAGGGTCAAGAGGGAGGTTCATCGGACAAATGTCCACTTGAGGCAGGAAGAGCTTCTTGCCAGTCAAGGAAGATGCTGCGAGCCAGTGATGATGATCGCCGTCGCTTATTGACATGGCACCTCAGATCAGGGTTTTGTTGCCTCGTTACGAAAAATAAAATAAAATAAAAATCGTGACAAGTTCGTAATGTGATACATATCAAAATGACTTGAACCAATAATCTGCTTGTGCCGTAGCAAAAAGAGGGAAAATATGCAGGCCCAAGAAGCAAAGTGTGCGTGAGAAGAGCTTAGTCTCTATGATTAACGCGGATGCATCTGTAAGGATCGAGGAGCTCACCCTTGAGCCATAGCATCGATGCACATGCGGAAGAGCACGAAATGAGAGCAGTCTATAGATGGAACTTTATCGGTAGTTGTACTGGGCGAGGAAATAGAGTTCTTGAACGAGCGTTTGGTATGAGGCATGTGAATGAACATTGCTCGGCAGAGCGTAGTACAGCCATCCATTATCTTCGCACAGAGAATGACCTATTACAAACGCACAAACCACAAGAGAGGTCTCCTTGCTTCCATTCAAACTTCTCGAATCAGGTGGAAACTTGACCTCGAGCGGTATAGTAGTTTCCCCTTGTCCTACATACACACGACTCGGGCTGGCTGGAATACGAGAGCAAAGACAACGGACGGGCCCAAGCGAGGTGGTCCGGCTGTTGAAACCGGAGAGCACGATGCTGAGAAGTAGACTGGATGATTGGTTGTGTACCTAACAATTAACTCATGCAGGGCGCCTTTGCAAATAGATGTTCAAGGTATAATGCAGCCAAACGGCGCAACGTTGTTGTGTCCGTCGATATCATCCATGTAATGCAGATCGCGCTGCTCAGCAGCACGTTATGTACCTACCCGTTCAAGCCAAAGCCAAGCCACTCCGTACACTGTAACGAGTTTATAGTCAAAGTCAAAGTATATTCCGTACGCCGTTCAGAAATAGTCGAGAGAGGGAAGAAAAAAAGAAGACAGAGCTGAGACCACCACCCTCTTCCCCATGAGTCAACGCTTTGCAAAGCCCACTCTTAAGATTAATGCTCAATGCTTCGTGCATTGTCTTCCAGATCGTGTTCCCCGGATCGGGATCTAAAAGCAAAAGAGACTCCCTCGTTGTTGGGGTTGAACAAAGCATTCTATACAAAATATCGAGTGATAATCGGCAGCCGGAACTCTGGCTTTTGGGCGCCAAAATTCAATTCCAGGCCGGTCAAGGGAACCAGTAGACTAACACAGAATGGGACCCGACCTGGATTAGCTTCAGACATCCCGAAACAAGGGCAGAATAGCTAGACGAAAGAGAGCATAAGAGAGCAGAGCATCGAGTGACGAGTTGGCGTGAGCACTGGCCGATAGATGGCTGGTGAAGCATGATATTCCAATCTTGAGAGCCAGGACACGACAGGAATAAAAATAAGAGCCTTGGTTGATTCTTTGTTTACCTGCTTCGCCCGCAACCATCGTCGTCATCCAATATCGGCGACAAATGCGCCATTGAATTGTTCAAGGATCTATCCAGCTTGTCTGTTGTCTCGTTATTTGCGGGATATTTGTTGACATGACACTCATGACCAGCTGATAGTCTGGCATCGGGAACTAATAAACTCGGCTGTAAATAGATCAGTCACTTGAGAGGAGGGGAGGGAGGAGTCGGGTTGGGTAGAAGTCAATAGACAGACAGACAGACCAGACATGACATGGATGATGGATGATGGTACAGCGCATACTAACGCATCATCTGTCTGTAGGTACTGTTTCCGTACCTGCAGGAACGACAACGCTATATTCAGGGGTACTGCAGTGATATGGATCTGTGATCATGCATGGTCCCCCTTCCAGCCACCCTCACTACCTACTCCTTGCATCGGACGAGATATGCAATACCTGCTTTTGGAGGAGAGAGGAGAGAGTCTATTATTTTTGGCATAGCATTGCTGCCCACTCCAAGTCTTGGAAGTCGTTAATGCTCCAACGCTTTCCTAGTATAGAGGCGTCGTTAGTTTGGTCAATGGCCTGTGTTGATGTGTTTAGTGGTGGATATGGCCTCCATCCATACTATCAAAGAGGATGAGGGGGGTTCCACTCCAATCCATCCTCCTCCTCCTGCTCCTCCTCGTGCAGCCCAACCCAACCTTCCACCCCAGCCTACCCGTACCAGGGAAGCCAAGGTACTTGAAGAGGCCTAGCTGATAGTGTAAACATGACAGTTTAGAACGTCTCATCCTGTCCTGGCGCCCGAGTCTTTGAGTCTTGAATGTTCCCCTTCTGGGAAATTGGTGAATGGCTTCCCTTCCCTGGACTGGGCTGAGTTTGCCAGGGTTCTCCCAGTTTGGGATGTTGTCTACCTCGAGATATACTATTTATCCCGCAGTAAATTAAGTACCGTCTCCTCACATCGCGCGCATGGTTTCTTTTTGCCCTGGCCCCCGGTCTCCCGTCCACCAAAACCAGGTCCTGGAAAGTTCCCTTCCACCTCAAACTCCACTCGTCTACCTTGTTTGGCCTTGTTGCTTGTTGACTTGACTCTCGATTATAATCCAGAGTCTCACTCAATTCTGTCCCTGATAGCGCGTTAGGCCCCGACTCGACTCAGACTCAGACACGGCCCTCACACCATTCTGCTAGGTACCTACCTACCTTCCATGGCTGGTTTTTTTTTATGGTGCTAAACCCAATTAAAATTTCTGTTGTACTTGGCTGTTAATTGTACTCTATACCCTCGCCCGTTTAATTGAAACCTCATCCCCGGTCTTGATTTTTCCCATCCTCTTTTTTTATTTCGCCTGTTTTCTGGTGACTCCAACCCTTTTCTCTCTCTCTCGCGTCTAATTTTAAGCGTTTGCGCGTTCGCATCGCATTGCATTGAGGAGCGTTTGGTTCGATCTCGCTGCTATCGCGCATATTATCCCAACCTCCAACCTCCAGCGACCCAAGTCCAGTCCAATTGGATCCAATCCAGTCTCATCGCCTAATTAGCACCTGCAGGACCCCAAGGCCCAAGGCCCAAGCCGCAGCGAGCGCAACGCAACGGAACAACACAACAACAAGAAAAAACAACCTCAGCCCGCCTGCCAACGCATCCAGCGTCGGCTGTGCTCCAATCCAATCCTAATTCTCATCCCGCCTGTCGCGGCCGTTAGCTGCAACCCGACCTTGTATTGGATCCTTACTGTTCGCCTCGAATTACGTTCGATACCGACCGGTATAGCAATCAAAACGCATTGAAGCGGATACGACCGATCTCGAGCAACTTAATTTGTCGCGCGCGCACCATGAAATGAAATCTTGTCGATTCACGACCTCAACTCAACTTTTTAACTAATCTGACCCGACCCGACCTTGATTTGTTTCCTTTCTTTCTACTTTCTTCATCCTTTTTGAGACGACTTTCCCCGTAATAGTCGCTTACATCAGGTACCTTGCTGTGCTCGTCTGGAGCCGCTTGCATTTGTCCCCGGTTCAGCGCTTCCCTAGACTGGGCCGACTGAAACTGCCAGGTATTTCGACCTGCATATCCGCGTCGCCAGCTGGGTCTTTTTTTCTGGGCGCTACCGTCAGAAAACCGCTTCTCGCGCACAGCCGTTGTATAATACTTTGGGACTTGAAAACGCTCCCTGTGCAAAAACGGTTTCCTCCGTTCGCTTCCCTTTATTAACGCGTTTGGGCGTGGAAGATGTCGTCGGCTGCCCTACAAACGGCCCCCCATCAACACACCGCTCTGGCTTCGTCCCCCTTGGGCACACCGTCGTCCCGCCAGTACAGGCCCTCACAATCATCCCCTAACAGCCAGGCGTACAATGCCCAGCAGACCTCGACCGCTTCTTCATCTTCGCGACGACCTCCTTCACGAAAAACGAACGACAGCGCTCCCTCGCCTTCTTATCATCTAACTCCCGGCTTCGGCTCACCTGTCACCGCTTCAGCGGCCAACCACCAAGAACCAGTTGCCTCTGACTGGCAAGGCAACATGCCTCCCGTCGCTCCTCCGCGGAGCTCCTCTAACCACCAGAGTGGCAGCTCGCGAAGGTCTCATTATCCTAACGAAAAGCCTCCAAGTTCACCCCGCCGAAACGAATCCACACGAACTGGATCGCGTGGTGAACAAGCCGCTGCAGAGAATGGCTACAGAAGCAGCAAGGCTGACACTGCTGCCCGAGCCAGCAGCCGAGATGGCAAGGCCGTACCATCACAATTGCCCGTTCGATCCACCCACAACACACCTTCGAAACCCGTCCACGATGCTACTGACAGCTTAACAAAAGCCATTGCTGCTGCTCAAGACACTATCGACCGGGATCGCAACCATGCATCAAACCAGCACAACGGCGACGATTCAGCTGCGCCTCCTCCTGTCGCAACAGGCGAGCATGGCGAAGAACGAAGGCAACGAAGTCGACATGACCACAGCCGTAGCAACAAGGGCAACACCAAATTTGGCGATTTTATTCTTGGCAACACCATTGGCGAGGGTGAATTCGGCAAGGTGAAGTTAGGCTGGAAGCAAGACAGCAGCGTTCAAGTAAGCTTTTGTAATTCATCATTCTAGAGACACGACACTTACAATGACAGGTTGCCATCAAGCTCATCAAGAGGGACACGGTCGGAAGCAATCCCTCTCGTTTTGCTAAGATTTACCGCGAGGTTGCCATCCTTCGCGGGGTTCAGCACCCCAACATTGTGCGTCTGATCGACAAGGTCGAGACAGACCGACACATTGGTATCATTCTCGAATACGCATCGGGTGGTGAACTTTTCGATTATATCCTCAACCACCGATACCTTAAAGACAATGCTGCTCGTCGCTTGTTTGCCCAGCTTGTGTCGGGCGTTGGTTACCTCCACAAGAAGGGAATAGTGCACCGCGACTTGAAGCTAGAAAACCTGCTTCTCGATCGTAACCGCAACATTATTATCACCGACTTTGGCTTTGCAAACACCTTTGATGCCCACGAGGAATTGTCCAAGGAGGAGGAGCTTAACCTTACAGACAAGGAGTTTGTGAAGCGAATGGGCCTGGATCGAGTCAAGATGAACGGCTCCAGGAAGGGTGATCTCATGCAGACAAGCTGTGGAAGTCCTTGTTATGCCGCGCCTGAACTGGTTGTCAGCGATTCTCTATACACTGGTCGTAAGGTGGATGTCTGGAGTTGTGGTGTCATTCTGGTAAGTTCCGCAATTGACGCGAGAAAGTGGATGTTGAGCTGACATGTTGTAGTACGCCATGCTTGCCGGCTACCTCCCCTTCGACGACGATCCTGCCAACCCCGAAGGCGACAACATCAACCTCCTATACAAATATATCGTCACGACTCCCTTGACCTTCCCTGAATACGTCACCCCTCACGCTCGAGACCTTCTCCGCCGCATTCTCGTTCCTAACCCCCGCAAGAGAGCGGATTTGTTCGAAGTTGCTCGACACAGCTGGCTGAGCGAGTACGCCAATCTCGTTGAGTTCATCACCAGCTCGACGACACTACCTTCCGAGGTACCCGACTCGGGTGTTTCTCCCGACGACTACGCTGAGGCGCCGACCGTCGCCCGAAGCAACTCGGTCCGTGAGGCTTCAAAGCACAAGCAATCACATCCTCCTGTTGTTGGAGGGTTGGCCAAGACGCATGGCAGTGTCGATCCCGAGTCTGAGGCTACTCATCGCGGCACACCCAAGGATGCTAAGCGAAGAACAGTTCAGGTAGAATACGTGGCCCCTACAACAAAAACCCAACGTGGTGCCGATATTGCGCCTTCGAAACCTAGCTCTCACTCGCTACAGCAGCAGCAACCTGCTGATACGCCCGAGCCTGTTACCGAGAAGCCTTTGCCTCGTGAGCCGCCACTGACCAAGGACAACGCCTCTCGTGCTCAGCAGTCAAGACGCCCTCAGAGCTCACACAAAAACCCGCCTCCTCCTCATAGGCCATCCCGCGACACGCGCGCCACTTCCGACAATGCTTTCATGACTGGTGGAACCACTACGACAAGGCCGCGAACACAAGGATCAATGCAATCCTCTACCTCGATGGGCCTGCAATCTCAAGCCAATTATGGCCAGCCTGCACCACCTACCATCGCCGATACAAATGCTCATGGCCGGATTCAGCAACCTCAAAATCCTGAGGAGGAGGGCAATATCGCCAAGGATGTTGGCAGTGTTCCTCCTAAAGTGATGAAGATGACGACATTCCAGAACGAGACAAAGGCGGCTGGTAGAGGCCATAAGCGATCGAACACTCTGGGTGATATTGGCAGCAAAATCATGGGTCGTAGTGGATCTATCTTTGGTGGCCGATCTAAGAAACGACCCGAGCAGCAGCAGCAGCAGCAACAACAACAGCAGCAGCAGGCTGAAAAGTCATCCCGGAAGTACCCTCCCGTCAGCATGTCAAACACCATGTTGCCAGGTGAGGATGCTGGTCCCAGGCCCTCAATGGATTCGAAGGCCTCCAGACGGTCCTTCTCGATCGGTCTTGGCAAGAAGCGTAGTGGCAGTGTTCAAGGCTCAAGTGACAAGCAAAACCGTCGATTTTCTTTGGCCAAGGCTATGGGCCTAGGCAGAAACGAGGGAAGCGTGACGGGGTCTGAAGCGGATTCACAGCAGGATCTGCCTATCCAGCATCCTCGAACTGAGCAACTTCGTGGCTACAGCGCCCACGATGAACCCCGACACAGCGAGCCTTACTTCGACGCGCCCTACGAGCAGTACCCTCAGCGTGATACAGCACAGTCCAGTCCTGTGTACAACACGCGACACGGATCTCAGCAACAGGACGGCCGAAGACCTAGCGCCATTCCCACTTATATCCAAGGAGGAAGCCATTTAAATACTGGTTCAGATTCATCGGTGGATATGCGACGACCTAACGACCCACGATCTCGCCCGTACCAAGAAGACTTTTCTGGGTCTGAAGGATACGATGGTCGCCCTGTTGGCAGTAGTCGCGAGGACCGTCCAGGTGTGCTTCACAAGAGTCACAAGAAGTTCGCGGATGCCTATGATGGAGAGAACTACCGTGGTCACGAAGGGAGCAGCGGAGCCGCCAAGCGTGTCATGGACTTCTTCAGGAGACGCGGAAAGGCGAGGGGTGGCGAGGACCGGTGAACAAAGCATGCTTGAAGCACCTGGAGTTAACGGCGTACCGTCTCAATTTGAAAGATCTCTTGTCGGGAAGTTCCGCACCAATGTTCGCAGTTGGATGCTATAATTGTCATTGTCTATTGTTTTTTGCCGGGACACACAACACCACATATTCAGCTACCAGTAATGAGGGACGAACACCAAGGGCTCTCGACGATGCCCATTCGCAACTTGGAGACCACCCGGGGTTGGTCCTTTTCCGCACGCACACACAACTACACATACTTCACACACACATCATGGCGCAAGGGGGATATGAGATTGAGACTTTGGTGGTGGTCCCGGATAGTTATATTCCACTACATACAGTTACTCAGTTTATGCAAAGTTTGTTCATTTACGAGCGGAAAGATGGGAACAAGATGTGGGCTGGACGACCCCATGTTTCTGTACACTCTGGAGCCGCGAAAGAGGGAGGAGAAAGAACGAAAGAAAGAAAGAAAGACGGAAGAGTCAAAGGACAGAAAGAGTGTTATTATTATTTTATTTGTCTGTGTCTATACAAACGCATCTCAGCCCATATTTGTCTCAAAGGGAGACACTAACGAACGGATCCAATGAATTGAATGTGACTTGAACTGATTTATTATTCAAAGATGCGAAGTACCTGCTTGTGTTGGACAAAGGTGTAGATCATGTTCTGTTTGAACGGTACTGATGGCGCTGCCGTATCGTACGTATAAACTCTAACATGACCGTGATTTAAAATTCCAGCCGTTTATCTCCTCTGTTTGTGATGTTCTTTGCAACGGGCAGCTTATTTTGACTACCTATGCAAGGGACTGGCCATGCTTTGACTACTACAAACACATCAACTGGCGGTCAGTCTTTTTGGCTTTGACGGTGAGTTGTCGCTAGTCAATCGTGGATGGACAAAATAGCAGCTGGACTAATGCTTGTTGACCGGGCAAGTTAGCTGACGATCTATTCGTGGGGTTGCATGTTTTCTGGTTACTAGTTGCTGATTGTAAACACGAGTTCTCCTAGGAAACGAAACCAGGGATAATGTAACTACCCTCCTAGTTGATTGAGATAGTATGATGCTAGTTCAACTTGGCAAGTGAATCTCTGAGGATACGGTGGTGGCATAAACTGTGAGATGAGTGTTACAGACGGTTCCTTTTGCCAAGCAGATCACGAGTCATGGATTAGCTGCGAAGTTTACTGAGCGTACTGAGAAACTATCGAGTCAGAGAGTCGCCACTATTTCCTACCTTGGTAAGTGCTCGATTAGCAAACATGCTTATTCTCCGTACTATGCCGTAAAGACTTAGCTTCGTCGATTGCAAGAGACAAAATCGCTAGGTCAACTGATGCCTTTTCTGACCAGTTTCTGGATGAATTATTTTTGCACCCTATACCATAACAACAAGCCACCTTCTGTGTTCTGTCCTGTTTTTGAACTTAACAACTGCAAAATATATGTGTATGAGACTAGGATTTGTGTCCTCTCCAGATACTTACGTCACTTGGGCGACGCAACTGGATGGAAAGCTGGCATTTGCGTATTCGCGTGTTCAAAATGTTGGCGTATTTACTTGAATTTATCATTCGGCTCCGACGCAAGTTACACCCGAATGCTATCTCCGCATGATACTCTGTACATACTTACTCAATGCTTCGTTGGCAGCCCACGTCACGTCACTAGCAGTGTCAGATTCGCCAGTTGTATGTATGTGATTTATCAAAACAGGTCCTGCTGAGTGATACTGCGTCAAGCACAGTATGATGGTACATAGTACGGAGTACTCAGGGTTGTTGTTGACGATTGATATGGATGAGCTGAGCCACAGCTTAGGAAACTTGATTGTGGTTCCTGTCGATCTTTGCTTCTTTAGGTTAATGAGCTTCCGATGTGATCATGCCAAGCCATACCCGGCACCTCAAATCCGAGAAAGATGGGGATTCATTGATAAGCTTGTTGTTTGATGTGTGACCCCAGTAGTCTGTTTGCTGGACCACCTGGTTTGGAATATGGAGCTTTGAAGACAGACGCTGGGTCTCTTTGATGGTCTTTGTCGCGGTTAGAGACTTGGTGCGATCGTGGAATGTCAAAGAATAGGTAGAAGAGCGAGGGGAATGGAATCATCCAGATCTGTTTGACTTGACGAGGGAGGACAGTTTGGAGGCAAACGCTTAGTAGATTGTAATGACACAGTCCGTGAGGCTGCACCGCCTCACTTTGCCTCTGATAGTTGTACATGCAGCCAATCACGGGTTACTCTAGCGGGCTGCCTCAGCTCTTTGACGACATCGGGATATCCATCACAACGCTGGGACTCCCAGTCTGGACAGCTCCAGCCACTCTTTACAGTGAATATTTCTCCACCGGCGCCACTGTGATCCACTGAACAAACAAGCGTCATCCCAGCCTAGGAAACTTGGCTAACTTCCCGACTTAAAGCCAAGGCCTTGGCTCCCGCTTTCTCTGCATCTTCTCACTTACACATTTCGACCACACTCTCCCAAGCTCAACAAAGCCCCAAAGACAGCTATCTTCACCTGATAGTCAATCACTTGCCCTCAACCCATACTCTCGCGAGTAACAAAACACCTGTTCGATGAAGGAAGCTTCCTCTGAACCACCCAATATAGATGGCAGTCGCTCTGGTGCACAACCCACAGCGCCCACTGCTCAGGGCTTGAGTGAGCAACCTCGACTTCAAGAATTCGACGAGAAGAAGACTCGATCGGATAAACAAAATGGACGCAAGACCAAGTCTCTGCACAAGATCCCCTCTGCCGGCGATGTCTCGTCTCCTGCTGCAGGCTCGGGGTCTGTCATAGAAGCTCCCGGCAAGGCCGAAGAGCCTGCTCAAGGAGAAACCTCAAGTACAACTAGCAAAAATGCTGGCTTTTTTGCCGAGCTGAAGCGTAGTGTTAGAATCGTCATCACTTACAGCTGGCTCAATGTTTTTATGGTATTTGTCCCCGTGGGCATTGCTGTATCTCAGATCAATGGCGTCCCTGCAGGTCTTGTTTTTGGTATGAATGCTATTGCAATCATTCCTCTTGCTGGACTCTTGGCATTCGCTACCGAATCTGTTGCTCTCAAAATGGGAGATGCCCTCGGCGCGTTGTTGAACGTCACCTTTGGTAAGTTATCTCAAACATGTTTGAAGTATCAGGATTACATAGTAAACCTATATTTCAAGTAAAATCATGTTCTTCTCGTCTTTTCTTGAGCGTCAGTCAGCTAACACCGTCTCCAGGCAATGCCGTCGAGTTGATCATCTTTATCCTCGCTCTGGTCAAGAACGAAATCCGCGTTGTGCAATCCGCACTTCTAGGCTCAATTCTTGCAAATCTTCTTTTGATTCTGGGTATGAGTATGCTATTGGGCGGTTTACGATTCCGTGAACAAGTCTACAACAGTACCGTTACACAGATGAGCGCTTGTCTGCTCAGTCTGAGTGTTATCAGCCTGGTTTTGCCGGTAAGTGAGGTTACCAACACTCGCGAACCACATACTAACGTCAAAACAGACTGCTTTCCATGCCTCATTCAAGGACAACGACCTTGCTGACCAGCAGTCGCTCAAAATCAGTCGCGGAACCAGCGTGGTGCTTCTGATCGTATATGTCATTTACCTCACATTCCAGCTCAAATCGCATGCATACATGTACGAATCTACCCCCCAGCACATTATCGATGCTGAGTTGGCACCTGGACCTGCTGCCGGTTTTCTGGATTCATCCAGCTCTGATGATAGCTCATCCTCGAGTTCCGACTCGTCTGACTCCGACTCATCTCACGGAACTATGAGAAAGAGAATGAAAAAGGTTCTTCGTAACAGACGACACCGAAGATCTAGCGCTGCTTCCGTCGACACCGCTGATACCAAGGGAACCCGGTCCGCTTCATTTGCAACCAACAACACCACCACGCCACAGGAAGAAGTTTCTGAGGCAAAAGCATCACGTCAGCGAGTTCCTCGTACAGCTTCTTATGAAGGAAGTGAGCATGCCGTTGACGATGACGACGAGGAAGAGGCAGAGCGCTCCCACCGACGCCGACGTTATCGCCGACACAGGCATCGCAGAAGCAAGAAGGAAGCCCGCAAAGCTAAGAAGGAAGCCAAAAACGCCAAGTCCCAGAACAATCTAGCGGAAAATGTGCCTGAAAATAAGGGTGAAGGAGAGCCTCGTCGTGTGGATTTTGCAGTGCAGGACGACCTTGAAGCCGGTCCTTCAACCAATGGAGGCAAGCGACCATTCCCCCTAAGAGGAATTTCTGTCAAGGCTCTGGCTCCCGTTTTCACTGAGAAACCCACAACTACTTCTGGCCCAGCTCCCCATGTTCGTTACGGTATTCGACGTACCAACTCTCTCCCCGATCGCTTACAGTTCCGAGCTCCCGGCGCAATGTTGCCGGCTCAGATCCCACCCATGTTGAAAGCTCCCGGTGTTAAGTCCACCGATAGTGATGATGAGGAGGAAGAGAAGCATCTTACCCAACTTGCCGCTGTTGTCCTTCTCCTTGTTTCCACAGCTCTGGTAGCAGTGTGTGCCGAGTTTCTTGTCGACTCAATTCAGGAGGTCGTTGAAACTTCTCACGTCAACCAGGTCGGAATCGGTCTGATCATTCTTCCCATCGTCGGTAACGCTGCTGAGCACGTCACCGCTATCAAGGTCGCCTACAAGAACAACATGGATCTCGCCATTGGTGTTGCTGTAGGAAGTTCTATTCAGATTGCTCTTCTGCTCACTCCCTTCATGGTGATCCTGGGATGGATCATGAACAAGGAGATGACACTGTACTTTACGCTTTTTGAGACCGTTTGTCTCTTTGTTTCGGCCTTTATTGTCAATTTCCTGGTACTGGACGGCAGAAGCAATTACCTCGAGGGTGCCCTGCTCTGCGCGGTGTACATCATTATTGCTGTTGTGGCGTTCTTTTACCCTGATTCACAGGATGCAAGCGTCTGGGGAGGAGGTACTTAGTTTATTATCCGCCAACAGCTGTCAGTTGGTGAGAACAGATGACGGCTAATTTTTTTTTTTACATGTGGAATGTGGCATGATACATACATAGGTTGTAATAACTATTAAGCCTATGTCAGGACAAGGCATAACTCAATATGACGAAGTAATTAATGCCATATCTCAATTCACAGTGATTCATATGTCAGTGTATACCACCTCTCTGTTGTTGTTCACGATCGTAAAACAACCAGCAGCAGCCATTCTCAACAGTGGTCTAACTCAACTGTACATGAGACAAATGATCCACATTCGTATAGCATGGACTTCACTACTCCTGTTACTGCTACTACCAATCTTACAGCATAGAACCAAGTTCCTGCTACGACAGCGCCTATGGACAGCTCTACATCGTGCATATATGTCTTGACTTCGGAGCAAGAGAGCACCAGAATGAATACAGTTGGAACAACGTCTGTTTAGAACCCGGCTTCAGGCTCTTGGGAGAACGATCTGATGATAGATGGGGATTTTGATGTACTATAACTTCTTATAGTTCACGGAGACAACTGAGGTTGTTCTCAACGAGATAGGGATGACGATGTCGAGACTAGGTATCTGCAGTTGTTGTTTATTAGATAGGAAGGACGTTTAAAGTATGACGATGTTGGAGCAGGGATTCAAAAGTGGGAACATGCAACCACTTACTTATAAGCTTAAATGACCTTAGGGGTATCGGAAGAATTGGCCACTGGAAGCACAAGAGATAAATCAATAGGTTAGCTTATACTACATGGACCATGTACATTTATTTGGCTATTTATTTTTGTACACTAAGACTCATGAGGCCGTGGAACGTTTCTGCTCCCCAGCAGGCACATCTCCCTCATCACCATTGTGGCTGTCTTTGTGTACCTACCTAGGTACGATAAGTATCTTGGTGGAGATACTTTTACACGTCTAACGCGACATTAAACGTCAGCCTTGATGGCCCTCTAGCAAAGTTGTTGGTAGAATGTAATTCAGTATGAGAGGAAAACAATATTCCCTTGCATGGCACTCAGTAGATTACTGTTGTATAGCCGGGGCTGTGCCACTCAATTTCCACAAACACCACGCCGCTTTGAGTCTGCACAGCCCCCTCACATCACAAGGACAGATGAATTTGAATAAAGGCCACGAGAAACATGCTAGTTCTGTTTTTAACCATTCAACATTTGAATTTGTATCGAGTTGGTTCGTCATTTCCTGTCGTGAAACCTCCAGCACTTGCTAATTGCCTAAACTTATAAGTGGTTGCACGTGCCCACTTTCGAATCCCTGCTTGGACATCGTCATACCTACGCTTCTTTCTTGACCTTAGTTGACAACCCCTAATCTTAACATCATCATCGCCATATAGTCTTATCATCGTCATGTGTTTCGGGAGCAAAAAGGAAGAGAACGATGATCCTGCGCCACGTCCAGCGCAGAGACCAGCGTCATCTCAAAGCCAGGGCGATGTGAAGAAGAGCAAATACAATCCTCAGAACGATCCAAACCAAATGGCTGGAGAATCTAGCTATCCAGCGCCTCCAGGACCGCCTCCGGATAGAAAACAGGCCTCGGACTTTGCACCACCTCCAGGACCACCACCTGGTCAATCTTCATCGCAGCAGTACTCTGCTCCTCTAGGACCACCACCAAGTAAAGCCGGAGCGCAGTATGATGCTCCTCTAGGACCACCCCCAGGACATGGACCATCGTCGCAACAATACGATGCTCCTCCAGGGCCTCCTCCGGCTCAAGGTGCGCCACCAGAATATGCGCCTCCTTCCGGCCCTCCGCCCAAGCATGACTGGGAGGTAGCAGTCCCAGATACATCACTATTCCCACCACCTCCTGCTATCTTCAGCGGCTACGAGAGATCCCCTACGAGCAATGCCACCGAGGATGAGGCCAATGCCGGCGAGGATTGGTGTCTGTCGTATCCCATGACTGCTCCTATTCATATGGATCATACTGGGAAGGCAGCTCTCCAGGCGGGCAACATTCGTCTCATGGAGCCAGTGGGCTTCAATGGCCAGCTCACCTGGTTGCAGCCCGGACATTGGCAGGGCCGGACAAAGAAAAACTCACCGGATCGTTGTGTTATCGGTTATCCCCCACTCTACTCGGTCGCTGAGCATGACCCTATACGTCTGGGCCAGCCAAGAACCATCTACTATGAAGTCAAGCTGGCGCGTGACAGCCCTGAGGTATTCCTCGCTCTTGGTTTCACCGCTCTGCCATATCCTTCATTCCGTATGCCAGGCTGGCACCGTGGCAGTCTAGCAGTGCACGGCGACGACGGACACAAATTCGTCAACGACCGCTGGGGTGGTCGCGATTTTACCCAGCCTTTCCAACGCGGTGACACGTACGGTATCGGCATGACTCTCCGTCCCATCGGTGGACCGAAGCCGCAGGTGGATATCTTCTTCACCCGCAACGGTACCATGACGGGCGGATGGGCACTCCATGAGGAGACTGATGCTGAGGAAGACCTACCCGTTACAGGCCTGGAAGGTTTCCACGACTTGAGCTGCGCTATTGGAACCTATGACGGCGTCAAGTTTGAGGCTATGTTTGAGCCGTCCAAATGGATGTATAACCCTTATCAGGTTTGATGGCTTGACATTGGGTTAGCTACGACGATCCGAACTGATGGAACTTTGTGATTTGCGGTATGCTATAGCAATAATTAGGATTTATGTAATTTGAAATAAAGATCGAGACACACGTCCATTACTACACAGTAAAAACTTATAGGCACGTGTACTGCTAACTCACAAGTGCGTAATATCTTGGTGTATAATTAGATCATGAATGTTTGCAGTGTCAACAAGTGGTTTTTTCACAAATATAGTGACAATACGTCATCATGTAGGTACATTAGAAATAAGCTTGAATTGACATAAATAGATAATAATTAGAACATCAGATAGGAAAATCCACAACTCTACAATCCTATAGGAAGCATTCCATATGCTAGTTGAGTTACAGTTGGCATGTTAATGTATCTGCCGTCAAGGTGTAGGTTAAGTGCACATGCATCTAACGGGACAGCCACCCCCATATTTACAACCCCACCACAGAGCTGCGCGACCAGCAATCGCGACTTAGTGGATTCAACATCATCGCATATCATCATTACTTGCGAATCATAAAATCATGGAGGTTGATAGTGATAACGGACCACTCAGTCAGTTCGCCGTGGGCGCGACAGTCGAAAAGTAAGTATTCTGTCTTTCTACATTTATGCGAAAGCCAAATATCTGACCATAACAATAGGGATGTCTGGCCTGGGGTGCGCAGTGACATAATTAACAGACTTGACAAGGTATTCCACACATTGCTTGCAATCCGAGGACTCATGAACTGATCGATTCAGATCGCACACAATGAATTTCCCATACCCAACCTACCGCCGCCGCCTCCAGCGCACCGACCTGTTCTAGAATCACACAAGTCACCGCCGCCATCACCACCACGAGCCGAATCGTCCCAGGAAACGAACAAGGACGCTTCGACGACCGAGTCCCTTCCTGCTACACAACCCATCGAGAGTGCATTACCAAAGCAGTTGGCAGATATGATCATCCACATTACGAAACACCTCGAGACGTTCGAGACCAATCCTCCTCACACTATTCAACGACTCGCCGAGCTGATTCTAAGGCCTAAAGCGCATTATAGGGCGCTCGCGCCTTACCTACATGCCGTCGACCGTGTAGTGCAAGTGACGTCAAGCACAAGCACATATCCTCTACCTCCACCTATCCCCGACATGTCCTCGATGCATCTGAATGGTGAAGATCCTAAAGATCCTGCAGTATCAGTCGCATGGAGCAATCCAACAACAGCAGCACTGGGTACAGATGAAGCGCTTGGAGGCGCATTGTTGACACCAATCCCATGGTTGACGAGACGAAGTCCCGAGAGCTCACAAGACACACCAGGGGCGCAAATTCACAGCGAGGGCACCGAGACTATTGAAGGACCCAACGGCGTAGGTAGCATCGAGACCGTTTCTGTTAGTGTCAATGGTATTCACTCTACAGGACATGCGCGGGGAGTTACACAGGGAGAACTCTTGCGCCAGGAACAACGTGCCGGTGTAGTGCCCGTAAGCCAGCTATCGAGAGCTCAAGAAGCTGCCCACGAAGGGGAGCGCATGACAATGGACGAAGAAGACGACGAGGAACCGCCAGAGGAAGAAGACGAGGTACCTCATGCTAGAGGACCTGAAGAGATCGGCATGAGCGACACCGGACCTCAATCCACGACGACAAGTTTCATGTCAGAAGGCGGCATGGGAATGCAAGGAATCGATGTGGAGGCAGCAGTAGGCAGGAAACATGACGGTGACGAAGAGGCCAAAGATGATATCGATGCCGATGGCGAGGCAGCGGGCGAAAGCGACGCCAAGAGCCCAGGCGCAGAGAGCGTCGGCACGAAAAGGGAGGCAGAACAAGATCTTGAGGCCGACGCCAACAAGAAGCTGAAGGAGGAAAAGGATGAGGGTGGAGAGAAGACCAACGCCAATGCCAACGGCGATGCTGCCGATGCATCGACTGGAGCGAAAAGCGATGACAACATCGAAGGAACAGCGAAAGACACAAAGACAGAAGACGATCCTGACAAGATGGACACGGAATAGTATATCGTGCCAGCGGAATTGTACTTATAATTGTCTACCTATTGACCAAGTAGAATCAGGGTTTGATGTGGGATGCGACACCGTTTACGTTTAAACTCTAAAACAATAAAGAAGGCAAATAGAATGTCTCATGATGACCATGACAGGACATGAGTGACCTATTGATGTGTACCTTGGTATCTTTCAGCGCCGTTTAATAGGTGCGTTGGTGGATGTGCTTAAACAGGTACCTTGGGTTATCCAGAAGGGGACCGTTGCTATGGTGACAAGCGCCAAGTCCGTGTTGACTCTAGCCCGTGGATCCTAAACATGGTTCTTTTACGGTTGTACTATTCACCGTTTATGTCAAACAGCCTTGCCAGCCATAACTAACTATACTACGTACATGCAGGCAACCCCTCCATGATTTAGGTACCCAAACAAGTATTCGAGTTTTTGTCAAGTTTCAACGATACATACTTGATCAAGCGAATGTGCGGCGACTAAAACACTCTCGAGGCATCCCCCGCAGCCTCTCCCTCACCAACAGTTAAACGAAACGAAGCCAAACCCACAAACAGTTGCCCATCGTGGCGTTCCAACGTACGACACGCTCCGAGCGGGAGCAAAGCCGCATCGGAGTCGCAACAGGCACACGCGCACCGAACACCCGTCCAGGCGTGAGAGCCGGGTCAAGAGCACCGCCAACACGATATGGTTCTTCAGCCGCGACGCGCAACGGCGCGGCATCGCCAACTCCATCTGTCGCTTCAGTCGCCACTGTTAACACCATCGGTACTAAGCGTAAAGAACGTGATTTTGAGGCCGAAGCCAGCACCGAAGAAACAAACATCCAGGTCGTTGTTCGATGTCGAGGACGAAACGAGCGCGAGGTCAAAGAGAACAGCAATGTCGTTGTCACAGCCGATTCTGTCAGGGGAAAGGTTGTTGAGTTGTCAATGGGTTCAAACGCTTTGAGCAATCGTTCCTACAACTTTGACCGTGTCTTTTCCCCAGCGGCTGATCAGTACATGGTTTTCGACGACACAGTGAAGCCTATTCTAGACGAGGTGGGTGCTTATAGAAAAGGTCACAATATTTGTTTACTGATTCATACTTCTAGATGCTCTCTGGATATAACTGTACAATCTTTGCCTACGGACAGACAGGCACCGGCAAAACATACACCATGTCTGGTGACATGACCGAAACCATGGGCATGCTTTCAGACGATGCTGGTATCATTCCTCGAGTGCTCCAGACTCTTTTCACCAAACTCGAGCTTGACAATGCCGAAAGCACTATCAAGTGCTCGTTTATCGAACTTTACAACGAAGAGCTCCGCGACCTGCTCGCTTCTGATGAAGGCACCAAGCTCAAGATTTACGACGATACATCACGACGAGGCCACGCCAGCACAATTGTTCAAGGAATGGAGGAGAAGCACATCAAGGACGCCGCCGAGGGTGTCAAGGTGCTCCAGGAGGGCAGCTTGAAACGTCAGGTGGCGGCTACCAAGTGCAACGATCTCAGTTCTCGAAGTCACACAGTCTTCACTATCACAACTTATGTCCGAAAGCCTAATGAGCACGGCGTTGAAGCTCTTGTTAGCGCCGGAAAGCTGAATCTTGTCGATTTGGCTGGAAGTGAGAACATTCAGAGATCTGGAGCAGAGAACAAGCGTGCCACCGAAGCTGGTCTCATCAACAAGTCTCTCTTGACCCTTGGTCGAGTCATCAATGCTCTTGTAGACAAGGGCTCTCATATTCCTTACAGAGAATCGAAGTTGACTCGTCTATTACAAGACTCTCTCGGAGGCCGAACTAAGACTTGTATTATTGCCACTATTTCACCAGCAAAGATCAACTTGGAAGAAACCATTTCAACACTAGAGTATGCGTTTAGGGCCAAGAACATCAAGAACAAACCGCAGATGAACCCTATGATTGAGAAGAAGACGTTACTGAAGGATTTTACTATGGAAATCGAAAGGCTCAAGAGTGAACTGATCGCTACTCGACAACGCAACGGTGTCTACCTTTCTAATGAGTCATACGAGGAGATGACAGCACAGAGCGAGTCCCGTCGCATTGTCAACGAAGAGCAATCCGCCAAACTTGACACCCTCGAAAAGAACCTGCGCAACAAGGTCCAAGAGCTCTTCAGCCTCCAATCTACGTTTTTGGGTCTCAAGAAGGATCACGAGGGTACGAGGGCCCAGTTGGACGATACCAAGGAGGTACTGGACCAGACCGAGATTGTTCTATCAGCAACACGACAGTCCCTCTCTGAGGAGACCAAGATCAGAAAGGCGCACCAAAAGACGGAACAGAAGCTTACCGAAGTTGGCGGAGAACTCATCGACAAGTTACACAAGACAGTCAGTGATGTAGGTGGTCTTCATGCCAAGAACAGGCGAAAGTCGGATCTGCAGTCTATCAACCGAAACACGTGGACAACATCTCAGAATCAGGTCGCTGATGTGACATCCATGGTCGAGCGCCGAATCGGGGAGTTCCAGGATGAGCAGCAAGAACATATCGCCTCTGTTGGACAGCGTATGGACAGCTTTGTCGACGAAGAGCTACGGAAACTATCAAGTACACAAGCCTTCCTCGATGAGCACTTAGGCACCTTTGCCGATTCCAAGAAAGAACTGATCGAATCAAAACAAAAGTCAAAGGATGACATGGATGGAGTTTTGGAGGAGATTAAAGTTGTTCGTGATACAGTCAAAGAGCGAATGGGAGAGAGCCTGCAGTCCATCTCTCACTCTGCCGAGAGAATAGCAGCGGATATGATGAACGAGATGACCGCTTTCCACGGACAGGTATGGCATATCACTTTTTACTTAAGAGCAATCACTAACGCACCACAGCTCCACAACTCCTATAGTGCTCTTGGGAAAGATTTCAAGTCTGTTTTTGAGGAACTTGTCAAGCACATCACAGCCCAACGAGCCGAGTGTGACAACTTGAAGCGACAACTCCAATCTGCAACCAACACCATAGTGCTGCAGAATGCTACTATCTCTTCTCGAATTCAAGATGCCTTAACTGAGGAGCGCCGGCTGGCTGTTGATGATCGTCAGAAGCTAATGGCTCAGATCTCGACTCTCATTAACACCCAAGCCGAGACTCAGGAGTCGCGTATGCAGGCCACAGCCTCTGAGATCCAGAAGACTATCACTTCTACCAGTACCAACCTTGAGCAGGCCGTTGATGCATATGGCGAGGGTATGTCTTCATGGGATCTCAAGGAAGGTGAAATGTTGGAGGAGGTTAAGAAGTCTCGAGATCAGCTCAAGACGAAGCTCAAGGATGACTGGACAGCCGCCGATGACCACAGCAGCTCCATTCAAGCCACTGCAAAGTCTGTCCACGCCGAGACTGTCCGTGCTGTCGACGAACAGATCAGGGACCTCGATGTTCAGATGGAAGCTCTCGACGATTTCGTCACTCGTGCCAGAACTGAAAACGGTCACCACCACGAAATCCACAACCAATCCGTCAATGCCTTATCCAACACTGTCGAGGAGTCCTTTGAAAACATTTCTGCTCACTTCAAGTCCACGTTCGATCGCGTCAAGAACCTTGGCGAGGAGATGGATGTTGACCTTGGCGATCTTCAGGATGGCCTGGAACCTCTGAAGGATCAAATCTGCCAGCCTCTTGTCAACCTACGTGAAGATGTCACCGGTGCAGCTCTCCAAGAATACCAGCCCACTGGCGAAACACCCGCAAAGGTCCAATACCACTATCCTACCGATCTCCCTCGCACCGAAGACCACGATCTCATCATTTCAAGCATTGATGAAGTCATCACACCAACAAAACACGGCGAGTCAAGCGACAAGGACGCTACAATTGTCTTTGCCGATCTTGACTCCTCCCCTCACAGGATCATGACTTCTCCGGTTCGCCCAGCAACTCGCATGTCCATGGTTAGCGCCCCTGAGCACATGGGCATACCCTCTAGTCTTCGAGAAGTGAACCCCAATGTGCCAGGTAGTCTCACAACAGGGACTGCCAACTACAACCCTCGGGCGAGCATAATATCCATGCCTCCCGAGCGCACGATGCCTCTATTTAAGCGCCCTACGCGTGTGACTCGCAGCACGAAGAAGGTTGGTAGCAGGGACCCCATCATCTCCGAGGGCGGCGAGAACGTACTTCCGACGGCGCTCGAGGAGAGTTTGTCTAGGAGGAAGAGCCCCAGAATCAACTAGACCTGTCTGTCACGATACTTGTCTCTTGAGTGTTTATATGTAAAGCGTGTTTCTGGATCTGGAGTTTGGTGTTGTGCGAAGCATAGCCATGATGGGTTAACATTCATTCCTATTCCTTTTGTCTGGTTTTATTGTAGGGTTACTTGAGTACGTTGATACCCTTTTGAGTTTTAGACAATCAAAGTAATGACATCTGCATGATTTTGAATCTTTTTGTTACTTGTGAATTATGCTTGCCAAGGGTTAAAACGACTGTCCGGAGTGTAGACTCTGCGGTCATTGCCAAATTGAGATCATAATCGATACATCATCTCTTCAAGGTGGTATCATTCCGACTTGCTTGGCTCAACCCAGAAGTAAACTATATCGTTCCTTAGAAATAGTACATTCAGAGTCATGCTCTCCTACGGAGACGGTTCTTCTTTTTTCTAAAAAGGCAAATCCTGTTCTGCGTAACTCGCTTCCCGACTCGTCCCAGATCTTTCTCCCCACTCCTTCTTCTTCTTCCTCTGTCTCTGCATAGTATCTTCGCCTCTCCATCCCCTCCCTGGTACAATAGGCTTTAGAAAGCCATCAACATGCACACCACCGACCACCTCCTCGTCACTATCCAACTCCTCCGTCTGTCCCTGGTGCACAAGATCCATATGCCGTCGCAAATTGTGCTTGCGAGTGAAACCATTTGCTGCCCGGTCACATGAAGGGATTGGGCAGAACACCAGGCCGCCTGTGGAGCCAGAACGGGATCGGGTGGCGGCGGTGGATGGCCCTGGGGATCGTGTTGAGCGACGGCTACCGCTGTGGATGGAATCAGGGCTGCGGCTGGAGTGGGCGAGAGAAACTTGACGGGATGCAACACGCCGTTGTGCGAGGTCTGCGCCATCGTCACTTTCATCGTCGGCGTCCGAGTCTGAATAGGATAGCTGGATAGGCTCTGGACGGTACTCGATAGAAGTGGTGCCCTTGTCATTTGTAGCAGGTACCTCATTCAATGTCCGAACTACCATACCCTCTCCGAACAAATCAGCGCATCTTCTTGCTGTTCTTGCGATGACATCGCCAGAGAACCCTGCTATGGCAGCTGCGCCGAGTACATCGCTCCAGTCACGGAGACCCAATCTAACCCGCTTGCGTTCCACGTTTGTGCTCGATGCCGACTCGTCTCCTGTGTCAGTACCTTGAGACCTCGCACGCTTGATAGACAAAGATCGCTCGCGCTCAATAACCTCATCGCCTTTTCGGATCCATTCCTCAAAAGCTGCGTCTCTGTCTTCTGTTGTGACAGGAATCTTTCGGTGAGCTTCACGGGCGATACGGTCGGCCATTTCCTCCTGTGTTTCTCCATCGCGGGGAACGTGAACTTTTCGGGGACGCCCACGTCTACCGGTTTTCCCACCGCGAGCTGGTGAGGTGGATGCGGATGAGGCTCCCTCTGGTGTAATCTTTCTGGGGCGGCCACGAGATTTCTTCTTTCCGCTTTGACTTTGATTGTCTGATTCCTCCTCGGTCGAGGACTCAGATACATAGTTCATGCCCGCTTCTCGTGAATTTTGAAGAATGGTGAGTGTGTCATCGAGCTTTGAGAGGATGTGTCGAGTTGATGGCCGCAAAAGCGCATACGATGCCTCGTCGTTGGTAGACTCTACCGGTTCATATGTCTTTGGATTCCGCCGCTTACGAGTTGGAGTGGCCTCGTCATCGTCGAGCGCCATCTTTTCATTCTCTTCTTCTGTATCTGGTTTGGCCGATGACTCTCGCGATAAGACGTTAGGTGTGCTATTGCCGCTCTCAATAGAATGCGGTAGAGAGTCTTCAATAGATGGCTTGGCCATCTTACTCTTCTTCCTGCGAAAGCGGCGCTTGGCGGTCCTCAGTATGGTGGCAGAAATCTCCTCTTCGAGCTCAGTACTTGGCAATATCTCTTCCTGTCTGCGAAAGGTAAAGCGATCATCCTCGTCATGCTGTCCGTCGACTAGCCGTTGTTTATGTACATGTTTGTGTTTGAGTGGCCATGCAGTCCATGACTTGGGCGGTGCCCAGACACCCTCTTGGCCAGACTCCTGTATTTCTCCATTATTCTCATGTATACTTTAGTACTAGGTTTTGGGGTGTTCCTTACTGTCTTGACAACTAAATTCTGGGCCGTTGCCTCGTTTTGACCTTGTCGCTTAAGAGCAAAGGTATCATATAGATGCACTGCAAGATCCTGATCTCGGATTTGTTTCATTGATTGCCATAGCAGACGGTCTTCTTCCGTTAACGTGCGCCATGTCGATTTGGGTCCCGTCCAGCGGTTTGGTCTGTGGGCGTGCAAGTCTTCAGAGGCAATAGAAGCGATCTCGTCGCTATCTAATTCCCAGGCGGTGGCACTGGATTCCATGGTTATTTGATTGCTGAATGATTGTTATGAAAAAAAGAATGAATAAATGAGGTATGTAAGGTTGCAAAAAGTCACATAATCAAATGAGAATATTGGCCAATTATGTTGCCTAAGAAATGTGAGTCTGATGTGAAGTTCAAGTTTTTTTAAGAGGTAAAAGTTGTAAAGTAATAGTCAGGTTACCTTTACCCACCTCACAGGCACCAACTATTTATAAACTTCCAGACAATCAATCACCCAGCAATATGTATCCAGATGTAGAACACTCAATAAATGTTTTTAAACGCGTACAACTAGAATCTATCGAAATGGTATAAAACAGCCTTACATTACGCCATAGCCTTGCCCTTGTTCTTTTCCTTTTCAAACTTTCTCCTCTTTGCCCGCAGCTTCTGGTCCTCGGCGCTCTTCTTGTTGTTGGTGTACACCATCTGCTCATACAGCTTTCTCTTCTTCTTGCTGAGCATACCCTTTGCACGGTCAAGATCCTCAGCCTCCTCCTTGGCCTTCTTGGAAAGAGCCTTGCGAGCCTCATCCTTAGCCTTGGCCTTGGCATTCGTGTTCTTGGACTTGACAGCACCGCCAGTAAGCTCAGCCTCGAGCTCGTCTTGCCGTTGCTCAGCATCCTCCTCCTCTTCTTCTTCATCCTCTTCTTGCTCGTCGGCAGAGAAACCGCCGAACTCATCATCCTCGCCTTCTCCCTCATCAGAGTCGGCAACATCCATGCCCTCAGCGGTGTCGTCAACTTCATCCTCGCCGTCGCTCTGGGCCTCGATGGCCTCGGCCTCAGGCTCTTGCTCTTCCAGAGGAACAGTGGGGTCGTATGCGCCCTGGACGTTCCTCACGAAGGGGCTCAGATGGGGAGGGAGCGCAGCGCCAGGAGCGTACAGATGAGCCTCCTTCAACTCGCCGTCGTTAACACTATCCCAAACCCATTGGGGCTGGATGTATGTGCGTCCAGGGACTCGTCGGTTGGCAGCAAGCTTCTGTGATGTCTGGTTGTCGTCACCATTGGCCTCCTCCTCGTCGCCAGTAGCCTCGATAGGAGGTCGGTCAACAATCTGGTGGGTGATGTTGGGGTCAAGCTCGTTGGTGGTGAAAGCACCATCACCAAGAACAGCGTCCCAGCCAACACGCCTGCAGCCGAAAGACTTGAGGAGGAATTCGAGAGGTTGTCGTGGGGTTTCGCGAGAGAGATAGACGGTGATGTTGGAGAAGAGGCTGTTGGGGTTGCTTCCAGTGTTGGAAGGCTGGGGAAGGATATCGCCACCGGGAGCTGCAGGCTCGAACTTGTCAATTGCGCCATTCTGCTCCTCTCCCTCCACCTCGGTCGCATCCGTCGACTCATCGTCGGCATTGCCCTTGATCTTCTTGATAACCTTGTTGACGGCAGCCTGAACCTTGGGGTCGGGCTTGTGCTCAGAAGCCTCCAGTGTCTTCTGCTCCTTCTCGTCAGCGCCGACCAGAGTCTTGCCCTCGAGGGTGAAAGCGCCGAGCTCGGCACCAGCCTCGTCCTTGGCCTGGTCGAACTTGGGAGGGTACTTGAGGCCAAGGGTGGTGTAGAGTCGGAAGTTGACAAAGCCAAGCAGGGTCATGTAGAACTCAATGAAAGTTCCCATGATACGGAAGTCGACATCGCCAACAACGCGCTGGTTGAACTTGTAAGGCACGAGCCAGAGAACCTCCTCACCCTGAATGTTTGCCTGGTAGTAGATACCCTTGATGGAGAGGAAAGATTTGGTAACGCTCTTGGACACAATGAGATAGTGTTGGAACTCGAGGCAGAGGCGCTCGCAACGGGCGATCATCTTAGCAGGGACTGAGCTTGTTGAAGGCAGGTTGGCGAAGAGGAAGAGCATTGACAGGCAGTCATCGAGATCGCGGATAGCGTCGATGAAGGTAGGGTAGCGCTCGCGGATGACATGGTCAAGAGTGTAGCGAGGCTTTCCAGTCTTCTCGGGTCGCGCAGCATTGCCCTCGAGACGGGCGGCATCAGTGACATCGCCTCGACCGAGCGCACGAGAGATCTTCTTCTCGAGAACCTTCTGGTCGCGGAACTTCTGAAGCAGCGGCTCATGGAGCAAGTACTGGATGTCCTTGGTGTAGTAGAAGGTGGTCGAGCTGGTGGATGACTTGGAAACCTTCTTTCTGCTTCGGGGCTCGCGAGGATAGATTCCCTTCCAAATGCATAGCTTTCGGAAATCGGGAAGGCTGATCTGTAGTTTCCGAATCGCCTGGTTTCGGGTAACGTAGTTCTTGGAGGCACCGGCCTGACCCTTCTTCTTTATCCGAGGCATTGTTGCTGAAAGATGTGGTATTTTGTTGGTAGTTTGTATTTCGCAGCGACCAGCGGGGCACTTTTTTCCTAAACAATCTTTCAACTTTTTTTTCCAACATGAAATTTTATGCCAGACTGTACCGCCTTGATCCGGCGCTAATGCGGACTAACTCCCAATTGAGGGCTCGCCATTGGCTCTTTATGCCTTCACCGCCCGGGGACATGTGCAGTACTTTAGAGCGCAATTCCAGCGCCTGGCATCGCCAATTCAGCGAATACAGTGGAGCTCCGGGAAGAGTTCCAGCGGCTCTTCCAGCGGCCCCTCTCCCGAAGGTGGAGGGGCCGCCAAGGATGGAGGGAGCTCAACCCGCCAAGTGGCCTCCAACCTATCTCATGGAGGGACTGTATCGCGAACTCAACCAGCTGTTTATACCTACAACATTCATTCAGAGCATGCAATGTCAGACACAATGACGTTGCGAGGCAAAGCAAGCGTCTTTGCCGGCGCTGCTCTGCTCCGACTTATTCTCTTTCTCGCATTTCCAGGCCTTCCCGATCTACTAACTGGTCGCGTCGAGATATCAACCCCCGTCACGAGCTTCAAGCGCTGTAAGTAGCAACGCTCGTCGCATGACGATTCTTGGAGGATCCATGGCTTACAACTACACAGTACAAGAAGGGCTTTTCTTATATACGAATAATGTTTCTCCTTACGAGGGTGGTGTCTTCCACCAGGCGCCGCTGCTGTTGCCCTTGTTCTCGCTACTCCCCGACGTAAAGAGCTGGCCTATCTTTACACATTTGCTTTACATCGCCGTGGACCTTTTGAGCGCTGATGCGCTCTACAAGATTGCCGAATCGGGTGTGGCGAGCAATTCGAGACTGTTTAAATCACCGCGCCGTGCCAATAAATTTGGTAGTGCCGCAGTTGCTGCTGGGTAAGGGAGACGTTGATTCTGAGTTAAGAATAGCAGTACTAACTGGTGACAGCTTCTTGTTCAACCCATACACCATCGCCACATGTATCGGACGGTCAACGGGTGTCTTCACCAACTGTGCCATCCTCTTGGCTATTACCAAGGCTATCCAGGGCTCTCCCTTCAACGCCATGGTCGCTCTATCGTTCGCCTCTTACTTGTCGATGTACCCTATCCTACTTCTCCCCCCTCTCGTCCTTCTTGCCTATGACTGTCAAGTCGAAAAGCGCCGGGTTGCTTCGTCTTCCAAGTTCGCTACCACTAACGCAGCCATTGTAGCTGGATGCATGGTGTCCTTGTTGGGCATGTCCTTCTTTCTTGCCAACAATTCTTGGGAATTTCTTGCTCGCACATATGGCATTCAGTTGACCTTGTCGGACCTGACGCCCAACGTTGGATTGTGGTGGTATTTCTTTATCGAGATGTTTGACTCGTTCAGAGCCTTCTTTCTTGGTGTTTTCTGGCTGCACCTCGCATCCTATCCTGCGGCGCTCTCTATTCGTCTGCGCCCTCAGCCATTGGCTGTGTTGACCATTCTCCTTGGTACTTTCTCCATCTTCAAGCCCTACCCTTCGCTTGCGGATGCGAGTCTGTTCCTTTCCGTGGTTCCTCTGTTTCGACATGTCTTCCCGCTCATGCGATACGCTTTTGTTACTACATCGACTCTGTTGTACGCGTCATTCCTTGGGCCAGCCTTTTATCACCTTTGGATCTATGCAGGAAGTGGCAATGCCAACTTCTTCTATGCCATCACTCTTGTGTGGAGTCTGGGCCAGAGCTTACTGGTGACAGACCTGACGTTTGCGGTGCTGAGAGATGAATGGGAGATTGACCGTCCCGAAATGGCAGGTAAAGAGATCAGACAGATATAAAGGGAATTGTCAGAAAGGAAAAGGGAACCACGAATATTGCTGTGAAAAGCACAGCTCCTGCATTGCACGAAACAACATGATGATAGTTTAAAGTACCTAGACGAAAAAGGGAAATGTTTTCTAGAGTGTCCCCCTCAGATAGGGGATATTTGATAGTTAGTTTGTCATTAAGTGTACAATAATGTTACAATATTTCTTCATGATCCTTCTAGTCTACCTCCGTGTCAGTCTCGATAAAACGAGCCTGGTTCGACGAGTGAGAATGTTGAGGTGCTCCCGCCGGCCCTCCTAACACGCTGCCCAACATAGTACCAAGAGCTCCAAACTCACTGAGCCTTGATCTGTTCTGGAATGATTGCCACACTTGTATCCTGGATCCAAAGGGCTGCATAGCCTTGTATGTGTGGTAGCTATATCCGAGAGCGGCACCTGTGGCGAGGAGACTCAAGGCCAGCATGAGGGACCTGCTGTCAATACCAGTGATGCCTCCTTCAGCACGCTTTCGTACCTCAGTCGCATACTCTTCACCAAGACCAGGGACATTATGGAGGATGCTGTGAAGAGTCCGGGCGCCAACACGTAGCGCCGTATTTTGGCTTGATTCAACCCAGGGCAAGGGGCCAGACTTTTGCAAATGCCTTAACTTGATATGATCAACAAACTTATACAGTCGCGGAGTCTTCTTCATGAGCCAGTCTTTCAGGAAAGATCTTGGTACAGGAGCATCGCGCATCAGGGCAAGATAGCCAAAGGCCAGGCAGTCCAAAGAGGAGAGTTCGGTGCCCTCGAAGAATCCATATGCCTCCTCCTCAGAACCATACTTGAGGAAGTCATCCACCACAGAGAGGCAGTCTTCTGTGATTCCGTAGAGTCGGATGAGAACCGCTTGTTCAGGGGTCATCTCTTCGTGGATGGTCTTCTTTGTCCGAGCAGGGATATGCCTCCGGAAGCTTTCTGGTAGAGCATCCCTTCCTGATGATAGGTGAAGGCCTCCATTGGGGTCAAAATCGGTATCCATGTCAGCAAAGCCTAGATGATCAACACGCTTGACGGCCTCAGCACGAAGCAGCGGTGGAACTGTCCATGTCAATGGGAATGGTAATAGGGTGCTGAAGGCGGGTCTGGTGGTAGCTGACCAGTTGGCGGCCGAGACATAGAGTGAGAGATCCAGCAGAGGAGCAGCATGAGCAGACAAGAATGCAGCGTATGCAACACGATCAGCATGGTCCAGGGACGTCAGTTCGGCGTCCAAGTTGTCACCGAGTGACTTGTCGGTCAAGTACTGAACGATGGGTGCAAAGCCCGATATCCAGACGCCCTCGTGATGAAGCGCAGGAAGCGTATCTGGATGAAACGGTCAGCAATGAACAAGGTTAGGATAAGACAAGGCAAGGCAAGGTGAGACAGCGGGACGGGCAAGCCATACTGGACGGGCTGACAGAAGGATCGTTGCTAGGAATCAAGCGCCAATCTGATGCCGGATTAGAGCTATGCAGGTATGTGATAACGGCAAGACATTCGGGATCGATTGACGGCAAGCCAAAGGCTGAACCCCAAACATGAAGCTCCAACATGGCGGCGGGTCAGTCCTTGTCAGACGGACAAGGTAGGGTAGAGTCAGGTGTAGGAAGCTATTCCGCGATTGTGAGGTGTAATTCCGTCGGAGTTATATTGACAAGCGGGAGGCGAAAAGAAGGTTTGTGATAGATCTCGCAGCAAAACGCCAACATCAACAAGCCAAAACTTTGATGATGCTGGACTCGGGAAACTTGTTGAAGCCTCAAAGACGAAACCCCAACCAGCCTTGTCTGGGCTCTTGAAGTCTTGAACTTCCGGGCTGTTAGCTTAAGTGCCCCATTTCCAGGTGGGGGAGACCCGCCCTGGGGGCATAGGATGCGATATGTGACAGTGCGAAGACACGTGATGAGGCTGGATTGTAAGTGACCAAAACATGCTTTCAAGAGCTGTTGAGCAAAGTTTATTCCCCATGAGAAAACTTTAATCATTCCACCTAAAATATGAAACGCTTTGATCATCTTTCTTGATTGGCTTTGTTTGGTTCCCACTCAAGCTGTAGTCTTGACGACCACATCTTTCCGAGTCGGCCACATGGTGACATTCGGTTCTGAAGAAGATAGGCCTCGATTGGAAATACTATTCCGCGATGGCTTCTTTTTCTTGTTATGTCCTGTCATATATCTGTGGCCGCTTGAGTCAGTTGTACAAGTCCACAGGATAAGCCCTCTTTTCATTCTCTTTCAGTTACACTTTCAGGCGCCCCCTCTAATCTGCATACCATCGTTGATTGTTGGTTGAGTTTTGGGGCCAACCCAAACGACGAAACCGTCCAAAGTGGTTGACGTCTGATGTAAACAGGTGAGAGAGGGAAAGCTTGTGGCGTACACGTTATGTTTCGTAAATCACCCTACTACCTTACTGGTCGATATATGAGCCACATCGATTTGAATACATGCATACACTGTGAGATGCCACACAGAAACTAAATTCGCTCTTCGCTTTGAGCAACCGCTAATTGGATGCCTTGGCTGAAAGTGTCAAACTACTATCAGCCGCCAGTGACAAACGATCTTCAACCAACTCCCAACTCCAAGTGACAATCCAATATCCCCCTCGTCGGTTATCTTCACCCGGACCCCTGGAACGGTAACAAGACGGGCCATGACGATGATCGTCGCTCTCTGAGACAGGTACAGGAGCACTGACCGAGATGCACACGCTTGCCCATGATAGCAAGATTTTTGCCATGTTCGCCACATGGTTATTAGGGCAACCCAAATATGTCAAAGATAAGCATATGTGGCTTCAGTGACTGAGACGGTTTGTTTCATCCCAGATCAAGACGCAAGATTACCTTTTTCAGGAAACCGATCAGCTTCCACTTAGGTCACCTCTGCTCTGCTCTGTCACTGTGAGAAGGAACGGGAGAGAGACAAGACGGGACGGCTTGCTGCAAGCTAAGGGCAGGCAAACTTTCCAACCAGCTAAGCTACTTCAGTCTTCAAGGCTGGGGAGACGACACCAGTGCCATGAACTTGGGTCTTTTTTCCTTCCTTTTTCTTCATCAGCTGAGTTGCATAGTTAGTTTTACCAATCAACCACCATACCAACCCGTTGGTGACAGTAGCAAACATTAACTAGAGCAGCCCTTGGCCTTGGACTTGGGATTCTGAACACTACCAACAGGTTGCCAACTACTGGGTAGCCAACCAACTTTCAACATACTTGGATGGATGGCTCGTTAGTTACGTAGAGCCGACCCAACAAGCCTATTGCGAGCGAGCAAGATCAGGCTGGCGTTCAACCGATTCAGGAACGGTCATGAAAAAGGAAACAAATTGCAACAAAAGGCACTATTTCAGCCCACTTTGTGATTGGACTTGGCCAGCCCGTCCGACCGAGGGAGGGAAACAAAGACAAGTGCCTGGCAAGCCTGGCAAGCCTTGCACTTACAACTGAGCTAGCTTTAGGGGGAGATCAGATCAACCTCTTGGGCGAAACTGGGAGTAAAAGAAACGAGTCTTTAGTCTAACTAAACTAAAGGATGACGAGTGTCAATCGATCGTTCCTCGCTCCGGAGACAGTTCCCAGGTTTGGAAATAGGATGAGTTTTCATCAAGCCACGGCGTGTCCGGTCCATAATAGAGATAGGCACTCGACATTACCATTAACTAGACATTTCCTTGTTAAAAAAACACTGCATCAAATCACATACACTACCCAATAGGCTGTAGTGCAATATTGCATCTTTAAAAGCCCTTGTAAAAGGGGGGGGCCCTGCGAGTTTCAGTTGTCGTTGAGGCGAGCATCAGCTGTTCTGATCGACGCTGCAAACCGGCGGCGCAGGCGGTTCAAAGGGCGACGGAGGGAATGAAGCCGAGTACCGTACGGTGTTATTAATTGATTAATTATCGCCTATGACCAAGGCCATGACAAAAAGGTAGTACATGACATGCAAGGGAGTAATCTGACTGAGCAAGGATAAAGTAGCGATCACGAGGCGCCATTTTTTTTCGTGAACAGGGGTTAATGGTAATTTTGAGTGCCGTAACGCAATAATCAAGAATGGGACATTTCGCTTTCGCTTCCAATTCCTAACAAGGCGTTGTTTGCTAACGAGGGTCCATCCGACTGCCAAGGACAGTAAAAGTAACTAATAGTAACTGTCAGTCAGGGCAAGGGATTTCGCAAAAAAAAGGAAAGGAGAGACACGGCAAGATAGATTCAAAGTCACAGAGTATCGAGTTTTGCTTCTTTTGAGGTAGAGTTCATTGCATTGCATTGCATTGCATTGCGTGTGTTGTATTGTAGTAGTAATAAAAACATGGTATCTCGTTCCATTCCCGTCGACACTGAGTGATCAGTGGACATGATTCCCATTTGCTCCTGAGGGTTTGAGGGTGGTAAATAAGCCATCCCATTTCCCAAATGATAATTCTATGTTCCCAACCCGACGTGTTCATCGTAAAGCAATAAATAGTCCAAAACACTGCGCGCAGTAGAATGCGGTGTATGTTGTTGAGACGCCGTGATAATGCCCTGTCTATTGATACAGTTCCTGAAAGACCGTGGAACAAAAAAGTGTGATTCCTCCCAAATAGTTTGATATGAACGAAGTGTAGAGAAGTTGGTTCAAAAAAGGTTATTAGATAGTTGTAAGAGGGTATTGTAACGGTGATGCGCTGTTTGCGAAAGGCGCACGCGGTAGAAGTGAAGTTGAAAGAGTCCGGTCGGTCCAGCCATAAGGGACAAGGTTGGTTGGTTGATGTGGACAGAAATCCGGTGTAAGCAGGTTGGTTGATTCGACCGACGGCTGAACCGGTCGAGGTGTGGTTGACTTGCAGCTCAAGAACCAGTATCATGTTGATTAATTAGGTGCATGAGGGGTCCGAGTTGGGAGTTCGCATGTGCATATGCGGCGCGTTGTGTTGCGCTGGCCAGCAAGAGCCGGGCGAACCATGTTGCTTTTTCTTGGTGTTGTGTAACTGAAACCAAGAAAGCATAGTAGATAGGTAGTGATGATGATGATGTTATGTCATGTTGGTCTGCCGTCGAAAGTGTTCCATCTGCTTTACTCTTGATTGCTTAACCTCGCTTGGGCAGAGGAGGAAGAGGGCGGCTAGGAGGAGGGCCGGGGCAAGGAGGAAGCTGCGAAGGTCGTTGAGCAGGCATCTTGATTGTTGTTTGTTTGTTTGTTTGTTGGAGTTGAAGATGTTGTTGAGATAACCGAAGACTAGTAGCTCGGTTGTATGTAGATGATTGTTTTGAGTCGAGAGTATCGATCAAGTAATGGTAGTAGTAGAGTAGTAGTGGTTGTTGTGTGTAAGTGCTCGAGTTTGTAAGAGAAGAGCTAAGAGTTAGAGGCGAGAGTGATTGCCTTGATAGATTCTTAATGAGTCGATGGTGAGAGTGATCTTTTTTGGTCGTGGGGAAGAGGGAGGTCGCTGCCCTTTTTGTATTCCGTGGTGTTTGTGCCTCCAGCCCAGCTCTCTCACCTAGTCAAAGCCAAAAGGTAGGTAATCTGAAGTGAAGCAGCCCAGCCAGGGCAGCCAGGGCGCAAGACACAGGGCACCACTTCTGGATACAGGGGGTGTCTTGGACACAAGGGGAGTGAAGACACGCCCTCAGCCCTCCAGGAGATGATGAGCGCCCCGCTTCTCAGGACACACACCCACCATGCCACGCTGAAGGAGACATGGAGGGAGGTGAAGGTGAGGGTGGGGGGGCTCAGGCTGGGCTAAGCCAGGGCAGGTCTAGCAGGCTAAGAAAAGGTCTTCCTTTGCTCGTACGAGGGTGAAATGGTAGATACGTCAGTCAAAGGAAGGTACTTTGACCCCAGGTACCTCGACTGAGCCTACCAACCTGAAGCAAGACCCCATTCTTTCAAGCGATGAATCAATCAATTGACTCCATTTATATTTTTTCCATTCTATCTGATGCGGTGTAAGAGAGTCAATAGAAAGCAGGACGATAAACATGATACACCTCCTATTATTTCGTCTCGTCTTGGACTGTAGTGCGCTGGAACTAAACCGAACCTACTGTGACAGGAGCGGGGATTAGTGAATAATGCATACGAGAATAGAAATAGAAATAGAAATAGAAATAGAACAAGAGGGAAATTGAATGGATGAAACACGATAATAGCATAGCATAGCAGAGCATGGATAGAATCTGACCCTTTTCCCTTGGTCTCCGTCTCTCACCTCAGATCAGACCAAGGCGGCCAAGACTAAAACCGCCGCCCCCTGTCGCACAACTCAGCGCCCAGCACAGCACAGCACAGCGCGACAGTGCACTGCATCTCACTAGAATCCACCCACCAGTGATTAATTAATTAATTAATATTGCGCAACTCATAATTAGGCACAAAACACACGGTGGTTAACCCTTATTAACTCCGTAATTACATGAGTATCCCCTTTCATACAGTAGCACAATGCAATATGCTGGGTCATAATTTGACTCACACTCACTGTTTCTTCACCGATAACTTACTGCCTGCTGCAGAATGCAAATGTGCATCAATTAGTTTACTTTGTTAGCCTGTACAGCAAAGCAAAGCACAGCACACCAGAGCGCAGCATATCTTCCTGTACGACACGCCAAT
This sequence comes from Fusarium praegraminearum, assembly GCA_002093855.1. NCBI lineage: Eukaryota > Fungi > Ascomycota > Sordariomycetes > Hypocreales > Nectriaceae > Fusarium > Fusarium praegraminearum. The sequence continues at coordinate 332,740 of LXHY01000027.1, read as the reverse complement.
TGGACTTTTTGAATGCCGGTCGACCCCAAAAAAGCAACAACCGGGGAACTTTGTAAATGCCATTATGACGACTTGCTACTTGGTACCACGCATCTTCAGCCTCTTATTGGATCTCGAAGAGGTCAGCTGGTCTGCCTAGACTACCTGGCAGGTTGCCAATGCAGTACAGCAAGACAAAGACAAGCAGGCTGTACATAGATTCCATCTCCGTTCTTTCTTGATGCAGCTGCTTCTGCAGTTATGTCCACGCCTACCTAGCAGTTTGGGGGTTATTCCTGATATGTCTAATAAGCCACGAGTTCATATACCGTGCTATACTGTATCTCCCGGTACCTACTTTTGGGTCAGTGCCAGTTTGGTAGCAGGGCGGCGTCTACCGTAGAGGCACACCAAAAAAAATATAACCAACTTTTAAACTTGGACTATCCGTTCAACCCGCTGAACTAGGTGGAAAATTTTTGTCTCGAACCGAAACTGACTGATTCATTCCATCCAGTCCGGTTATCGAACCGTTTGATCTCTTTGTCCATGGCAGACACACACACTCTCAGAGTTCATACGCTATATTTTTATACCGAAACAGGAAATTTTCGGGACATCGTCAGTGAATTCTTGGTTGGCCGGCTTAGACGGCTACTGATCCTCGTCAGCCAAGAGACCAGTTAAACCCCCCAAAAGAGTGTGAAACAAGCAAATGTGAAGGTGACAGAGCTAGGCGAACCAAGAACATGACTTCTTTCACATTTGTTGGCGTCCCACTGCACACACAGTAATCCTAGCATGGAACGTCGCATGGAAGCTTTCGTAGAAGAGCTCATCCCTGTCCACGCAAGATTGCTTTCCCTTTTCTCCCACTAGGCTCCGCTCCCTCCTTCTCCAGGTGGAGAGGGTTCTCGACGCTGAGGAATTGAATGACGTCCAATTTCGGGTGGTCAAAGAGCCTGAACCTGGGACCTGTCACAGTTCCTCCTACCCAACCCCGGTCTGCCCATCCCATCCCGTTCCGTTTTACACATGTGAGCCCAATTGAGTCGAGCAGCCAGGGGGAGGCGAATGTGTTGAACTTTTTCTGTCACCGCTATCCGCAAAGCGGTTCATAACTAGTTCGCACAAATGGGTCCAATTTCGAAATAGCAATTTGTGTCAGCTTACACCTACGCTCAACAAACAATCGATACTACGTAGATTAGGGCTGAGCCGTGTCATGCAGGCATCCCATCCATCTGGATGGATATTGATGATTTGTCTTGACCGCTGGAAAGAAGCAAGCATCGTGTGTCCACAGCAACTGAGAACTAAAAATCACTGACCGATAATCTCTACGCATCTGCATCTGCATATGCATAGACTATATGGGGCTCAGCTGCATGATTGGGCGCCAAAAAAGGACTGCTCTTCGGTTTGACGGGCCTAGACTTCCAGCTCTTATTTCAACTGTGGGGGATAGTCTAGTGTGGTGTATTAGGTAGTAGTTTATTGTTAGTTGACTCTGTATCAATTCAGTTCGTTGCATACTGTTGTCAACGTCTCGTGGTCAATTGTTAGTTGAATCAATTCCGATACATATGAGTAGTATCCGTATCCGCGCTTGTTACGAGAAACCTCGGATACGGTAGGAAATACTATATTCAAATCCTGGCCTGTGACAACACGTGTTTGTTTGTCTTGGCTGAGCTGTTTCGTACAAATAACTGCGGCGAAGTCAATCTAGGGTAATTTATTCGTCATTTTCGGTCACCGGCAATTCAGTACCTGATAAATAAACGAGGGCACGGAGCGTAATCGCCGACTACTACCGACTACGGTAGAGCACTAGACTAGAGAATAGGCAGGTATGTATGTATTGATTAATCAATACGTATTCGTTTCAGGTTACCTCTGCCCGGTAGAGCGGCCCTAAAATAACTTTCCTACTATCAACTCCCGCTCAATGAGCCGCTCATTGGGACTTTTTTCCTTCTCCTTCTTGATTAGCAGCAACAAGTAAAAAAAAGCCACTGAACTTGTATCACGGGAAACTTTAAACAGTGATATGAAGCATTTGCGTGATTGGTCTAATTGTAAGACACACGGGCCGTCTCCGGTAGACGTGTCCCGTTCATTCCAGTGCTTCTGCTTCTTGCCTTGACAGTTGAAGCGTCAAACTGTAAACAACGGGATATGGTCAGATAATCAGGACGGTACCACAATTTGCGTGCCTGGGCTTGATTAAACTCGTGGCTAGCTTGACATACGACACGACACAGTTGACTCGTTTGAGATTTGGCTTTGCGATGCTCCGTCGGGTTCACGGAGAAGAAGACCAGAATAGCAATAGCGTTGCCGTTTTTGTAAGCTTCATAGATCCGGCATATTGAAAACATCGATATGGTGTGGCGTTGTGATTTACAGTGCCTCTGCCTCTTTAACAACATACGTAGTACAATTAATACTATGATTATTCATATCTATATTGAGTTCGGAGAAATGTGCTCGCTGCAGCCCTACATTCAATTCACAATTCGTCATTATAATGTAACTAGTATGTATACTACGTAGTATGCGATGCGATGAGATACGATACAACAACAGTCAGTCGAACCAGGGTCTGATACTGATGGTTCGCAGGTGACGACGTATTGGGTCAGTATCCCTGCATTTGCCAACGGCCATACCCCAAACCCAACCCCCAAAACCTATCTTTTCAGCATGTGCATGCATCCGGGGTCTAGTTCGGGATGACTCACACGTCAAAATAACAACGACAAGAAAAAAAAGTAGAAGCCTATGAAAGATGGAGATGTCTGATGCCTACTAGCGACGTTGCAATCCCCAACTCGCCAGATCGTTCCTTGGCGGGTCAGAATTAAATTAACGGTGTACGAACAAGTCACCGTATTGTGTCTATTTCCGCCCTCCGCCGCACTGCTTATTCGTATTCTGTGGTACCATGCATGCTCTTAATGAAATGAAACCTCCACTTTGTTCTTTGTCTGGGCCAAACCCCTCCAAGTTGCATAGTTTAGTAGATCTTCGCTTCACTCATCTTGTTAAGTGCACGCCTATGCATGCACAGAGGGAGAGAAAAAAAAATAGGAAGAAAAAAAAGACCTCATCTCACCGCAGTTGTGACTGTGCGCCCGAAGCGAGCGCTTGGGTCACTATCACTTCGAACGCGGTCGAGATCATCATCTGGCGGGATTGTTATGAAGTCATAAGGGTCTTCATCGGCATGTCGCAATCCCAAGATCTCCGCTTTGCTGGTTTCGTCTTGAGAAGATCACATAGAGAGGCTAGGCTAGGCAGGACAACAGAAGACAGGAAAGGGTCACAGTCATTATTCATGCGTTGGTCCGTGATGCCTTCTAAGAGGACCCCGAATATTCCGAGCTTAATCGAACGCCTGGTCCGGGTTGTTGCTTGTTGTAACATGTGACTAGTGACAAGAAAAATTGTTCTATGAAGCTTCCATGACTGGGATCACGGTGGTTCTCTAAGAAATTCTAGACGTCCACAAAACGCAAAATTGAGGCGTCAATATATGGCCGAGGCTGACGCATGGATGCTCGCGATTACCGAAAATGAGGATTGACCACCATCCACAGAGTCCACCACGATAACTAACATGCCGTAGCTACATAACCTAACACACCGACAAAGAGCCCGGATCTTGCAGAATGTTCTTTTTGGAAGGAATCGAAGGTCGGGATTTTCTTCTAGAGCCAAGCTCGGACTTGAATTATTCATGGAGCAGCACAGATACAGTACGACGTGGTAGTAGCGCAAACGACGAGGCACGTTTCTTTCTTTCTACTGAAATGCTTGACTTCTCAGTGGCTGGAAATGTTTACTACCTCGGCCTGATGCCGTGTTGTATTATCTTACCGCCAGTTTGGGTCGTTCTTCTTTTGAACAAGCTCCGATGCGACGACATACTCGTGTGCGACGGACTATTGCTAATACCGCGACAGGCATATGCTAAACGAGAGAGACCCTTTGTCTCAGGTCTTTTTGATGTGTTGTCCGTTTAGACGCTCGTAATGCATTGCATTGCATCATTTTGCGGTCTGTAGGTAATGTGATAGTTAGCCTTGCATTGCATAACATCGTCCCCATCTACCGGGTCCTCTTGTATAAGCGGTCTATGATTGCTTGTGTCGGAGAAGAAGAAAAAAAAAGATTCCCACTTGGACAGGACAGCAAATCCAGTATCATGTCATGCACGACATCCCGTCAATGAGAGCATGTTTGGGCATCTACTGTTACACGGCCCAACGTACGGCTTGGGCGTCTTGTTTCTTCTTGGCGAGAACCGAAACTGTATCCATTGATATTACAGTTGTCCAACGGTCAGGTCGGTAGCTCGGTCGGTCGGTCGGTACATGTTGTCTGAGTAGCAGGTGTAGCAGGCAATGATGGGCCATTGATTATGGATCTCTTCTATTCAGGCTGGTCCATGCTGAGATTTGGGGGTGTGTCTCCAATTGTGGTTCTCCATTTCTTTGTTCTGAGCTTGCGTCAAATCAATGCCCCTGTAATTTTGCATATTTTTATTCTTCGAAATCAAGACTGACAGAGGAAAAAAATGCATTGGGCACGTGCCCCCTTTCGATAGATCTAATAGACCGCCGCAAGCCAGCCAGCCTTGTCTTGTCTCTGTGCCGTCTCGTCTCGTCTCGTCTTGTCTTGATGACTGATCCGTTATAGGTCCGCCCATATCGGTGAGGCCTTCTCCTATGTCATACTTCTGTTGGGAAATTAAATCCCTGGACCCTGCATTGACCACAGTTTGAACTATTTGTCCCTTGGAACGATAACCTCTCCACAGAAGCACTTTTTCAGCCTCAATAACTGGAAACGTGGGATTATATGCAATGCAAGCCCCCTTTGGACAACATCTAATATTTGCTAATTACCAGTTTTGCCCTTTGAAAGAAACTGTTTTTAGCTTCGTGCCCCTGACTAAAAACGACGGGTGGTGGCAAACTCGGCACTAACGGCAGACATGCGCCCGGTTCCAACGGCCGTTAGAGGCACTGGGCGCTGAAGTTTGAGGTTATTATAGGCGGTCGGCAGTACAGTTACAGCGGGTTATAGGTGGGAGATGACGAGGCTGGAGACACTATGGCACTCGAGTTTCATCCCATCTCACGACGGGCGATATGTCTTTGAACAATGACGATCCAAAACCACAAAACCACAAAAAAAGATGAAACGAGGGGTGGGCGTGTCGCACCAAAGTCGAACATCAAGATTTTCCTTTCTTTTTTTGCCTCCTTTCTACTAATGCTAGTACATAGTACTCCAGCTTTATCCCGCCTGGCGCTATTGGATGATGATGTTGCCATAGTGCCAGTACCACGTAGCAGGTCTCCGTACCGTATTTCCTTTTTGATCTGGGGTTTCCTGAGATGAAGGCCCCCCATACTCCCGTTCCAGACCGCCGGGTTTCTGACAGAAATTGGGTTTGCTTCATTATAACCTTCACCGACTTCAAGGTAATTCCCAGACAAGTGGGAATGGTGGCAAATTTGACAGAAAGTTATAATGGAGACACGAGGCCGACCGCCTGATGGAAAGCGGAACGCCGTTGTTTTGAGATTGTTGATCTTTACTTCTATCTTTATTTGTCTTGCGCAACCAATTCCGCCCTTTCATCCCAACACTGGATAGTAAGGCGAAGATCAGATCAAGGTCTTGAAGAGGCAAATTGTTTTCGGAGCGCGAGCCCGGCCGCTTACTGATCTATTGATCCCTCGATGGTGATTGACGATTGATGATTGACAATCGAGACATCGTGACCAATGAGTTTCAGCTTCGTATCTGTCTGACCTTGCTTTTGAATAACACTGCAGTGTCAAAGAAGAATGCCTGCAGCGATCAATCATGAGGACTTCCTCTGGTGCTACCCTGCACGTTCGATTCCTGACCATCTGACGCAGAAAGGACGTGTATTCATCCATTCTCGGCAGTTTGGTCCGAACAACTCCAAAGACAGGCACGTATCCGTATGTGTTTGGTGTCCGTTCCGTTTTACTGGTACCAAGCCAGCGGTAACCAGGCTACCAGTCCAAACCAGACCAGGCTGCCAGGTTTGCCGAGATGAGAGCGGCCGCCCCCCTTTCAGAACCAATTGACCACTACTGAACAGGGATCTGTGATCACCGCAACCCGTCTCAAGCGTGTTTTGGATTTACCGACCATTCACCGTGAAGCACGGTGGTGCTGTGTACCTGTATCACGGAGACGCCGTGCCTCGGCTACAGATGCGGTTTAGGTCTCCCTAATGTAAGCGGCTTAAATTACAGCTAGGTTAAGCCAAGCCTAGTACAGAGTATCCTCTTGTTAGGTTCTTACCTCTCCCACAAACCGTTGAACTCATCCAGGCGGTCGGACTTTAGAATAGCCTTGGCAAAACTATTTTCCATTCTTTGACGCCTCTACCGTGTCATCGGCAGCTGGAAAACCTGTAACCATCAACAATAATGCCGAAGCGGTACGGAGTTAAGTGGTTCGGCCCCCTTTCACGCCGTCAGTGATGTTTGACTTTTGATGTCAAGTCATGTCAAGTGCCGTAGGTAAAGACTTGATGCTAATGACTGGCCCGTGCCTTAACTATTTGGAGCCGACTTGTCAAAACCAATCTCTCGGATTCTAGACAAATGGGGATATTCATTCTACAACAGAGCCAAATGGCCGGCTTTCGGAGTTTGTCTTAGTACAGCTGAGTCGTCAGGCAACTCCGCTCGCGACAATAAGTCCCATTTATCATGTCAGTGACATCTCAATAGCGATAGTCTTGGCTGGCCAAGCCAAGACCGGCTGAACCAAACTCTGTCGAGGCCCTACGAGTTTGCATTGTCTCAATTCAGCTTCGGCAAAACAAGCAAACACTATGTGCTGACGAGATCATTGCAAAGACAAAGATTCCTCGGAAAAGGTCAAAGCACAACAGAAGCATTCATCGTAGAGTGCAGTGGTTGGCTCTAGAAGTTCAGCCGCCAGCCACAGAACTCAATAGAGGTGCGCCACCCGTGGACTTTTGGGTCCAGTTTCCAGGTACGGACTCTGCTTTGACAACACAGTGCCTTTTCAGCTTGGACGGACCTATCAAGCCACAACTTTAACAGGGGCCCTCGGGTCCTCCACGTGGAAATCCAGGGGATGTCAGAATGTGTATGACGATGGCGCAGTGCAGTGTGGCGCTCCCCTGTCGATCCCAGTTCGTGTTCATCATTCTGACGGACATGCAAACAGATACTGCACCCTTACCTCAGTAGTACCTGCTACGCTACTGGTGGTACAATGCCCTACGGTACCTGCTCACGTTGAGCTTGTGTCTCAGTCTCACGTCGTCAGCTTCATACGAAGCTCCCTTTCCGAGAATCCGAATTACACGTACATCTCACGTTTGTGCTCTGATTGCAGGTGCACGGATGGGGAATTTCCTGGGCAAAACCTGATTGCCCATGTTTGATCGGGCATTGAAGAGTTCCGAGATGTCCCATGCTCTGCCCTGAAACATGATACTACCACAAAGCAATCGATCGATGATAATCAATCATCACTCGAGGTTTGTCTTGGCTGAGCTGAGCCGCGCAACACGATATTGCCATCGAGTATTACCGTAGCCTCGTTCCTGCTCTCGTCTCTGCCGAGACGGCACGCCCTCGATAAATTCAACCTCCGAGGGATCTGGTCTGGACCCTTTGTTATCAGCCAGCCGTACATGGATTTACTTGGGGATGCCTTGTCATCGCGCAAGCTGCCAATGTCCAAACCCTTGTCGAAGGAAATGATGTGAGGCCGACGCTGATATTTTTAGGTGGTGGATACCAGGTCTGCCGCAGCGACGATGCCTGCATGTAGGCTGACTTGACCGTCAAAGCCCATCATCGAGTCCGTCTCTTGATTGGAACAAACAATCTCACGTGGCGCATCCTTCCTGGTAGGAGTCTGGGAGGGCAACCTCTAATCGATCTAGCGATGTAACCCAACTACAAACGTGTCCAGAGCGACGGGACTCCTTTGTCACCTTTTTTTTTTTGTTTTTTTTGCTTTGTTTGAGGCTATCCGTGTTGGCCGATATTTCCGATTATTATCGGTGCCTATTGCAACACACACTCAAAACTCTCTCGAAGCGAGAGCGAGCGGGCTTATTATTGTGAGACATGCGAGTTTTTCCGCTTACACCATGAAACGAGGTGTTGTGTTTTTCCCGCGAAATGACTTATTCAACCACTCAACTGGTTATTCATACATTATGGGCTCATATTCTAAAACAAGCGCCTCAACATGCTACATATCGCAGGCATATAATCTAGGTACAGGTGATAATGTGCTCAGCCTGTTTCCATGCCCTGGTTGATGTATTCTTGGCTCACCACTATTCTGCAGGTGTTAGGAATTCCTGCTCAGAAGCGACGCCCAGAGACCCTTGCACATGGTGATGATTTGCAGGGTTATCATCGCAGGGGGCACGGTCCCCTTCGAACAGAGCCATGAGGTGCATATTCTAATGAGGTGCTCGTCAAACATGCAGCTATCTCCATGTTGGTGGCTGGATCAAGGTATTTCCATCTTGGCATGCATCTACATACATATCTATCTACAGCCGCAGTAGACGACCAGTCTCCGGAGTTCAAGACCAACACAGGCTAGGCCTGGTTCTGCCATTTGGGGGTTCTTTATCTCAGCCTCGACTTGGCCTACCGAGATATATCCCTGGCTCGAAGGATTCGGTTCGCAGTTTTACGCCGCGAGTGGTGACACATTGATAAGTCTTGGTTGTTCAGCATGACCTGGCAGCCTCCCCTGCGGCCCTGTCGCTTTGGGCAATACTGTATGTCGCATTGTAGGGGATTCTTTGCGCAACTTGCCAAATTCTACTACGGGTGCATAGCTATATGTTTCTGTTGTGGTCGTATTGTGTATGGCAGGGCACAAAAAGTACAAACATTTGACTACAGTGTCTACAGGCCGCAGAGAGCACGGCTGGGGTTCTTGATGCATCTTTTTGTGCATTGTGTGCTGTAGTACCAGTGCTTTACAGATATTCGGCGAAGGTTTCTCCAATCGTCATCTTGCATGTTATGCTCCGTATTACCCAGTTGGGTTGGGCATGCGAGACGCCTGTATGTTCCGATACTCCCCATGATCATGATATCCCAAGACTTGTGTTGGTGGATTATTATATCATGATCGGCATTCAGCTGATGAAGGGTTGTGCGTGCCAGTTGGTCCTGCATTTGCATCTGTGCGAGCAATGTCGACTGAAGCCTGCGCCTTGGAGGAGGATTGATCGCGATAGATTACAGGGAGCTTTGGGCTCTGCGAGACAGCACAGGATGGCAGGGGAAGTTGTTAGCGACTATGTATCAGATCGGCCCGCTGCGGGTCCTAGATATGCGTCGATCGACGTCCTGCGACATTTTGTCAGGTGGCTGTTGTTCAGGGTCGAGGGTTAGAGGGTCCAGAGCGGATGGGATTCTGCTCAAGGACATGTTTGAGAAACACGGTGATCGATACGGGAATTGGAGAGAGATGCGTCCTTGCGTTGCTGTGGAGAAATGACAGGACGTCTACAGAAACGGATGTAACTCGATGCGTTGCAGATCGTGGGGTCTCTCGTGTAAGAGGAGGGGAGGGTTTTACGAGTAGAGAGAGGGTCCATGTCGTCGAACCCTTGACTACCATGCTGGACATGAACAGATGATGACTGACGATACTACAGATGTGATGAACTAGTGTCGAACTACTGTACCTCCTATCACAGTCAAATCGACTGATTAATATTCTTGGCCCTCAACGACGAGTGGAGACTATATCCATCGTAAGTGCAAGGTATAGCCTCGGAATGTCTTGGATAGACTTCTCGGTCAAGGCCAAGTCAGCGTCATTCTCCTCGGTTCGGCTAAACTATGTTTGATGATTTGAGGGTTTAGGAATAAGCGGTCAACTATTTCCCTGCAACTTACATGTATGCATATGCGGGAATGAAGATTAATGCGAGACACGTCGTTGATGTGGTTGGTGGTTGAGGTGGTCGAGAGCTAATGAGCGGCCACTAATAACGGCCAAGGAAGGGGGGATCTTAGATTAGGTTGATCCTTTTAGGTCCAACTAGAGCCTGCAAGAGGGAGTCACGAGATGTCATTCGCAAGCAAGAGCCCGTTCAAGTTCATGCACCTCGCTTTGGTTATTTCCTAGATATGCTGTGTTGGCGAATCCTCCTTGACGCTAAACTGCGAGCTGCAGCAAACTGTGGGCATATCTTGGAACCCAACGATAGAGTCCGCAACGGCGGCCTTGATAACTTTGCATCGCCGTCATTGGCTCTGAACTCAATTGATGCTTGTAACGAATGGCTGACACGGAAAGTCATTATCCAGCGTGACTTGTCATGCTAAGTTAAGTAATGAGCTATGGTGAGGGCCCCGAACGGATGAGGGGAACCTCAATCTCAACCTCAACCCAGGTAGTCTAGCAATCATGATAAGGTAAAACAAAACAAGGCGTAAGCAGGCAGTCGTGACACAACAACCGTGTCTGTCTGCCTGATCAACTCTACATACTACACTGCGATGCACCGTGCCATATACCAGAAACTAGTCAGTGGCACAGCAGTACAGTTGGTGTCATGCCTGCCACAGCCATGGGATCGATGAAGCCTGAGACGCACAAAACCCCAGATATCGAAAGAGACCTTGTTTCGGCATGTTCATGTGTACCCAAGGCCCTGGTATGGCAGCAGCAGATCCTCCACATGGGGAAAGGGAAGCGACGCGTGAGATACCGTGATAACGGACTGCAGCACTTAGATGCATGAGCATGTCTGTAAGCGTCTCTGTATGATGCCACGACAGTCAACGTGATTCCCGGCCGAGAGGTAATAGGTCAACAAAAAAGAGGGGGGCCGATACGGTAAGAAGATGCCCACGTAGGCCATGTATGTGAGTTGATAAACCCGGGGAGTCTTACATACAGGTGATGCTGATATTGATCAAGAATTGCGTATATCTCACATCGTGCGTGTGCCGTTATACCGGTGGCAGTGTCAAAAGAGTCATATGCAAGGCAGAGCAGAACAGGGTAAGGCAGCAGAGAGGAAAGAGGAGGAGGCGTGTCTTCAAGAACAAACATCATCATATCTGTATGCATGCATGCAAGGATATCAGATGCAAGGAATTAACAAACAAGTGTAATATCCATGTCACTAAACCACAGGGCAGGCAGGCAACGGTCTCACACTCACTCTCTCTGCCCAGATACAAGAGGTACAAACATCACTTGTACCCAGACTAGACGGATGGTAACACACACCTGGCTCACCGAGTTTACAAGTTTCATCGAATGGACATGTACTATGTAGCATTTCCCCTCACTATCCTTTCTTTTGTCGAGATCAACTCCACGAAGCTTTCCATGATCCCTACCGTTTGTCATTCGTGGTTGCGGGGTTACTCGATTCATAGCTAGTGCCTGTCATCCACCACACCAATATTTGTTCTATCCTTTTGACTGAGACAACCCTACACCAACCAAGGTTCGGGATGTTTCAATACAGTCATACCTCTGAGACATAGAAAAGACAACGGGAAAGATTATGCTGTTGATGCCTCCGGTTCATACCGCAACTTTGTTGCCAGCCGCAGCCCAGTCCAGCCCAGCCTCATGAAACAACCCCCCCTCCATCCCAGGCACAAGGCACAGACAGGCGGACAGGCACAAGGCACCAGGGACAATGACATTTCGACATCTTGTGACCACCAAACCCCGAACCTCCCGTGCCTTGTCATAAACGTCGGACCCGACATTCGCCGGTTTTGATACAGACGGACAAGAACTACAGCGCAACCGAGCATTACACGATGATAGCTATAGCCAAGCCATCATGGCACGCAAGAACCAACGTATCCGTATCCGCGAGACTTGTACAACACCAAAACTGCTGTTATATCAGCTCAGCCTTGGATGATTCTGTCACAAATCATCTCTTGGTCACTTCAGCTCCTTCTCTTATAGTTTCATGATCTACATGCCCTCGTCATGGTGTGTACAATATGTGCCATCCTCTATCAGCTGAATACCGTATCCCGTACTATCCCTACGAATATTGAATAGGCTGCTGGACATACAACACACCGACGGGACGAGACTTTACCGTGTCTACATTTACCGCCCCTGTCTACTTGTGTATAACTACCTAGTAATGTATTGAGTCTCAGGTTGGGCAAGGTATTGATTGACATTCATAAGCTCATTACCCTAGTCGTACTTTCAGACTGCGGCTAGCATGATTATTGGATATTGACCACAACTAATTTCCTAGCCAGCCTCACCGTAGGGTCCAAGACATGCACAATTAATGAGGGCCACGTCTTTCAGGGTTCAGTGCGTCTTCAACGTTACGTGAACTACTTTCATAATAAAACCTTGACTCAATTGTTGATATGTGATCGACTGTAGGGTTACAATGTCTTTGTCGGCAAATGAATAGGCCGCCGAAGTATCCGTGTCCGGCCAATATGGAGATACTTGATTAGGGATCATCGCAAGGTCTTTTCAACCCGCTTCAGCCTCCATTATTACATACAGAGCCCTCGCTTAAGACAACGGCTCGAGTTGAGAGGGCTTCTAGACTTGCAGCAAGACTAGGATACAATAAAAAAAGCCTCAATTGCACTCGAGACCCATCATGCCGCCGCCTACAAGGCTAGGGTATGTCTGGAGATACGGAAACACAAATCGAAGACAATTGCGGCATATACACAAAAATTGGAGTAACTCCTCTGCACAATCAGGCTTTTGGCTATCCTCTCTTGTCATATCACTGAGACATGCGCTTAGCCAAACCCTGATATTGGGCACTCGCGCTACTGTGGTCCAGTTTACGACTGCACCCATGCAGGGTAATGGCACCTAACCCAGCATCATAATGGAGCTTGCGGCAGGGGCTTGGTCTGATATTCCTCAACTCGAGATCGTTCTGTCGTGCCGAGTTGTCCTCAACCCATGCTTTGGCGAGTGCCAAGAACTATCAAGGCCGATGGTTGACGGTGATATCTGAGCCGCCCTGTCAGGGTCGGCCGCAGCACTGATCGTATCCTCGCCAAAACAGCTATTGCGACTTGTTGTGTGATTGACCGATGGCACCAAAGGGTCGATCGAAATACGCCGCAATGAACTAATCTCGACCGTTGTGATTTGTTTTCAGCCACTGTCGTGCATCTTATTTCGCGACGGGAGTCCGTCTACTCCTGGCGCCCGCAGCCTGCCCGAACACCCTTCAGGGATGCAACGGACGTATCCGCAGTTCCCGTCCGTCGACCCCAGTATTTGGGTCTGCTCTTGCAGACCTACCATTGTGATTGCATGCATAGTCACGCCATTTCAGGACGTCATGTAGGTTGATATGCTTCTGAGACAGTTTGCTTGCGTGCGCAGAGTCTTTGATACCCGAGGCTCTTGGTGACTATACACGGCTATGCCATATCCTCGCCAACCGGCACTTGGGTCGACGATATCCAGTTCTCCATCATGGCTTGTCCTTCTGGCCGGCTTTTTGCACCCCCACTGTTGCTGTTGCTGGTGGCTGCAGCGCTCGCCCTTTTCTTGACCACGAGGCACAGCACCTGACCATAGATTGCAAATCCCTCATATGACACGTCCATGGCAAGTTTCTTTTTGTCATCACTTGCATCGAGACCGTCGTTTTCCCGGGCCCGGGGTCGTTTGTGCGGGGGCGCCTCCGTGTCTGAGTCGATTTCGATGGCCGAGGTTGTTTCATCGTCTTCAGAAACGTCGCTGCCATCTTGGCCCGGGTCCAACATTCCTCTTTGGCGCTTGCTACGCCGTGTCGTTGTTTTGGCGACGGGAATATCGGACAACCTCACGTCTTCCTCGTCTTCTTCTTGTAGAACTGGTGCACGATATTCATCGTCAACATTCATAGGGACGCTGTCCGTTTCTCCAATGAGCTTGGATGAGTTGGACTCGAGCTTTGGTGGCAACTTGTCCCTGAAGTGTTTGGTCCTGTAAATAAGGGAGTGCCTGGTGCTTGTTTCTGTCAAGAAGATGGAGACTTCGAACTCATCTGGGCGAGATTAGCTATTAATGAAGACAAATAGTATGAAGTAGAAGAAAATTACCAGAGACAATGACATCCTTGACAGTTTTCTTTTTGCTCTTTTTCTTAATCCTCTCTCTCTCTTCACGAAGTTTAGGTAGAACCAAAGGGCGGATACTCTCAATGACCTTTGGCAATATTGGATCTCGAGGGTTGAGAAGCCATGATTGAGCCAGAGCTGGATTATCGAGATATATTCGACACTCAAGGACTGAATATTTAGATATTCTTAGATATCGGCGAACTGGAGCCATGTTGTGTTTGATGATTGATGAGAGATCATCGAGTGAAGCGTGAATGAGCGTGGCCTCGGGTAGGCAAGTTGTTGGATGGCTTCGGTGATGTAATAGGCAGTTGTCCACTATAAGTCGCGTTACGAGCGCGCTAAAATACAAGCTTCCACTGGAACCGAGTGCTGTGATGACTAGAGCTCTCAGCCTTGCAGCGGGTCCGAGCGGGCAGATCGTCAATTGACAGGACACTTCGAGCAAGTGACAAAAATCTCCGTTGCTCAGCCGTGCCGAAATCAACTCTCGAAATCAGCCGATCAAGTGCGACATGATCCTCGAGCGATCATGCTCAAATCTTGGAAGTCGACCCTGAGGCTGCCTCGGTCGAGTTTTCCGTACGTTTTCCCTACAATCGAGCGATCATGGGGAGCTAATATATCCGATTTCGTAGTGCTCGACCGAACCCCAAGCTTGCACCACAATATCTTCGACAATGCACCGATGATCTCTATATATGGCAAGGGGAGAATCGCCCCGAGGAGAAGTCATTCACACTCCATGATGGTCCTCCGTATGCCAATGGCAACCTCCATGTCGGCCACGCCATGAACAAGGTGCTTAAAGATATGACTGTGCGTGTAAAGGTGCAGCAAGGTCAAAAGGTCACATATCGACCAGGCTGGGACTGCCATGGCCTTCCAATTGAGATGAAAGCATTGGGATCAAGCGCAACGAAAGGGTTGACGCCTGTTCAGATCCGGGACACAGCGCGGCGGTTGGCTTCCAAGACAGTCAAGGACCAGATGAAGGGTTTCCAAGCACTTGCTGTTATGTCAGATTGGGAAAAGAGATGGACTACAATGGACCGAGACTTTGAAATCAGGCAACTGCGTGTCTTTCAGAACTTGGTGCATCGAGGTTTGATTTACCGAAAGCACAAACCGGTCTATTGGTCAGCTTCATCCAGGACAGCGCTCGCCGAGGCAGAGTTAGAATACCGGGACGATCATGTCTCCAAGGCCGCATATATCAGGTTCCCAATTGTCTCTGACTTGTCCTCGGTACCAGAGCTAGCCAACTTCAACGGGAAACTATACGCAGCTATCTGGACGACAACACCCTGGACTCTCCCAGCCAACCGTGCCATTGCCGTCCATAACGAAATCCATTATTCTGTAATCCAAGTCGGCTCGGATGGGTATCTTGTTGCCTCTGACCGCGTGGAGGCTATGAGGGAAATACTTTCAGACTTCCAAGTCGTGGTTGACTCCATCCCAGGCTCCAGCTTGAAGGGTCTTGAGTACCAAAACCGATTGCGAGGCAAATCTGCCCCATCTCAGTCAATTATCGAGGCCGATTTTGTCACTGCCGACTCTGGTACTGGTCTCGTTCACATTGCTCCTGGGCACGGACAAGACGACTACGAAGCCTGCTCTAAACTCGGCATTGAGGCGTTTGCCCCTATCGACGATGGCGGTCACTTCACCAAGGAGGCCTATCCTGACGACCCTGAGAAGCTCACATCCTCGCCTTCCATCTTGGACGGCGGAAGCCAAGCTGTCCTAGATCTAGTAAATGATGATGTGCTTGGAACTCACAAGTTGCGCCACAAATATCCCTATGACTGGCGAACCAAGCGGCCCGTTGTGACTCGCGCTACAGCTCAATGGTTTGCCGATGTTGGCAGCATCAAAGAAGATGCTCTTGCGGCCTTGAAAGACGTCCGTTTCGTACCGGAAGGCGGCCGTGTTCGTCTCGAGAGCTTCATCAAAGGCCGCAGCGAGTGGTGCATCTCGCGCCAACGGTCATGGGGTGTACCCATCCCGGCCCTATACGACGAGAGTGGCAATGCTGTAATGACGGCAGAGACGATCGAGCATATTATCTCTGTTATGCAAGAGCGTACCTCGTCTGCCTGGTTCTCCGATAGCCCAGATGACCCTGCTTGGATTCCTTCTAACTTGAAGGGCAAGTATCGCCGTGGTACTGATACCATGGATGTTTGGTTCGACAGTGGTAGCTCCTGGACGGAGACTGAGGGTCGTGCCGACGTTTATCTTGAAGGATCTGACCAGCATCGCGGCTGGTTCCAATCCAGCTTGTTGACTTATGTAGCAACGCAAAAGTCAAGGGAGACTACCGACAAGATTTCGGCTCCCTTCAAGACTCTCGTAACCCATGGCTTCACCCTTGACGGACAAGGCAAGAAGATGTCAAAGTCGCTGGGCAACATGATTGTTCCTAGCCAGGTTATGGACGGCAGTCTGCTGGGACCTGTTAAGACGAAGGGTAAAGGTGGACTACAGTCAAACGGTCTCGGTGCGGATGCTGTTCGCTTGTGGGCAGCAAGTGCTGATTTCACAACGGACGTGCTCATCGGACAAACCATTCTTCAACCTGTTCAGACCTCACTGATTAAGTACCGAACCATTATCAAGATGCTTCTTGGGTCCTTGAATCAAGAAGCTCGCCAGAGTCCGTTGACAAAGTTGGACCAGATTGCGCTTGTCCAGCTCTCCGATACCATGTCACAGGTGATGGAGTCATACAATGATTTTGAGTTCTACAGAGCGGTTAGCATGATTAACCGCTGGGTCGCAGCCGACCTGTCTGCATTCTACTTGGAGGGTCTGAAGGATCGATTATATTGCGGTGATGGAGGAGGTGTTCTTGAGCCCATTTTCATCGGTTTCCTTCGCATGTTGGCACCGATCACTCCTATGCTCGTCGAAGAGGCGTGGTCGCATAGGCCAGCATGGATGGCCGAAGATTCGTAAGTCAACTATTGACGCTCATCCATATTGACCTTGGCTAATGGCAACTAGATCTTTGGAGAACCCCGCTCGTCAGCTATATAACGCGCCTCTTATTGACCCTCTACGCTTGACGCTTCCCCAAGATGTGGTGCGTAAGGACCAGGCCATCATCACTGAAGTCCACAGCGCCGTCAAGGTCACGCTAGAAGAGGCACGGACAGCCAAGGTGCTTGGCAGTTCTCTTCAGAGCTCAGTCATCCTCGAGATTGAGGATGGCAAAGCGGCAGCTGTTCTTGGTCGCTACGTGGAAGAGTTGCAGGACATCTTTGTGGTGTCTTCTGTACAACTGAACCAGCCCATCCCTGATCAGCCTGAATGGGCCTACCAGAAGGAGTTTGAGATTCAAGATGCTAAGGTCAAGGTGCACGTGCTTCCACCAAAGCAGGAGAAGTGCTCTCGATGCTGGCGATATGTGGCGCCTGCGGAAGACGCGCTGTGTGGCAGATGTGAGGAGGTTGTTAGTACATTACCAGCTTCGGCTTGAGAGAAAAGAGGCAACATGGTGAAGAGGAAGGTGGTTTTGATGGTGTATACCCCTCTTTCTATTGCGACATGTATGTACAGTATTCCATGTAAGCTATCAGGGTCGGTCTTGGTGACTTTACCCGTATTGGATTTTGGATAGCATCTGTATAATTAGACAAAACAACCACTGTAAGAAATGTTTAAGCCAAAACCTACTACGAAGCATGACTTTGATCGACCTGCCCCAAACTTTATCAGCTGAGTCAAAATTCCAAGCGTATGACTTACTAGAGCTCTCTATTTCTGGAATCGGGCTGCCCCTGAAACTCCCCGCCATGATCTGTGTTTAGCAGTTCCCGTGTGCTGACTTAGAGCAGAATGGGCATGGCTAAAGTTGGCTTTTTTCATGTGATTGTCAGCACCGGTACTTCGGGCCTGAGACAAATCGGTACTCGAAATAAGGTGTAGGTTGCTTCTTAACGCATGTAGTTGTATGGATGATGAGCTGCCATTTCGAGACACGCGTACGTCACTCCCCGCCACGCTTGTGTCCAGGATAGGTGGGAGAGGCGCAAAACTGACCCAGCCAAGCCAGCCAAAGCGCCCTGTAGGTCAGTGGTGTTGTAGTGTGCAATCCACCATTCCCGTGACGTCCAAAGGACCCGGACCCCTACAAGCGGCCTCAAGTGGGCATGTCCTCTGTATCCAATCTCAAATGTCCAAGGATGTCTGTATCCATAATGAGCTCAACTCACTCATTGGATCCAATCCTCTCTTCAACGATCCGCATATGCAACATCTAAAAAAGTATAACAAAAACTCTTGTTTAACCAACGCATATCGCTGCGACGTGTCTTTGTGTACATACTTCCAAGAGAGCCATGAGCTCTTGAGGCGGATTCCCTCACCGGGCATCCACTCCGATCAACTAACCTTATTTCTCTACCATAACTCTGTCCACACCTAATTAGCCCCGAAAGCTATCGTCACCAAGGACAACACGTTCTGACCAGGATCTTGCGATTTTGATCGGCAAGGACCCTTGAGATCAGGAAAACAATGCTGCACTTCTCGATTCATCATTTCTGACGACAACCCCCCGCTTCCATCCTTCGCGCAAGTGTAGAAGTCGAGCTTTTATATATGCAATAACCAACGCGCAATGGCCGACCACCGTGCTGCCTCCTCGCTGAGTGCATATGGCAGACGGGATGGACCAGGAACCCCCGACCCTCCAGCGAGGTTCAGCTACGATGTCGCAGAAAGGGGAGACCACAGCATCGATGGTCTCCTTCATGTCCCCCCCGAACGACCCCTCGCTTTTTCCGATGACGAGTCTCTCCCACGATTCAATCATAAACCTCGTGGTGCTGCAGCTACTACCAGCGGACTTCAAGCTGGTCGACCGAAACGAGCCCGTTCAAAGCGACCTCACAAGACACAAACAAGCGGTGCCTTCTTGCTTCAGGAGCCTATAGTTGCAGATGACGATTCTGGTAACCAACGGCGCGGACACCGAAGTAAATCCAGACATAAGGGGAAGGATGCTCAGGAGTCACACACATCCAATAGTCAACGGGACTTTGGCCTCGGTATTAGCTCCGCCAGTGGTCCCCGAGCCCGTATCGTGTCGCCAGATACATCTCAGGAGGATCTCCATGTATCAAAAAGGAGTGACGGCCAGAAGCGCGGTCGACGAGCACCCACGTCGCATCCAGGCACTGCGCTTGACGTAGACTCAACCCAGATCGTTAACATGGCATTGAACTTGAGCGAGTCACGACGTATTGCGTCGCGGCGCAACATCAGCCGTGGTAACCCTCCTCGCTTGGGTTCCGTACAAGACTCTCAGGCCGGTAGTAACCTCAGGGCACATCTTCAACAACAAAGAAAGGCTGCCAGGGGAGCTTCACCTATCCCAAACCAGTCCCTCACGCCGCGATTATCGGGCGTGAGGTCAAGCAGCCCCCTACGTCCTCAACCTTTCGAACATGCTCCCGATGCATCTTACCGTTACCACTTTTCAACTTCAACCTTGGCGAGAGCGCAGAAGGCTAGGGAGCATTTGGAACTAATGGCACAGTATAGACGCTTGCTACAAGTTCTTCCTCCACTCAAGACTGGCTACGATAGAACTTCAGCTTCAAGCCCCCCTGGCTCACCTACAGAGGAAAAAATGCGCAATTTTGGAAACAGAGAGCTCATGATCCCCCTTGGCCGAGAATACAACCCTTTGCAATATATTCGCAACCGGAAAGTCAGAGCTCGGGAACGAATGGTCATCGATGGCGAGAAACAAGGGTTTTCCGATGTTGAATCCGTCAAAGACTGGGTCGAAGAAGCATCAGATAGAGCTAGAGAACTTCCCTCTAGCGACGGCTCGGTATTGCCACCGTTTCCCACAGCTGAGGAAATCGACGCACAGATGACTGCGGATGCAGCTGCAAAGGCTGCCCTTCGAGTCCGACGTCCGAGAGTTGACTGGTTCTTTGAAGCGTGCGATTTAATTGCAGATGCCTACTGGTTGGAACAAGATCATCACAAGCAACTTATCGAGGATAGAAACCTGAACAAGATATACCCTCAGACGGAAGAAGCTATGAGCAGACCGATGTCGATACAATCAGAGGACCCTACAACTGGTGCTTCGCCCTTCATAACCAAGACTATGGAGGAAATAAACGGGAATACAGACATGCATGATCACAAACTCACGAAAACCGACACAGATACATCGGAACCAGGTCATAGGGACCGGGCGAAACAAAAAATCCAGGAGATGGGGTCTTTCCATCGGCACAGTGGTTCCATACATCATCGCCGTTTTAGAAGAAGGGGCTCGTCTTCGGATGATTCTGCTAGCGAGGATGAGACACCCAGTGAAGGAAGGGCTCGGCGAGGGACAATTTCCAGCCGTGAGACCGAATTGCTGGAGAAGCAGATGCTGGAAATGGTTGCTCGAGACATGAGACAGCAGCAGAGGCTTTCATACGTTCCAGAAACCGAGGCCGAGTATAACGAAGTTGAGAGCTTAACTTCCCCTGGACGCAACTCCCAAACAAAACTTTCGACTGGCAGAGAGTTGAAAGCGAAAGACCATAAAGATCCAGAATCTCGACCTACACAGAGCAGAGTATCCTTGGACGTCCCATCGTTGCCAAAGCTCGGAAGACATAACGGTGGAGGCTCGCAGCATGGAAGGAACCACAAAGAAGGGGTTGATTCTCCTCAACCTATGTCACCCGAACTCGCTCCGCGGGTTAGTCTATCAGCACCACCGACTGGCTTGAATCTTTCGGCTCCTTCTTCTCGGTCTTCTTCTCCTTCCAGAAACCCATTCTCAAAGGTTAAGCAGATCTTTAAGGAGAAGATCCGCGACGAACCTGAGGAACAAATCGTAGAAGTAGAGGAGGAAACTAGAGGCCCCCCGTCCCCGGAGCCTCTTTCTCTTCCTCTAATGGAAGCAAAGCCGCTCGAACGGCACCCTTCTAATTCTCGACCAATCTTTGAGGGTCACAAACACCAACGTAGCTTGAGCAGTGTCAAGCCAAGAGGCGACGAAGTTGGTCTGCGAGGCATGTTCAAGGGCCCTCGCATCGACACAGTCATTCGTGGTGGCGTTTCGAAAATTGGCGACATGCTGTGGAAGAAAGACACACCTATGGAAGCCCCGAGCGACATCCTATCATCCGACGAATCTGATAATGATCAGCCCAAAGGCCGATCAAGAATGTCTCTTAACCTGTCCCGAACAAACTCGAAGCGCAATAAGCCAGAACCACAACATGGTGCTAAGCACTTCTTGGACACAATGCCGCAGTTTCAACCCATGGCGGACATACGTGGCCAGTCGACGACTGATGTCAAGAAGACTCAGTCCTCGATGTCTAGGATTAATATGACCAGACCTTCCCCGCTTGATTTGTCCAACACATCTAGCCCTGCCAAGGCTCAGGAGCCTGAGAAGGCATTTACGGCCGAACCTGCAATGTCGGAAGCAGAGTCATGCCAAGAGAGTGCCAACGATAGCACTCGAAGTACAGAAAAGGATTTGGACGAGGTGATGCCAATGGTTCGCTTCGATGAGCCTGACAACTTCAGAGCCCGGAAGTGGTCTATCGCAAACCAACCTATGTCTCAGGAAGGCCGACTTTCAAAGCGTGAAATCGCCCGGTTGCGCACCCTTATTCTTACTTCCGGTGTCAAAGCCATGGAGATATCTCGTCGCTCACAAGAGTTGAATAACCCTTTTGCCAATACTGGCCTTCAAGGGTTGGGCAATTCATTACAATCAACCGTGGTAGGTGTGCCATGGCCTGATATCGCAAGGTTGACCCCAAAGAAGTCGCCACTTTCCAAAGATGCGATTCCCTGCGCCGATCATTTTCGGTTGGCCAGCGATACTCTTGGTGCAGCCATCCAGCAATCAATGGAACAATGGCAGACATCAGCAGACAAGTTCACCGGCCAAACACGACCAAGGGTTGAAGAGCGCATCTGGTGTGTTCGCTCGCGAATCGCAGATGAGCTGTCGGGCATGACACGCGAGGCGTCAGACCAAGCTGACGAGACTGGCAAAGACTTGGCTTTGGGTCAGCTTCTTAAGGTCAAGCATGTCACTGACTTGACCGACAAGATGATGCGAAACAGACGCAGAAGATTCAGATGGCTTCGCCGCGGCATGTGGTCCTTCGTCGAGTGGATGCTCGTTGGCTTCATGTGGTATGTCTGGTTCGTCGTTACCATCTTCAGACTCTTCCTAGGCATCGGGCAAGGCGTTTGGCGGGGTTTCAGATGGCTCCTATGGCTATAAGCTACAAGATCCTTTAATAAGATGGGAGTTGCGGGACTGGGGATCAAGGAGTTTTCTTCATGGGTTTAAGGATGGAAGACTTTCATTATTCCAATATTTCCGCCTTGCTTATCGATATTAGCACTACACATTTTCTTACTTCTTTTTTACACGGATACACATCATTATCCGGTTTTGATACCCCTTTCTTACATCTATGGGGAAGCAGCATGGCGCGGCGCCTCTTGTCACGGTAGTAGCATCTAGCTTCAGAGCATATGGCATAGTTTGAGCGATACTTGTATTATTTCTTTTGTTTATTTGACCTTCTGTCACCATACTTGTACCTTAGTTTTAATATTTAAGGAGTGAGGCTTGACTATCTTGTCTCTCCCATGACACAATATCTGTCCATCTACACCTACAGCCACCTGGCAAAACAGTTCAAGTGCAACGCGCAAAACATATGTATCACATATTATAAGCAAATAGTAAAAACGAAATTATTATGATATTCGGACTGTGGGCGACCCAGCAAGGTGAGCTACTCCCAAGTCAAGATAATATGCAAACGCGTTGATTGAATAAGATGAATTAAAAATCCTTGTTTCCGTCCGTCCGTCCGTCCGATTTAAAAAGCACCAGGCAATTTCCTACAGTCTTTGAACAAAGGAAAAACCAAGCTCAGAGCTATACCGCCACACCAGAAAACTAAACATCCACATTACAATAAAATACCACACCCAGTTTTTAGTCTATTCAATCCTCTTCTTGCCCTCCTCAGCATTAAGGTATCTAGCCGTGCTGAGGCCTCTCTCGTGCTTGGCCACATATGTTCCAATGACAGAGTCCTTGCGCGCCTTTGCGAAATGCTCGTTGTAACCTTCGACGGCAAACGGCCTGGGGTTGAGGCGGGGCCAGTTGACCTGTAGATGTTAGGATCGGGTTTGAGATACTGAGGTAGATAACTTACATAAAGCATGCCGTGGTTCCAGATAAAGTGGAAAGACCAGGCAGCGATGGCCACCCAGAAGAAAAGGAAGATGCGGAGGGGCAAGGCGCTCGCGTCAGGGGCACGGCGAGTAAAGAGGCCAGTCAGGATAATAAAAACGCTGAAGGCAAGAATGTAAGGAATAGACTGGATCAAGATCGGACGACGGTCGGTAAAGACCAGAGTAGTGCCGATGTTCGCCGAGCCTGGTCGGTAGGTTCCAAGGAAGAGGTCGAAGGAATCCTGACGAGGGCCGTCGAAGAAGTTGTTACGGAAATAACGTGTGACACCAATACGAGCATCTTGAAGAGCTCCAACCTTGGTTCTGTTTCCTGTACGGGTGACATCTGTCTTCATGGCGCCAGTGCCAGAATAGGAGTTGGAGACAACATCAGCATTGTCAGCCCAGAGGTTACGGAACATGTCCTCGAAAGCAGCATCCTCGTCACGGAACGAATGACCGCGGGGCATAAAGCCAACATCTTCAAAGATGCGGTCAAGCTTGTGTCGAGCGAACATGCTCTGGACAACGTTGGTTCGGTCCAGGCAATCCATGCAGTTGGTACGCATGACACTGGTCTGGTAGCTGCGAGCGTCGAGCTTGCCATCGACATTGGACGGGGTGTCAACAGCACGGAAATAACCCTGTTTCTCGAGAGCCTCGGCCAACTTATCAATCAGAGCATGAGCCTTGTGCATCTTCATGCCCTTTGTCTCACTGTGGTAATCAAAGTACACGTAGTGCAGGCGGTCAAATTCTTGATGCTTGCCCTCGGGCTGGATAGTGGTGAACTTCTCTGCTGTGAGCAGGTCTGATTCTTGTCGTTCTCTGGGTACGGAAACAAGCTTCTCCACCATCTTCTCGTACGAGTCCTTGACCCGAGCCTCTCGACCCTTTTGGTTAACCAAGTTGATCAGGTAGTTGTCACCATACAGGCGGATCTGCTCATCGAAATGCTTCTGTGCGGCAGTGAGAGCTGTGTCAATGCCCCGAATCTCAAGCTTGGGGACATATCGCAAGCTGTTGATCTCAGCCCAGAATGTAGGAACACTGCCTCGGGTTTGAACATAAGAGAAGATCTGCATCTCCTGGCCGGCGCCAGCGCCAAATTTGCCGCTCTGCATATCCGAGCTACCTGCATACCCACCAAGGCCACTGTTGCTGTCATTGAGGATAATGACCTGTTCTGTCTCGTTGTAGTTGGCGACATGGCCTTCATCGTCTACACCACGAGTAAAGTATCTAGTGCCTCCACGGTGGCGCGATCGACGGGTGATCAGAACCATGGTCAGGGGGTTACCCTTAAATGTGGTGGGCTTAATCTCGAGCATGCCAAAGATGCATGGTAGGATATAGGGGTCGACACCGGGTTGTGCGCCAGGCTGCGATCGAGCACCTCGGGTGCGGAAGTCAATTAGGTCGTTCTGAAGGTATTTGTTGAAGAAGAATCGATCGTCAGTCTGCATCCAAAGGGGCTTGGAAATATCGGCTTGGGCTTGGCGTTGGAAAGAGTTGGTCAAGTCGATTGAGTAAGAAAAGTACATGGGTCCAGAAGCAAGAAAGGTCTTGAGAAGCTGAATGAAGACATCTTCATCAGGATCGTGGATCAAGCGCTCGCGCATGGGCATGATCTCGGTAGCAGCGACCTTATAGACCATGTGGCCTTTGAGACGGCCGACGGGCTGAGCCTTTGTAATGAAGATGACATACTTGTCTTTACATAGTCAGTTAAAGAGCATGAGCCAGCTCCCAAGGGGTCAGCCAAGGGCATAGCGCAGCAGAAACGAACCAAGACGAAGCTGGATAATTCCCAGAATACCAGCGATGCTAGAAACGCGAGTCGTTCTCTTGGCAGAAGCGGCACTACCATCAGTCAGGCGAACATCGCCGGTGGGTCGATCGATAACAAGAGCGGGCGCATCAGGCGAAGATGGAGAAGTGAAGGTATAAGAATCGTTGGCGATCTTGACGTTGATGTCGCGATAAGGCGTCTTTGGGGTGTTGAGGTGCGCCATTGTGTGAGGACGGAGCTATATGATAGCTGATGGTTGTCGTGGAAGATTAAGAAAGAGAATAAAAAAGCAAAGGGTTATAGTAAAGCCCGGGACTTGGTAGTGGCCAACTTGGCGACTTGTTTGCCCTTGACGGCTAAGAAAGACAACGAACTAATAAAAAAAGGGATTCGACGTGAGGGATGGGTTGAGATGAGATAGTTTGGTTAGCGAATGAGTTGATGAGGCCAGCGAAGCTACAGCACAGCCACATAAGGAAATCGTAATGACGGAACCATGGTAGAGAGGGACCACCCACTGTGGCTCGAGAAATGCACGTCACATGTGGGATATAGACTCTTGGGAAGTACGGGTACTTGAGACCGCGCGTACAACCCGTAGCGCTACCAGTACCACTACCTCAACCAGATTGCGCAAGTGTCCAGTGAAACGCACATCTCCAGACCCCGTCCTCCCGTCGACTACAGTGGCACAGTGGTCCCTACCAAAAAAAAGGGCCCTGCCTGACGTGTGCCTCGTGCCGTTTGAGCCAGTCACGACCAAGGAACCAAGGCAATCACTTAGTGACCTCCCATCCCATCCCGTCTCGTCTTAATCAAAGAAGCGAAGCCCCGTCCTAAGACTCGCCTCTCACCTTTCAGCCTCGACTCTTGTCTTTCATACCTATCTCCATCATCGCCCGCTGGCCCTATCTTGCACCTCGATTCGTTATCGTCGCAAATAATCTCGATACGATTTTCAGCCCGAGCGTCCATCTCTCCACGCTGTTGTCCAGGACACGTTCGATCCTAACGCCCAGGTCATACCGCCACTATCACTACCACTACCACTCTCGGTAGACACTCCATACCTCTCCATCTCGAAACCACATCCCCGTCTGTCAACATGGCTTCCCGACAACCTCCCGCTGGCGCCCGCGGCACAAACACCCGTTTTGCACAGTTCAAGCTCGTTCTTCTAGGTATGTTAGATCGCAGCCACATTCTTGTCAACACCGTCCTCGTTTCATGACATGCTTGCTAACATTTTGTCATAGGCGAGTCTGCCGTCGGAAAGGTATAATCGTAACGTGCGCCTTGATATAGTCATTTGCTGACATATGAATCCCAGAGTTCAATAGTCTTGCGATTCGTCAAGGTAAGGATGGCCCAACCCAACGTACTTGTGCAAGACAGTAACTCACCAATGCCTTCCAGGATCAATTCGATTCCTATCGCGAGTCCACTATCGGTGCCGCTTTCCTGACTCAAACCATCTCCCTCGATGAAAACACCACCGTCAAGTTCGAGATCTGGGATACCGCTGGCCAAGAACGCTACAAGTCCCTGGCTCCCATGTACTACCGAAATGCGAACTGCGCCGTCGTTGTATATGATATCACCCAATCGGTACGCTCATCAAGAAACGGTCATCTTTATAGGACGAATACTGACCTTTCCTCAGGCATCGCTAGACAAGGCAAAGGCTTGGGTCAAGGAGCTACAGCGCCAAGCGAACGAGAACATTGTTATTGCCCTTGCAGGAAACAAGTTGGATTTGGTCACCGAGCAGCCCGACAAGCGAGCTATCTCCACTGCCGACGCTGAGGCTTACGCTCGTGAAGCTGGCCTTCTTTTCTTCGAGACTTCAGCCAAGACTGCTGAGAACGTCCAGACTCTTTTCACAGCCATCGCCAAGAAGCTTCCTCTGGACCAGGCCGGTCCGCGACACGCTCGTCCTGGTCAACGACCAGGAGTCAGTCTGGCTCCTGAGAACTCCAACACCAACGTCAGCGGCCCTTGCAGTTGCTAAATTAGCCCCGAGTTTGAAGCATTGATTTTTAGACACAACCTTTCATCGCGCCTACGCACACATCACCTAACCCTCAGCGTGAGTCTATGCATGACAAGCTGTCCTGCACGAACTCTGGGGTAAATGAATGAGCTGCGGCATGTCATATAATTTATTGGAGTCTTTGGTTTTGGAGGGATCAGTTCAGTCCATACTTTTTAATACCGAACTTGAATTTTGTTGCTTGGTAGTATGGGTGGTCTGTATGCTTGAAGTTGCTGGAGCTCGGCACTTGAGCATGCCAGAGGATATAGAGTGGCTCATGAGATGAATCGACACGGGGACATGTACGAGGCGCTCTGCAGCATTTCCTTTCCTTCACAGCTTCTTAATAGATGGCTGTTATTAGATGATTTACGTAACTATGTTCCTGTATTGCTTATGTGATGCTTCAGGAGAACCAAGTGATGACAAACAAAAGCCGGTTAAGTACAAAGCACGACTGCTAGACGATGCAGCCATGTAAACTTTTGAGCATCAGCTAGAAACTGCTTACTATTGAAGCCTGAAATATGTCCTATATACCTAATGTGAATTGACTGTCTTTTCTCTGGTCTCTAGTTTTCCTTCTTTTCCTTTGTAAGACCATTTGATGGTTTGGTATGGCAAAATCTAATACTAACTTTTCCGTTACCCTGCGACTTGAGGTCATAGAAGAAAAAGAACTTTTGAAGGCCACGGTGAGGTTTGTAGATGAAATCCTGATGCTTCACTGTAGAGTATCATGAATTTGTTTCTCTTACCACGAAATCTAAAATAAGACAATGGCAGTACAAGTTTCTAGGCCTAATATAACAGGTACAGATTTGAGTAACTTTTGCTGCTAAATATTAGTATTGCCCATTGGACTTTTGTTTCATCATGCCAAAATTCTTGGTGTTGATAAGGCAGTTGCGTCACCCGGTTCCCGCCGCTGGGCTAACATCTAGCTCCATGCGGAACCGGGAGCTGGCTTTTGCCGAACTTTTACCCTGAGCGTTTTTGAACCAGCTCTCAACTCCATCAAACCGATATACAACTGCATCGCGAACTGCGCCCTGTTCGCCATTGCAATCCCTCAATGTTGCGAACTTCGCTTCAGTCTGTGAGGGCTTTTGGTGGTAGGCCCGTTGTGGCCGCCGCTGCCCGCCAATGGCCCATTGCGGCTACGCGGACTGCCTCTCTTGCTAGCCAGGTAAGCTTTCCTAACAACGTCACACTTCGTCTTAGTAGTGTGTATGTGTAGCAATTAGCTGATTGTGCCGATTTGTTTAGCGATTTTATGCTGTCGACAAGAAGCCCGAACTCGATCCTCTCAAGCAACCAGTATTGCCAACTTCCCAGACCATCACATCCGAGAGAATCCACGAGACCACTATCGACGATGTCGGCGAGACCAAGGCTGTTATTGGAGAGGTTCCCAGAACGCCCCCTCCTCCCCCTCCTCCCGCACCTAAGAAGAAGGGCTTCTTCCGAAGACTGAAGAACTTTGTCTTTACCCTTCTCGTCCTTGGTACTGTTGGCTTCGCCGGAGGTGTCTGGTACTCTCGTGTTAGCGATAACTTCCACGACTTTTTCACTGAATACGTCCCATTCGCCGAGCAGGCTGTCCTTTACCTCGAGGAAATGGAGTACAAGAAGCGATTCCCTAACGTCACCGGCCGATCCAAGACCCAGGCTACTGAGGATGCCGTCAGAGTCCCCGCTCAGAGCGGTGCTTCATGGAGAGTTGCTGAGGCCGAGCGTCACTCAAGTGCTGGTCCTGTTGCATCCGCTGCCAAGAAGGTTAAGGAGACAGTCAAGCCCAAGCCTAAGCCCAAGGCCCCCGCCGTGGAGGCCAAGACTGTTGCGAAGGAGGAACCTGCTCCCGCTCCCGCCCCCAAATCCAACACCGGTTTCAAGGCTCCCGAAGTTAACGAGCCCTCTAAGATGCCTCCTCTGAAGCCCATTGACCTGCTATCACTTGAGCATGCCAGAGAACCTGTTGTCCAGGACCTCGTCCACATGGTCAATGACCTTATTCTGGTCATCAACGCTGACGGTGCTCACGGCAAGTATGGCACCTCCGTAGACAAGGCCAAGAGTGAAATCGCCAAGGTTGGAGGCAAGCTCAAGGGTATGAAGGGCGAGTTTGAGAGGAAGGCTGCTTTGCAAGTCAGGGAAAAGATCGAAGAGTTCGACAAGGCAGCTTCTGACCTGATTGACCGCGTTGAGAACACCATGATTAACCAAGAGAACCAATGGCGACAGGACTTTGAGGACGAGATGAAGAAGGTCCGAGAAAACTACGAGGGCCGAGTAAGCGTCCTTTTGGAGCGTGAGAAGAAGGTCAACGAAGAGAAGCTTCAAAATCAGCTCGCCCAGCAGGCTTTGGCTCTCAAGAAGGAGTTCACCAAGGATATCGAGAAGCAGGTTGAGCAGGAACGCGAGAGCCGTCTGGGCAAGCTGAACGCTTTGTCCTCTGCTGTTGGAGAGCTTGAGAAGCTCACTACCGGCTGGAACGAAGTTCTCGACACCAACCTCAAGACTCAGCAGCTACACGTCGCTGTTGAGGCTGTCCGAGCCAGCCTTGAGGACGACCAGCACCCCCGCCCCTTTATCCGCGAATTGGTTGCCCTTCGTGAGATCGCTTCTGATGATCCTGTTGTCAACGCCGCTATTGCCTCAGTCAACCCTGCGGCCTACCAGCGCGGCATCTCTACATCTTCCCAGCTGATTGACCGTTTCCGCCGTGTCGCTAACGAGGTCCGAAAGGCTTCACTGCTACCCGACGAGGCCGGCGTTGCCAGCCACGCCTCCAGCTGGGTCCTCAGCCACGTTATGTTCAAGAAGCAGGGACTTGCTGATGGTAACGACGTGGAGAGCATTCTTACCCGAACCCAAACATATCTGGAAGAGGGTGATCTGGATTCTGCGGCACGAGAAATTAACGGTTTGGATGGATGGGCCAAGACGTTAAGCAAGGATTGGCTGGGCGAGGTTCGCAAGGTGTTGGAGGTTCAGCAGGCTCTTGACGTAAGTTTGAATCCCTGTTTTCCACATCTTCACTTTACTAACATGCTTCACAGGTGATTGCCACAGAGGCCCGTCTGCAAAGTCTGCGCGTGGATTAAATAAAAAAGGGATGTCTCATTTGTTGTGTATAATTGGATCCCGGTGTCGTCGTGTCTAGAGAGAGCCGGACGGCCGTGTATTAGATAGCAATAGACGATGAGGGTGCGGTTACCATATTTTGCTTGTTCATTGTTGACAAGATCATCATCAAATCACATACTTAATCGCTGTCTGCTGATCAATATCGAATGGTCCTGCGCCAGGTGTCAGGTGCTGGGTGCTACCTATTTTCAAGATAACTCGCTACGCCCTGAATCTATTAAAAGATTTGAATAGAAATAACGCTGCTGTCTCATGAGTCTAGCCTTTTGTACTCAGTGCCCCAGATCGCTCCAGAATTGTTTTTTCTTACATTTAATAGGTTTGAGGGCGGAATTTTTGGGTCAAAAAGCTGGTGTATTTTGCCATAGTTTGTAAAGATTTTGATGTATTACCTACCTGGCGATTTAAACTCCATTGCCTCATCAGCTAAATCGTGAAATTCAACCGTGCTTCATTCAAGCTCAGCATATTCCCTTCGGATCAATGCTTTCCCACAATGTCCTTTCCGCTACGAAGCTGAATCATCGCTGTCCCTCCATGAGAAGCTATTTGACAACGTATGTGATGGCTACTCGAAGGAGCATTAGCACCGCATCTCGAGACTACAATGAAGCGCTTAAGCTACTGTCTACACTCTATTCGAACCGTCAGATTACCAATTTATTCGACAAGCCCACCGCGCAAAATGCCTCACCCGAGCCAGTCAAAGACTTGAATGCGCTGGCTATTCCTGAGATGCGCGAATGGCTTCGGCGCGCTGGCTATGAACCAAAGGATCTCGCTCGCCTGAGGCACATTCATATAGCAGGTACAAAGGGCAAAGGTTCTGTGAGTGCGTTTGCAACGGGTATGCTGCGACAATACGAAACAGTCGGGACATATACGAGCCCGCATCTCGTGAGCCCCCGCGAGCGTATCGCTATCCAGGGCGAGCAGGTCTCTCAAGCCCTTTTCGCAGAGGCCTTCTTTGAGCTTTGGGAGCGATTATCCCACGCAGCTAAGAAGGAGGGCCAAAGTATCACGGACGCCAATGGGCCTAATTCTAAACCCTTCTTCTTCCGTTTCATGACGCTTCTCGCCTGGCATATCTTCCTGCGGGAAAAGGTCGACAGCGTTGTTCTTGAATGCGGCATCGGGGGTGAATATGACGCCACGAATGTGGTTCCCCAAGAGGCTGTATCTGCAGCTGTTATCTCGCAATTGGGTATAGATCATGTTGCGATGCTGGGCAATACGGTTGAGAAGATCTCATGGCACAAGGCAGGCATTCTCAAACCAGGCGTGCGTGGTTTCGTGCGCCGCATGGAAGATAAGCCCAGAGTGAGGAAGATCCTTCAAAAACGAGCGACAGAGAAGGGCGCTGTGCTTATAGAGCTTGCTGACGCCGATGTTGAACGATGGGGAGGTGTGGCTGGAAGATTGCCAGGCGACTTCCAGAAGTACAATCAAGCTCTTGCTGTTCTTGCCGTGCGTCAACATCTGGGCATGGACGTTGAGCCAGCGACGGCTTTGCTGAACCTTCCCGACAAAATGATCACTGGGCTCAAAGAGGCAAGTCTTAGGGGACGGTGTGAGATAATCAAGCAGGGCCATATCAAGTGGCATCTTGATGGTGCGCACACCGAAGACAGCATGCGAGAGGTTGGAAAATGGTTCGCTGCCAGCATTGACAAAAATGAAAAGGCAATACTAGTGTTCAACCAACAGGAGCGAG
This sequence comes from Fusarium praegraminearum, assembly GCA_002093855.1. Classification (NCBI taxonomy): domain Eukaryota; kingdom Fungi; phylum Ascomycota; class Sordariomycetes; order Hypocreales; family Nectriaceae; genus Fusarium; species Fusarium praegraminearum. The sequence continues at coordinate 300,647 of LXHY01000027.1, read as the reverse complement.
ATGCATCACAGCTTTTGGCAGTTTTGCTCAACACTATTGAAGAAGTCACAGGGCGGCATACTGTTTTTCGTCATGCATTCTTCACGAGAAACGATCAGGAGAAAGCAGCTAATGGCAAAGCTAGAGACTTGAAAGTACAGACAGAAGCTGCAGATTCGATGGGTGATTTGGTAGCCGGGTGTCACATCACGGCTGTTGACAATGTTCAAGAGACAGTTGAGGACGCAAGAGAAGTTGCAGGACGGAATCAAAAGATTTTGGTAACAGGGAGCATGCATCTTGTGGGAGGTGTATTACGAGCCTTGGAGCCCGAGGGTCTATTGTAAATGTTTTCCTTTTATACGCCCATACAAAAGCAACGTCTCGGTTTCCATCATAAATCATAGAGCATCAGCTTTCTCCAATATTCCCAGCGCACCGCCGACCAGATGTAAGCTGCCTGTGATGAGTGCCTGAACCGTCTCGACCCCAGGAAGATCTTCTCCAATATGCCGAGCGTAGTCGATAGATTGTTCGATGGTCGGCATGACTTTAACAGTGGCACTAGGATCCAGGGTCGTCCACTTCTCAGCAAAGCGCTGCTGGACTGTCATCTTGTCAATCTCTGCAGGATCAAACTGGTGGTTGACAAAATCACGCTTGTAGCCTGACTCGGCATATGTGACGTTTGTGGAAAAGATGACATGGTCAAAGGCGGGCTGACCATTACGTTTGGTTGCTTTGAAGACAGACTCGAGAAATTCGGTGGCTTCAGAGCGGCCTTGTTGGTTGAAGATCATGACACGGGGACCGTTGCTAAAATCATGTTAGATACCTAGTAATCAAAGCTGGGTTACCAGTAACTTACCGTCCAGAAGTCTCATCCTTGAACCATTTAGAGCACATCTTCAAACTGTCAGAGGTATGAGCGCCGTCAACGTGCCATCTCACTTTGTCCTCCTTCTTGACCTCACATCGACCTCTCCACACAACCTTTTCAAGACCATCTACGAATTCCTGAGGTAGAGGTTCCGAACGCTGCGGAAGAGCAATGCCAATTTTTTTCAGTGCTGTTTCAGCAAGAGCAACGGCTAGTGTGGCATTGCGCTTCTGGAAGGCGGCGTCTGGTCGGATCTTGACAGCGTTTAGTCGAGAATCAACATCGAGGACTTTCAGATCCACTTTCTTCTCCTCGGCTCGCTTTCTAAGGACCTCATCCGCATCTGGAACTTGCTCGATTGTGAAAGCCGCGCTGCCTGCCTTCATGATACCTGCTTTGTGCCATGCAATCTTGGCTACAGTGTCACCCAAGGCAAAGACATGATCAATACCAAGTGTGCTGATCCCTGAAGCCACCGGGTTCTCGACAACGTTAGTGGCATCAAATTCTCCTCCTATACCTGTCTCGTACACAGCAACGTCGATACCCTCTTGTAGAAAGACATGCCAGCTCATCAAGGTCAAGTAGCGAGCATAGATTGGCCGAGGGGGCATGAGTTTATCTGCATCATCCTTTGGCGCTGCCTCTAGACGGTCCCAGACCTCAAAGAAGTACTTTGCAAAAAGTTCTTCTGAAATAGGGGTTGAATTGATACGGATGCGCTCGCGGACAGCTATGAGGTGAGGGGATATGAAGAGACCTGTTTTGCGGGGTGTGCCTCTTGCGTGCTGATATTGAGAGAGAATGGAGTCGACAAATGCGCAAGTGCTTCCTTTGCCTTTGGTTCCTGCTACATGAACGATGTTGAGTTTGTTCAAATCAGAAGGCTGAACTATTATGAGTATGATTCATATCCAGAGTCTTGGGTTAGTTAGTCTTACAGTGTATCCGATACGATGGAGATATGTCTTCATCTCTTGGATTGATACAGCATTGGGCTTTATACCAGCCTTCCTGCGAGCTTCGACTATATCATAAGGCGTCTGAAGGGAATTGAGCGCATCAATAGCGTCCTAATTATAAGGTTAGACATGTTATCTCAGTCTCGTGTAAGCATTCGTGACGTACATTGTAGCAACGCCCTGACGAAGCCATGGTGGATAGAGATGCTCTTTGGACTACTACAAAGTTAAATGGTTGCCTGAAAGCTCTCCATGAGACATGACGCATCGAAGTCACAAAGTCTACAGGTGTTGGAGTGAGGTTGATTTGGTCAATGGTGTCGCAGAAAGCTCGGGTAATTCGCTCGTGATGTATGATGCAAGTGTAGGGTGACTCGAATGAGTTCAGTTCCCAAGAGTTTAATATTCTTGATGCTTGAGTATTCGATTTTGATCAATTGAAACTCTTGATATGGTTTCTTGATTCGGTTAACTGAGGGATGACTCTCCTAGTGACGGGATGTCATCGTCTTCTTTGCTCGGTGTGTAACCCGCTACTAGTGACGGTCTTTCGGAGACAAACGCCGCTGATAAGTGTCATGATAGATGGCTCAGAGGATGAGAGCAATTCACGTAAAAGGCGAATAAAATATGGCTATAGAGTGTTATTCCTAACGCAAAAATTCAAAAAATTTGAAGTATTCAAAGCATTTTCTAAGACGCCAACAAGATGCCTGATTTAACGTCACTGCCAACACTCGGCTCACATCCGATAGCCCGGACCGATCACCCGATGTTATAATCCTCGATCTCACCCTCCCGCTCCAAAACCCATTTTCTCATACCCTCTTGGAACGATTCGATAAAGTTATTATCGAATCTCTTTCCACTATCAGCCCATGCTATCCGTGCTCGCCAAGTGAACCAATTCTCTGCCATGACGCCCTCAGGCGCTCTGACGATGCCTGTGGCCAAGTCGACGATATGATGGTCATCCGATGGCCTTCGATGGCTGTGAGAGTAGAATACCGTGGCGCCGCAAGTACCGCAGAAAGACCGCACAACATTGTCTGATGATTTGAAAGTCTTGGCTGTGCCGAGAAGAAGATCGTCTTTGATACGAGGCTCACAGACTGACAGAGGGATGAATGTCCATCCGACTACATGAGTACCGTTGCTGAGTCGGCAGTCATCGCATGCGTCAAAAGTGGCCAGCCACTTTTTTTCGTCTCTGTGAGAAACAAATTGGGAATAATATTTGTCGTTTTTGACTTCCTGACTTGGGCGAGGGATAGTGAATGATACTCCCTTGCAGTGACACTCGACACGGAGACGCTCTTCGCCATTCTCTCCAACTTCGGGCTGCGATTCAACAATCTTGGCCTCAGGACTATCGCGTGAAGGATTCCAATCAAGGAACCCCTTTCCTTTCATGTGTGTCAACATTTCAGCGATACCCCCATCCTTGGTAGAGTCGCTGAAGATATGCTTGCGCGTATCAAAAGAGTCTGAACTATCTAAAAAGATGGAAGTGGAAACCGTCCAGTACTCATTCTCGGGTGGCCCAGTCGAGGCGATGTGGCAGCCGCATGTTGGGCAGAAATTCCATGGCCAGGAATTTGCGCCAAGGGGATAACTTGCCATGCTGCTTCGAGTAGACGGTTCAACGAACTTGGGCTTTACGCCGTCTGGCAGCGTTGTGTGAAAGACGCACGGTGCTCCTGAGGAGTATCTGCAGAGGCTGCAGTGACAGAGGTGAGTGAGAAGAGGAAGCTCAGAAACTGGCACATCGACCGTGAAGTGAACAGAGCCACAATAACATTTTGCCTCGAGAGTTTTGGTATTGGGCTCTGCCATGGCTGTAATAAATAGTATATTCCGTATACATAAGCTCGTGTAAGTGGAGGAGACAAGTTGTCAGAAGTGAGTTGAGGAAGTAATGTTATGGGATAGGTGACCTAGGTAGGTAGGTATGCAACTTGCTGCACTTTGTAAGCGGCCTACAGCTGCGGGGATATCAATATAGTAGGTACCTACCTAGGCAGGCATTTGCTGTCATAAGTCGTTCCTGCAGTACAGTCGATTCACTTGTTGTATGGCAACAGCGGGTTTACAATGAGGTCAGTGGACCAACGGTCTGTTTGTCTGATTGCTGTACTTATGCTTGAATATTCCCACTATTTTTTATAACATTTTACCTTGACATATGCTTAGTAAACTGTTAAAAGCTTAACCAACCGCGTGAAATTCGCTTGTCAATTGACTTGCATACTGCTAAATATTGAGGAAGCATCTTTGTTTGTAGTATGAAGGGCGTGCATGACGCTAACCATGATCCTTCCTTCCTTGATAGCTGAAGTGGGGCACGCGTTGACAGGTCTGACTTCCCTATTAGTTAGCCGAAGTTAGTCCGTAACTCTTCAAGAGCCAGCTCCTAACTTTTTTTCCTTAGTGGACCGCCCGGTTCATTCATCATGACTTCAGCGCCTCACAAACTTTCTTCATCTTCCTCATCTTTGTTTCGCAGCATCGCAAGGCCTGAGCCAGATTAGCAAGAAAAGATGTCAGAAGTTTCGGATATTGAAAAACAGCAAACGAAGCTCGAGGATGATATTAGCAAGCTTCAAAGTGCTTTAAAGCACTGGCAGACTTGGGATGCTGAATATGAGATGCTCAAGGAAGAGGTTCTGGCTGTTTGTGAGAGCGGCGAGAACGAACTAAAGACCATTCATGCCGGCTTTGAGGGCGAGCTTCTCAAGGATCGCGAGCTTGATGAGATCTTTGGCGAGAGGGCACACCGATCAGGTCAACAGATCTTGAATATTCTTGACCGGCGCATCGACTATGTCATCAAAAACATTGAAAACTTGCAGAAGCAAATCAACGTTGCCGAGGACAAACTCACCGAGCTTCAATCAGATTTCACTCAAGACGACGGTCTACCGATTACGGAAATTATCGAGGAGCTTGACGATAACGATAACGTTATTTCGTACAAGTTGAACCAACCCGATAGCGCTTTACCTCAGATTCAGAAAGCCCTTGAAAAAGCTGGCGTCAAGGATTTTGAGAACAACGACTCCAGCTCACCTACAGAGAGCTCCAAAACAGAGGAGCCCGCACCAAAGGAGCCCAAACCAAAGGAGCCCAAGCCAAAGGCGTCCGTACCAAAGGCAGAGCCTGCCCCCATCGTGCCTAAACTACCCTCAAAGGAGAGTGTAACTCAATCGACAAATGTTCAGACAACAAAACTGGCACCCTCTGCAAGCAAAGGTGTTTCATTTGCTGAGGATACCAAGGTGCAAGACGGTCCCATGCCCCAAGTCTCGCGTAATGTTAAGCGTGTTGAAGAGATCATGAGCCACGCCAAAGAGCAGGAGAAGATCACCAACGAGAAAGCATATATCCCCGAGGATGAGGATGAGGATGATGCTGAATTACGGCGACAGATGCTTGAATACTCTGGTGAAATTGGCGCTGTTGTTGCCGAACTCCAACTCGAAGAAGGAGATAGTGACGACTATGAGTACGAAGAATATAGCGACGAAGGTTTTGATGAGGACGATGAAGAAGAAGATAAGTATGGTCGGTACACTGGTCGTGTTGTTACAGAGGACTATCGTCAAAGGATGCTTGAGCTGGAACAGAAGCTGGGCATCAAGTCACGTTTCACCGAACGACCAGAAGACAAGGATGCCGAGGCGAGTTCAGACGAAGAGAATGATGATAAGGAAGAGGGCATTGGCCGCATTGTTGTGAAGCCAACCCCTTCGACGACAACACCAACATCGCAATCCTCAGCCTCAGCCTCAGCCTCAAAACCTGCGCCTACCAAATCAAATATCAAGGAAAAGCAACCGGAGCCTGCCAACGGCAAAAAGGGCGTGCGCTTCGCTTCTAGTCTGGACATTGCACAGGAGAGCCAGCCTACATCTCTTCCAGTGAGAGAGGCTCCTGTCGTGGAAAAGGAACCTATAGTGGAACCATTGAGCGACATTGTCGAGCGTTCCACCTCCAAGACTCCCGACACGACAAACACCACGTCGACGCGCAAACCATCGCGATTCAAAAAGGCGCGAGACACTGTCCCACCTGGCCCTCTTGATGTTCCTGCCACATTCATCGACCAAGATCGCCCCACGGCGCCTACTGGCCCTGACGGCACAACACTTGCTGACACATTAGTTGAGCGTGAACCAACAAGGGTTGCTCAACCACCTGATGAATTCGACGACGAACTGATACTGCAAGAAGTTGCCGATGAGCATCACAAGCTGCGAAAGAAGTTCATCCAGCGGGAAGGTGGGTTCCTTAAAGAAGATGAGTCTCCTATCCAGCCTCTGGAAGAGCAAGATGGTGGACGAGAGCGCGTCAGTCGCTTCAAGGCGGCCAAGCTCTCAAAATACTGAAACGAAGATATAAAAAAAAGGACAAAAAAGGCACCCACGTCTAGAGATGACATGGCGATGGCTGAGTTATCGGGAGACAAGAGTCGAGACAAATCGATGTGTTGCCCGTATCATGCTCCGCTTGAATTGTCTGTTTGTTTACTGTGAAGGTGACTGATTTGCTATGACCAGAATGTCTTGACTTTGGCCTTGCTAACCCAAGATGACTTGACCAAACTCTGAAAATATCCGTGTACGGTATAGGCTTTATGGCTGATTTGTTATGCGGAACGCTCTTAATCTGACAATTGATGTGTTGCAGGCTGCAGCTCGCGGCGTCTAATCTGCTTCTACACTACTAGCTGTTCCAAGATTAAACTTTCTAAAAAGGGCTCTCTGACACCTCTACCTAAGCTTGTGGTTTAGGTTATTCGTTTCACCCTTTACATTTTCACTTATTCTCCGTATGTATGCAGATAGAATGTTACTATTCTTACCCGTTCGCCTTGTTTACCACACTCCGAACTTCCCGCTTCTCTTTACCGTGTTTTTATGTTTATACTTCTCTCTTGTTTCGCATGCCTGCCGTTGTGCATCCCTTGGCAATAATTCAAGCTTTACAGGGTTGCATCAGCCACTGAACCGAAAATGCGGGCGCCCCGGAAGTTCGGCACCTTGCTTTTCGGCAGACAGCGTGCCGGTTGACAAGTCGCATTACTTGCTGACGGGCCTAGGATACGGTGATGGGCGAATGGTAGCATAGCTAAACGCTATACTCGGCCTAGGTTTGCCGTCCCATATACTACGTAGCATACTTTGAGGCTGGACCCTGGACTGAACCCTCTTTCTTCTTCCCTCTACTGATACGGGAGCAGCCGCATGTAATCAATGGCACAGGCCAGGACGGCTACACGGCATCTTGGGCGTACGTCACTGTTTAATAGGGAAAAAAGGAGTTGATGGACTTGTCAATGCTCAGCTGGAAGTGAACCACAGGACGAAGGGCTTACGAAGAGACCAATCAAGTTTGGATCCATGTGGTCTGGACAAAACTGGTGATGTTGCGAAGGAGTGGCTGAGCTTTGATGTTCGAGAGAGGCCTCTGGGGGTTGGCTCGAGGTACTTAAGAGGCCTTTCTCAGCTATGGGAGTCATGACTTGTACAATACACTGCACTACAATACACTACTCAACTCTACTTCAAAGCAAACTACTCTCATCGCCTTCTCTTCAACTCGACAATCGTTCGATCTTTCCAATCATTCAAAATGCCTGCTCCCATGGAACCCACCCAGCAAGCCCCTATGACCTCTGATAACGGAGACATCGTCACACAGCAGCCTGTAAGTCTACGCTTTATCTGTTAAAGACTCCAGAGACTAACATAGCATGTAAAGACTTCTGAGCCTCAGCCTGACATGTCCATGCGAGGTGGTGAAGAAGCTGGCTGCGAGATCTGCTGTGGTCTCTGCGCTTGCGACGAGGGATGCTGCTAAGCTTTGCGTGTCCGACTTTGAACATCTTGTCTACGAAATGGGATACAGATAGATCAAGTTGAACTGGGAAGGAGTTTTTGGCAGCCTTGATATTGTGATTTAGTAACTTGGTGTGGATTGGATGTTGATGAATTTAAGCAATAAAGTTTATTAGCTTACTATCGTGTCTTTTGCACACTATCTGTGTTTTGTTTGGCAGAAGAGCATCTTAACTACCTTGCTTGATACCAGATACAAGCGAATCAAGCGAAGCATCACTTGGGTGTGAGACTGCACCGAGTTGTGATGAATCTTAGATAAGCCTACCTACTTCTACAATTTGCATAATACTTCATGTTACTGGGTGGGTTTATGTGAATCCTAACACCTAATACTGACCTCTGTCCTCACTCTGCGACTTTGGTTATAGTGGTAAAGTTCAATACTTCATCTCACAAATATCAGATCATACCACGGCACGGACTACCTAGCCAAGGCAGTACTGTATCTATCTGGCACACCGCTACAATAGAGACTCACGGACAGTGAGTGATGGAATCGTTTTGATAAACGGCGGCTAAGTAAAGAAGTATGCATATCCCTTAGGCCTAACGGGTCTATGAAACTCTATGCAAAGGCGATCTTAATCTACATATGCATCATTTCCGAGTTATCCTAATCAGGGCGTGGCAGAAAACTGTGACCGGCAGCTTGGGACATGGACAATAAATAACTCAAGGGCGAGTTACAAGGTACAAGTTGACGATCCGGAAAAATTGGGCGCTTGAAGTATGATAGACAAAATAGTAGGTCAGCTTATAATACATAGACTAGACTTATTGGACTACTTATTTTTATACCCTAAAACTTGGGAGGTCAGCTATTCTTTTGCTTATTATGTAGAATGTATTACTCTGTTTCTTATGCAGAGAGTCAAGGTTTCAATAACCTAGAGGGATAAGAATCTCAGGGCTGTGTCGGGGCAGTTGCGCCGTTTCGTCAAATCTCAATTACAGTTTAGTAAAGATGGAGGTTCAGAAGTATTTTATTCAATTGTATCCAATTTGTGGTCATAATTTCGTCAAGTCAGATCGAACTTACTTCGATTCCCACGTCATTACGTCAACAGTTGGCCCCTATTGTGCTGTCATGCTCCTCGTTTGAATGCAATCGGAGGGAAGCCCTCAACATCGGGCCTCGCAACCTTAGTACTTTCGTACTGTACTTGAGGCCATCGAAGGAAGTTTTTCAGACCTGACACTCCTTCCCCCCTTTTCCTTTCTTCTGTTGTCTGTACTTGTGGTTGTTGTGTGGTGGTAATGGGCAGGTAAACTTGTTGTTTCTCAGACAACGGGCAGATTTGTTGATCCCTAGATATCTCAGAAGGTAGAAATTTGCTTAAGTTCTGCACAGTAGCCGTATGCTGTATCATCTCGCCAGTATGAACATGATATATATTCTTTGAACTTCACAATAATCGCGGTACCGAAGCTTGACGCCCTGCTTTCTGATTTTCTTATAGATGAAGGGATGTGTTGCAGTTGAGGCATAAGGAAACGCCGGCCGATTCCTTGCGATGGCCGACTGATCGTAAGATATGAGGCAGTAGAGGAGCATGGAAATGCAAAGAGGGTGTATATGTCAATTCTGCTCTTCGCCTATCGATTGGAGTGTCTCCGGGCGCGGCGACGGGGTCTTCCTGGCGTCCTCAAGATATTAGCGACGATTGTTAGATATGTACCAAGCTCAAAGCCAGTGACAATTGCCATTTGAAACAATGTTCTTGTTGATGTGGATATCATACCTTGCCTGTATTCGAGCCGACATCCCAAGTCCAGCTCTTGTTGGCGGGTTTGCCTTTCTGCTGCCTCGTTGCCATCCTTGCCATCGTTGAAACTTCTTGTATGAGGTTCTATAATACTGATCACATGGGCCATACTTAGCTTTTGTAGGATCAAGGGGATCTCTTATCTAGCGAGCGCGCTTGTCAGGAACGTTGACTTCAATATACCGCGGTCTTTACATGAACCCATGTTCTGGTACTTCTCATATCACCAGTTCAAGGATCATCTCTTGTCTAAACGTTAAGTAATCCTGGTTATATATGGGACATCCGCAGACATTCTCGATAACATCTTTAACAGAGAGCATGCATAAATTCATATTGTATCTTTTGATGCAGCAACTCGTGTTAATGCAAGCCCAGAATATCTTGAACTTGCATCATATTGGGGGTCATTATCACTAAAACAGCATCTAGTTATATTGCAGTCACTGCATAATCTCTTGGAGCTCCAGACATGGATATCCAAGACAAGTTCTGCATAAGCAGCACATAAGACTTTATTCAAGGCAAAAAGATGGAATCTGAAGACAACCGAGATCCAAGACAGCTCCGCAACACAGTCACACACAACCTAGGACAAGTCTATGACACGAACATATGGGGATTTACCTCACCTTTAAGACGTTCACTTTCTCCATGAATAGAGCAAGTATCCCACGACTAGAAGCATAGCTTCCAAAGTGGCTCCAGATTATTCCAGAGCCAGAACGTCCTATAATGATACTTCTCATAGAGATTAATAGCAGATTGTAGGACAAAAACAATTATATGTAATTATTGGCTAGAGTGGTTCGCCTTGAGACGTCCGCATATTTACGGAGAGTTGTATGACATGATTGGCGGGCTAGCTCGAGGCTTACAACAGGGCGTTTTGGAGACAGTGCAAATATGCTAAAGAGTAATTATTTGTAAGTAAAGTCGAAAACGTTGTACACCTAAAGAACCTCTGAAATATAAACAATCCTTGCTCAGTATTTTATATGCAAGTGGTTTATGTGCTGGTTTGACTCTTTTGGAACTAATCAAGTGTGGTCAAGGTGCATTTACTTGAAACTCAGTGCGTCTTGAAGCATAGAATGAATGACCTTACAGTATCAGAAAAAAGGCTACTAAAAGCACAAGAGACGAAATTAGTAGGTCGGCTTATGATGCTTTAACTATACTTCTTTAGCTATTCATTTTTATACTCTAAGTCTTAGGAGGCTGATGTTTCTACTACCTGCTACCTAAAATGAATACCTAGTTAAAGGATTGATTTATAACATTAGGCAGCTAAAGATAAAAGCAAAGAAAATAGATCGTAATAGAGCACCGAATAATTAACATTGTCTCTTGTTTCAACAGCACTTGGTTCATTTCGTCCAATGGCTCGTTAATCAACCCCTCCTCAAGAGGCTTAGCAGCAGCAGCCTGCATATAAACCCATCTTTAGTACTCAAAACTGCTATGGCAATAGGCTCCAATACGTGCCACTTAATGCTACATGATGCACTAGGGATGTGAGGCTTCCATAAGGCAAACACGATGAAGCTGCCTACTGCTGCCTGGAAATAGAACTACTTGCCTTATTGGACGGTCCTCCAGTGAGTTGATCATGATAGGACCAATCCAAGTAACACAGCTTACACTCGAGTCTATAAAGAAGACACGACCTTCATTTCTTCTTGTTTCTTGATATCCCCTTCTCAATCTCTTTTGTTAACAACTTCCACTTACCTTTTTACCCGTCATCTCAGTCCTTCTTTTCAATAGAGCTTGCTCTAATTCTTTCTCCTTCTTGCCCATCATGGACACTTCCCAACCACATGAAGTCGACGTTGTCGGCAGTGAAGACAACATCTCCATCGTCAGCTTCGACGAAATTCATTCCAGAGCCAGGTCGACTTCTAGAAATGTGCCTATATCTCCGATGGCGCCATATCCCCATGTGGTACCGTATTCTCCCACGGTCAGGTCTCCCTGGGACAACCCTGAAAGCCTTTATCCAAGGCAGGAAACACTCAAGGTCAACGGCAAGGTCCCGGACGTTCTGCACACCGTCGAGTACTTCGATTCGCGAGACCAGATCATAAAGCGTAAGTCACACCTGCATACAGTAATGGAACAGTTTCTGACAGAGCAATAGGCCGGCAGAGCACTCGAGCTTTCAAAAACGTGCCCCCATTCTCTCGCAGTAATGAAGAAGACGATGTTGATGGCGAAAACTCCAATGCCAAGGAACGTCCTGTTCTGGAGATCATTACAGAGGTTTATCCCGCCAGGAGCAACAGGCCCTACAACCGGCCTCCTCCGCCTCGCCCTTTACGCAACCAAGACGACAGGCCTATCACCGACGTTTTCGAGGGATATGGCAGTCGTCTTGACGATGGTCCAATCGACATCGATCACGAGCCCAATGCTTATGCTCCTCGCGTCACCCAGCCCTTTATGAATATACATTCAGCTCATCTCATCAATGCTCTCAAGGCTGTTGTAGCCTACTATCCCAAGTTCAGCCTTGAGGGCAAGACAATCGAGGTTGACGCCCCTTACCAAGTTCTTTATCACCATCGGCGAGAACTTGCACATTACAAGGATCACCAGCCGTCAATCCACAGTCCCGAGTATGCGGCTACCACTGCCGAGCATATTGATATTCTGCTCAAGTTTCTGGATGACAACCTCGGCGAAGAAATCCATCGCGAGGAGGAACGTCATCAGCTCGAGACCCCCAGGGCTACCTTCGACCTTTTCTGGCTTCTCCTTAAGCCTGGTGAGGTTTTCTATGCAAAACGCCATGACATTTGGGCTCCGTACGTTGTCAGTAGCGTCAACACTGGCAAAAATGCCAACACCAGTTCACGCGACTCGCACAAGGTCAACTGTTGGATGCTTGAGACCAATGGCACAAAAATAAACCGATATATGCACACCTTCTTTCTTTCCCCATGGCTTGGTGAACAAGAGATCGGGGGGCTTTCTGTTATTCCGATTAACTTTTGGCCTGAGGACCTGGAAGTTCAAGGTGGAGTTGCAATGAAAGAGAAGAACATCGCACTTGGAAAGTTGTACTGGGAATTGCTGAAGCGACCGACGTACATGGACTATGAGGGTCTCCTTGTTAACTCTGGTACGACGAACCGACAGTCCCGTGGTCCAACTGGATTCATGAGCGGCCGTGTCATTTGTGACGCTTCTGGATTTGACAGCTTCTACTACGACGGCCCAGATGATATCCGCAGAGGTCGATACAGAAGCCCTGTGAGGCCGCATAGTGCAGTTTTCCCACCCAAGGACTACCTGCCTAGGAACCTTCCACGCTGTGGATGCGATGCCTGTATGGATGATCGCTCGAGTGAAGACCCGGATGGCCCGTATACCGGCTTTGAGGACCTTGACCCTACCCGAGACTCGCCGCCTGAGAGCGATCTATTCTACCTCGTCTGTAGCAAGACCATGCCGGGCTTCATTCTTGGCGATCGACGCTGGGGTCACTTGAACATCGCCAATCTGAAGCCTGTCAAGACCGACAAAGAAGCCTTCAAGTATCTCGTTCTTGATGACGAAGTCAAAATGACTGTGAAGGCTCTTATTGGCAAGTTTGCAACAGACTTGGGTGAGGGAAGGGTGGCACCTTGGGGTAATGACTTTGTTAAAAACAAGGGTGAGGGTAGGATCTTTCTCCTCCACGGTGCCCCAGGTGTCGGAAAGACATGTACTGCCGAGTGCATCGCTGAACTGACCAACCGACCTCTCATTTCCCTTACGAGCGGTGACTTGAGTGTTGATTCTTATCACATTGAGAACAACCTCAGCTATTTCCTCGAGCTGGGTCAACGCTATGGCGCTCTTGTTCTGCTCGATGAAGCCGATATCTATCTCGAGCGTCGTCGCTCCAGTGACATCAAGAGGAACGGCCTGGTATCCGTGTTCCTCCGCGCCCTCGAATACTACCGTGGAGTTCTCTTCCTTACTACCAACCGCGTTCAATCATTTGACAGTGCCTTCCTGAGTCGCATCCATGTCGCCCTGCACTACAAGAACCTTGGCCACGAGGACCGAGAGCGCATCTGGAGCCACAACTTTGACCGCTTGAGCCGAGACTCCAATGGCTTGGTTCATGTTTCCAACGCAGCTCGCGACTACGTCTGGAATAGCGAGGATGTTCGCAACCTTAAGTGGAATGGCCGAGAGATTCGCAATGCCATGCAAACCGCGCTTGCTCTGGCTGAGAACGATGCAGAGGAAGAAAGCATTGAGAATATCTCGATCTGCGTGAAGCACCTTCGGGCCGTTGTCAAGATGAGTCGCGGCTTCCGCGACTACATCAAGCATTCCGCCCCTGTTGAAGGGTTTGAGGACGTGGTTGATGATTCCGAGGAGGATAGTGAATGACATCTTTCCTAGCTGTCGTCTGTTTCTTTTCTAAGTTTGTTTTAAGTTTGGACCTGGGCTGGGAATGCGGTTGGCAGATGACGGGAAAGCAAAGGACGTTCGATCTAACGAAATTATGACCACAAATTGGATACACTTGAATGCAAATTGAATTACATTATATATAAAACTCAATCTTAACTAGACCGTGCTTGATATTTGGTGAGACTGCAAAATTGCCCCCGTGGCTGACTTTGCCTTGAGGTTCCTTTGGTTGTAGTTAAAAAAGGAACATAGAAGCAGTACAATATGGTCGACCTTCCCACAATACAATTGACCCTACTGACAAAAGAAACCTATCATGTTACCGCATGAGCTACCGCAAACCAGGTCTCGCTATTGTCCACTCCATGAAGCAAGTAAAGCAAAGCATCATAGGCTATCAAGACGGTCGGAAGTTCGAACCGATGCGGCGCAAGGCTCGAGGGGTAAAGGTGTTCTATGTCATCAATGACAAGATCGGATTTCCAATTGCATTTGCGTTGAACTAGTTACATATGTGCACGAGTATACTTGAGTGAATACAAGTATACACTACCATTCCACGAAAGTCCCACAGATGAGGTATATGGTTACAAAAGTCCACCAGACACCATCGATATGAGCTTTGAAGAGTTTTCATGCCAGGCAACGACCCTTTCTCCTATGCGAACATCAAATCCACTCGTCTCTCCCCAGTTCCTGTCACTCGTGATCCCATTCCTCTCGATGCTCTCTGGCATAGTCATGGTCAATGAAATAGACTGTGGCGTGGTCTGGGCGCCTGAGCGATGTGTCGTTATGCCCCAATACCTAGAAGGCTTAGAAGGATTGACAGAGGGACATGTGTGTCTTCACCTTCTGCGAGAATTCCTCCATCCTGGCGTTAAATTCAGCATCCGAGCCCTTGATCAAGCTGTTGTCGACACATTCCTTGACCAAAGCCGCAAAGTGCAGACGGTACCGCGTAATCCTGATGATGTCGGCCATGGGCTCCACCGGAGGCATACCAAGCACGGCGATGATTTCCTGTTGATCATAGATTTCGCTGTGGAGGTAAGGCGTAGCTGGCCATTCGACATTGCAATTTGTCTCAGTGATGTACTTGTCGAGAGGGAACAGAACGCCCTTGAGACCAAACTGACACCTTGTGGTATCAATGACCCATCTTTCGCCCGAACCTCGCAGAGTCGCTATGACAACTGTGTGGACGTTTGGCTTCATCATGTCAAATATGGCCGCGTCAGGGGGGTCCATGATGGCGGGATACGGGGGGTCCTTGATCTGGATGTAAACGGTCTCCAAACGGCATACGAGGCCTGTGTGATAATCATCAGTAAGTTACTCTCAAGTGACAAGGGTTTATGGTTTGCTTTACATTTGACCAGTGCTCGAGTCATCGGGCCAAGGATCGATAGCGCGTGGAGGGCCATTCTCTTTAGCAAGGCAGCCTCCTTGTGCTCAGCATCGTCTGTCAGATGGTCCGGGAAATTGATAGGCTTCTCCCAGCTTGGACGCATTTTATTGTGCTTGAGAATGAGAGCGTCATCGCGAGGCTCGATCGTTGTCAGGTTCCAGTCAAAAAGAACTTCTCTGTAGGATAGGAGAGTCTTCTTGAGAAGCTTGGCTGCTCTGAGTAGAGACTTGCGGCGCTTCAAGTTGTTGCATCTCTTTTTGTGGTTGGGCCAGTCAGCCGTCTGGCACTCATGGTCGCAGTAGAAAACACCTGCAGAATCTCCGTCGAGATACTCGGGAGCGTCCATACATCCGATGCATCTTTGAGATGCATCCTTGCCGCAGTTGGCGCAGCTCGTCATGATGAGTCGGCGTGTTATAGTGAACGAGTGACAAAGGGATGCAGATGCTAGATGTGAACGAAACAGACGAAACCGAGGATGAAGCTAAGAAGAATTCATGTCGGCGGAGAGATATTTCACTGCTCAAATGGCCCATTCAATTTCTGCCAGTTTGGTTTTGCTTGCCCGACTCGTTTGACGGTTGCTGGCAGTGCCATGACAGTAATTAAGTGATGCGGTTGACCATATTACGGGAGGGAGGCAAAGGAAATCCGCACTGCAGCGAGAATCGGCCATTCAAGTAGCAAACCGTGTTGTGTGTGCAAAGCCGCAGAACGAAGCTTGGTTAAACTAAATCCCATCTCATTGCTATTCGTGATGCCAGATCCTTCTATACGATATGGTGAGGAGGCTCCCACTCCTCAATTGCCAAGTTAAAACGCCATCCTGCATGCCTTAACTCCGTAATAATTTGTCAATGAACAATTAAACCACACACGACAAGTCTACTACCCTCAAGGGGGCTTCTTCTTCTTCTTTCCCCCTTATTGACTACCCCCGTTCCGTGCGTTTGACGTTACATTACTGGCGTGAGCAAGCAGAAACTTACAACATGTCAACGTCAGTTTGCACGCCTTAGTCCAACCATCATCTTGAGCGATGCCGAGTTTGATGCTCACGTCCCCTATCTTGTCACCGTCGATCTTGTACGGCAGGCTAAGCGGCGTGCCGGTAGCTTCGGTTTGCCTATGCACAAACGCGCCCAGCTGTCGCACAAGCTCCAGGAAGCCCACCATGGCATTGTCGAAACGTCGATGCATAAAGGTAAGCCCTAGAGGCATGTCCCCGGAGCTGTACAACTCAAGCACATGCCTCTTAGGGGGTACACTAGCAACGCGGCTGCCTAGTCTGCTCGATGAAGGGCTCGGAACTTCGTATCGAATGATCCTGGACGTGCTGCCCATGGGCTGTGGGTCGTAGCCATCGAATCTATATGCCAGTTTGTCCGCGACTGTCACCAACAATAACAAAGCATGCCCCCAAGCCGCATTGATCTCGGGCCAATCCACGGGTTTGTTTGAGAGGCGCCCAAGTCGTAGACCATTGATGGTCGCAAAACTACCGTCATGGCTGATGCAAAAGGTATCGTTATACACGTTCGATCGCTGTAGCTTCTCCAAGAGCTGTGAATCGTTGCTGTACTTGGCGTTAATGCTGTCCCTTTCAGCCTGGAAATCGGCCATTCTTGTAGCAAAATCGTTTCGTTCTCTCCAGAACTTCTCTTCCTCCTTGTCCAGTTGCCGCGACTCTTCCTCAAGAAGTACAAGCTCCTCATCTAGTGAAGTCTTCTCTGACTCCAGCTTCTTGAGTTCCTCCATAGCTGCAGCTCTGTCCCGCTCGGCCTTTCGAAGGGCTTCCTCCTGGGCCTTCATATCCTCATCGCTTGGTTTATTCGCCTTTGCCTCTTTCAGGTGCTTAGCGTAAGAGTCCCTTTCGCGTGAAGCGATCTCGAGCTTCTTTTGCAAGCCCTCCACAAGCATTTCCGTGCATTCGACGCATATTGGATGATCGATATCAGACCGCGCCGATAGCACGTCGAAAAGGCGGTTGATCCTGTCCATTTCGCTTCCCATCGGCGCATCGGGGTTATCAGCATTGCTTTTGCTGGAGCTGGCGCGGCGCAGTATCGTTGGTGTTGTAGGAGGGTCTGACGATGGTGTTGGTCGAGCCATTTGCGATTCGGATAGTAGTACGAAGGACATTGACGAGTCGCGAGGATGGCTTCCATGGTTGCGCCTGAACGTCGGCGGACCTGCATTCCGTGACACCCTGTCATATAGTGACTTTCGCGATTGATCCTGTGGTTGCGCGAGCGGCGGGTTTGGTACAGAGGACTTCTTGAGGGTTTGTGGGGATGCGGAAGCTGCGACATGAGTTAGGAAAAGCGCACGAGACATGATACGGATAACTTACCAACAAGAACATCATATGCAGCTGGGTTGAGATCCTCAAGGGAACCGTCCAGCCGGAGAGGCTGACGGCATTTTTGGCAATTCATATTCCGGTTAAGAGATGCGCATGATCTAAGTGCCAAAGTCAACGAGGTGAGCTATTGGAAGCGATAGGATGTGGAGGTGTTTGAGAATTGAAGCTGGAAAGTATCCTAGGCAAGGTTGGATTAAGGTCGGCCTTAGCGGTGACGTTGTTAAGCTATGGCAGCTGCAGCACACCACTGTACAGAACTGTGCATGTGATCAACGTTTTGAGAGAATACCGTCACGAAGCCTGCTAAAGGGAATATCTTTACTAAAGTGAATATGACTCAAGGCTGTTAACAGTGTATCTATTTAATTAAAACTCAAATTTCCTTCTATAACGTCCGTATAAAATCGTCAGTTACATGGAAACTCAGTATCTCATGGAACTTGTAGGTTGCTTCCACCCCCACCAGATGACCACTAAGAAGAAAGCACTTTACGCGATGCACGGCCCTCGAACGCGTCGGTTCTGCAGTTGCTCCTCCAACCAACCATCGTCTTCATCATACAAAGAATGTTCAAGGGACGAGCCTATGCGGCTCATGAATTCGTTATCCAATCACATGCACTTGCAGACAACCAAATACTTTAATAAGACGGCCACAAGGAAGATCATTTTACATGAAGAACTGTTGTGACAATGGAGCCGCCTGCAAAGAAGAGACGGCATGGCCCTTCGCCCCCAAAGGTCGCCCAAGATGAAGACGACGACGACGAGCTTGCCTCACACCCGCAGGAGATCAAAATCCGAAGAGATCCGGATATTCAGCTTGCACTCAAGCGGGCGAATGCTAATCAAAAACTCCATGCCACCATGGCTCACATCATCGAAAAGTACAGTCGCGACTTTGAAGGCATTGGAGACGAAATCGACATGGCAACAGGAGAGATCGTGGTGAACAACGGTCACCTGCGCAATATGCGCGATGAGGGCGATGTCGAGGGTCTTTGGGTGGAAGGCGAAAGCAACATCGATGAAGATGAAGGAATCCTGCTTGAAGATCTCACCGACGAATATTCCGACAATGAAGAAAAAGCCAACAAAATTCGTCATTCTCAAACCGAAAATGAGAATAGCCAGGCACCAAGGAGAAAAGAAAGCGACACAGAGACACGCCCGCAATATCAGAATGTCATTATTGATGAAGTGTCTAATAATGCCTCAAATATGGCTAGCAGTCAAAATGAAGCGCCACACGACGAGAGCACGACGCTACCCCCTGAACTGCCTCAAGACGATCCTCGATTTGGTCCCCCATCATTTGGTCCTGGACCTGCATCAGGCTTTGGGATGCCTCACCCAACTTTTGGGCCATGGGGAATGATGCCTGGATTCCCTATGCAGGTTTGGGGCCGCGATGATATCCCCCCCTACTTCAATATGCCACCGAGCATGCCTGGGCCGTGGTTTACCGGGGGCAGATATGACACTGCCAATAACAACGGCCAAGCTTCTATCTGGGGTCGTAAGTGGACGAGGAAAACTAAACGAGCTGGTTCCATGAAAGGCTCGTTCAAAAAGGCGTCCGATAAACGACCCAGCGACACCGCTGTAGATGTCAGTGCAGAGGCTCCGGATAGCGATCGGGGGCCTAAATCCAAGTTCACAGAGGGAGGCCCTGATAGACAGGGAGCTCCGTTATCTGACCAAGCCATCAGCGCAAGTGACGAAGATGAGGACTTTTTGTGCTCCGGAACCTCGGATACGACGCCTATCGAACAGCAAAAGCCAAGTGTGGTTTCATCTGGCAATAATGCGTTATCCAAGAATCGCAATTTACATGATCCTCAGCACGAGACTCTGACAGATACCGACGGCAGTACTGTCAAAGTGTCACGGCAGCTCGGTGAGAAGGATGATTCTGACGAAAGACGCTCTGGTCGGGCAAGAAAACAGACAGAGTATCTGGGCAAGACCCCTGGGGGTGATGCGCCGGAGTCCAAAAGATCGCGGACGACCTTTACAATACAAATTCAGAGAGCCGATCCGTCTTTGCGGGAAGAGTTTCAATCTGTCGATCTTACCAACGACGAAACTGAAGATGATGTTTCTTTACGTTCTGAGCAGGCAGGAACATGCTCGCAATCGACAGAGGAGACAAGGGCGAAAGTGACTTCTAAAAAACTGGTCGTTCCAAACTCGCAAGACACGGCGACTCCATTTAACAGCAGCGCTCCTCAACCACCACAATCCAAGAACGTCGAGGAGCCAACCCCTTTTATTCAAACCATGATTCCGACAACCGAACTCTCAGACGATGAGGCACCACTCCCTCTTTCGAGAATTAGAGTCATCAGGCCGCAAAACGCAGCTCCCATTGCGGTCTCTCCTGCACATGGCCTGCAAACAGAACACCCCGAGCACTCTATGGAACCCGCTGATGCCGCGAGCGCCCCACTGGAGAACAGCAACGAACCATCCCCTGAAGCTGAAGTTATAGCTGACGTGGTAGATGGCACTGTGCAGCCGCTCAAGCGAAAGCGTGGGAGGCCAAGAGCCTCAACTTCTTCCGCGAAAGCAACTCTGTCTAAAGCTCCTGTTCTAGTACGAGTCCAAGAGATCGAACCTGCATCGCCCACCTGTATCGTTGTATCTTTGGCTGATCAAGTTCCTCAATCCACGAAGCAAAAACGGGGAAGGCCCAGAAAATCGGTTGGTGCGACTTCCACTATTCAAGATGAAGCAAACAATCCCGCGAAAGAACTCGCAATTGTCGATGATGAGGTCCCTGAAAACGACCATCAAGGACCGGTAGTCATTGAAATCTCAGACGACGAAGTTTCTGAGAAATCGCCTCCCCTATCCCATGAACTCAGATGGCTTCTCAAAACTAAACCCAAAGATTCTACTACTGATAGAACATGTGACACATTTTTATATAAGTTTGTCCGTCCTCGAAAACCGAAGGAGATATTGCAGCAAGCCAAAGATGATGGGCCAGAATCTCAAGTTGCAAAGGAAACGAAGGAAGTCCCCAAAGATATAGAGGATGATCTAAAGGAACATCCCATACTTCAGAAACCACAAGAACCGATGCAAGAAGCCGACACTGTCATGGACGATGTCCCAGAAACTCGTGAAGGCTCTGAATCGGCTCAAGACGATCAATCATCACCCAGCAGTCCTTCTCCCCTCTCTCGCGATGACAGAACTCTTGATGACGACGAATCTCGAGAAGTCAATGAGCCTGTCGAAGATGACATTCCTATTTTTCACATAATCTCTGAGGATGAAGCTATCGAGAGTGAAGGGTCTCTTCCCCACTTGCCGCAGGATGCCCCTATCCAGGAAGTTTCGACGCCACGGAAACCGAAACACACGAGGAGCTCTCTTATAGAACCGCCATCAAGTTCTCAAAAACCTCGTACTCCCAGCCACAGATCCATTCACACAAACCGGGCTCCATCTTCACGCCGCTCACTTCTCTCCTTTGTATCAGATTCAGAATCAGACAATGAAGGGTCCCGGGATGAACTGGCCCGGAGAGTAAAATCCCATTCAAAGTCAGCAAGCGTTCGCCCTTCGTCAAAGAAGATCCGGAGACCTGCTACTCTGACCAGAGATATTCATAGGACGCCCAGTAAGAAACGTGTTCGTGAGATGTCTAGTCCCATAGGCACGGTAAAGACACCTCGCGGCACAATAAAAACGTGTGGTGTGGATGGGTATCATTGTGGCCGAGACTATTGCTTCACTTGCATTTGAACGGCAACGGGAATTTACAGGAGCATTGACGGCGGATAGGGCATATAAAGGAGGGCATCAGCACATAAACCTAGATTATATATAGCCAACGAACGAGCATAGCGCTGATCTTATTGATTACTACGCTACTGGAAAGATTGACTCAAAAAGTAACATGATAACTTCCGAAGCTAGCTAGAAAAAGCACGGTGAGTTTGGTGATTAGATTAGCCCGTGATACCAATGTGCCATAAACCCCCAGAACCTGGAACGCCGAAACCACATTGTCTCATTCCACATCACCCTCGGATCCATTTCTGGGATCAGGGTTGGTTGCGCGAGCTTCCCCTCTCACCGAACCGATCAATTCATGCGTCGCGTCGAAAATCTTGAGGTATCATCACATGACCGAAATTCTCAACGGGATCGTCCCAGAATCCCCCCAGGCCAAGATCAGTGACACAAGGGGATGGGAATGTATTAGATTCGGCTAGAAGATTCTCTTCATAATATGGGGATCCTATCAGGTGGTGAAGACCGACGAAAGGGTGAAACCTGCCGGTCGAGGGTATCATGGATGAGGGGGGTGCCGCGAGATGAATAGTCGTGGATGATGATGGTCGGGGAACAACGACTCGAGGTACTCTCAAGACTTGTTGGCAGCGCCGCTAGCAGCTGCAAGGTGCTGCTTGAAGACCTCGGGATCCCGGACTGGGTTAAAGTAGGGATGAGCCTGAGCCTCCTTGGCAGTCAGACGTTCCTGTTTCACAGTTAGATTCCATTGGGGCTACAAATCATGATCTCATAAACAAACCTGATGATCATATCGCAATAGCTTGTCGAGGAAATCGATCGCTTCATTGGAGACAAATCGTTGGTTCTCTGACGTAACAAAGCTGTGCCAGGGCTTCTTTTGGAATCTGCCTAGAATGTCGTCGTATTGTGCATCCAACTCAATCTCGTACTTATCGATATAGTCGAAAAGGTCATCGGTGCCGAGGACCTTGGCAATCTTAACAAGTTGATCGGAGTTGCTGTTGCCATGGAAGAAAGGCTCTTTGCGAAAGATCATGGAGGCAAACATGGCTCCAAGACTCCACATATCGAGACTGTAATCATACTCCTGGAAATCGACCAACAATTCGGGGCCCTTGAAATACCGAGAGGCAACGCGAACGTTGTACTCGGTACCAGGGTGGTAAAACTCGGCCAGACCCCAATCAATCAGACGAAGCTGTAAGCTGTCAGTAAAATGGAAACCAGACGATTGAATTTGGGCGACCAACCTTTCGGTTCTCATGATCAATCATAACGTTATGTGGCTTAACATCACGATGCATAATTCCCTTGCTGTGGCAGAAATCGAGGGCCTTGAGAAGTTCAAAGATGTAGAATCGGACATCAATATCGTTGAACTTGGGGTACAAGCTTCGGAAATCGGTGTTGTTGACATGCTCGAAGATCAGAGACGGTGTCTTACTCTGTGTACAGTTATGGTCAGTTACAACGCTGAAAAAGCTACGAGAGCGGGAAAACACGAACCTGCGAGTCGCGAACAACATCAAGCAAGGCGACAACATTGGGACCGCCAGCCAGGTTTTGAAGAATCTTGATCTCTCGCTTGATCTTCTTCTTCTTAACAGGCTTCAGCACCTTGACGACGCACTTCTGGTAGTTGACAACGTTGATGCCCTCAAAGACCTCGGAGTACTTTCCACGGCCTGCAAAGAACACAAAATTGTTAATGACTCAACGACAAGTCCACAATAGTCAACATACCAATCTTTCTGACGACCTCGTAGTTTTCCAGGACTCCCCAGCCTGCAAACGTTGGTCAGCTACGTTGTCGGTGAAGCTCTCACGTGGGAGAGGGCATACTGATGTTAACACTGTCGTAGTCCCAGTAACTGCGGGGCATGCTCTGGTTGACATCGGCGTAGACACGCGCCATGATGGGCAGGTGAGCGAGGGCGTCGCAAGGGGCGGCGCTGATGGTCTAGAGAGGGTTTCCAGTGAGTTGCGATGATCGTAAGCGGTATTCGAGGCAATATAGATGCTGATAGAAGAGTTGAGGTGCCGGTGTTTATCTTGGCGAGCCCAAGGTCGGAGGCTGAAGAGGAAGAGGCTGGACCTGATTTGACTTGGGTTTGCAAAATCAAGGTGGGATGGCATTTCGAGTCGGGTCCAGCCCAGAACGAACTACCCCGTTGTTTTGGCAGGCGGGCTAGTCCGTGATTGGCTGCAGCGCTTATCGGCTCTTCCGCGATAAGGTATCGAATGGCACGAGCACCCTGAATTCAATCACAAGGCAAGAGCTTGGTTTGTGGATACGGTCTCGATTGTTTACTTGTTCAATTGAATGCAGTCTCACAATAGGAGGCATGTGACACGTTTGCTTGGGTGATAATTTGATGGGGTTTTCTGGTTTTCAACCTCTAATACTGACTGTTCCTCTTCGCTCGGCAGCTTTGAGTTATAGTAGTTAAAGTTCGAAGCAACCATCTCATACGATAGATGCTCATAGCAATAATAACCCATACGCTCCAAGTCAAAAGAGAACAGTGTAACGTTTCAGGAAGGCCACAAAGCTGAATTATTCACTAAACAAGAACTTTATACTGAAGTCAAAGCTTTTGCATGGCTATCTGATTTGGTGCTTGTATAGTTCTGAATTATGAGGATGATGCACCACCTGAAACATCGTTCTTGAAGTATATCTATCTATGTAGTCCAAGGCAATCCGAGTTGGACGGCCGAATCTATTACATTATACTCCCAGGGTAATATTGTAATTCTATGGCCAAGTCTACGTAGGTTATGAGCCCTGGCAGCACGTATTCGGCGGTCTCCTGTCATTCTGCTGTAAAGTCATCAACAATCCATGTCACCAGCAGCTGACAACTTTGCGATAACTTCAAATTACCCAGGACTTGACGACCACATTATATGGTTACGCCAGACAGGAATCTATTCCAGTTCAGTGTTCAAATCCTATAGTCAAAGGTCAGCCGCAGAAACAGATGTGGCTTTTTAATAGATAATCGGGAAAAAGTCTCATATTTCAGAGAGAAGATTAATTGCTCGACATGTCGGGCCTGTAAAGGTGTCGGCAACAGCTTTCGCTGATGCGTCCTACACCTCCAGTCCCGATCCGACTAAGGATGACGATACAAGGGTTTTCATCATGATGAGAGATGCTCGATATGACAGAGAAAAGTACTTACAGGCCATGGTGCGTGACGAATCACAATACATGTTTCCATTTATCAGGCTTCTCGAGTCAGATTGGGACATCCCCTCGTAACACGACATCTTACATCCAGACGAGTTGGGTTGTCATGAATGGTGAAATAGGTTTAGCGGATGATGGCACCCCATCACAGTGGTTGTGCCACAGGCTCAGTCATACTCAAGCGAGTCCAGGCCCTTGTCAACAATATCCCATGTTCGTTTCCGAAGGTCGGGTTTCGGTTCAGGACGTTTGGCTCCCTTTTTCTTCTTTCGCTTCTTATTGCTGTGGAAGGATGTTGGCAACACGTTTGCGGTTTGCGCAGGAGCATCGATATCGTCACCCGAGCCTACGGGCTCGCCCGTCATTGTGCCTGCCTTTCTCTTAAGTTGCTCGGCCTTTTCTTTCTCTTTTCGTAGAGCTTCGAGCTCAGAGTGTCGGAAGATTTCGATTTGCTCGTCTGTCAAGGTTCTTTTTACGCCGTCGGGATAATATCCTAAGCCATCGTCTTCCTCATCCCAAGCGTCAACAGTGGCGTCATTTTGAGTATGATCTTGGCTTGGTGCCTCAATGAAGTCGGACCCAAAGGAAGCAAGGGCTGCTTGTGAGAAATGGGCTTCGTGGAAAGCAGATAGGTCATCCTAAAACAGTCAGTACAGTACCGCGTAGACAAGGTCAAGGGAGGCATACATGAGAAACACTTGGTATACCACACATACCTATTGCTTTTGCATCTTTGGGTTGTGGCATGTCGAGGATTTTTTCTGACGCGATGTCAAGTTTAAATAAGATTTGCGATTTGGCGAGATTGGGAAGACGCGACAGCTGGAGCTCCAGGCTGTAATTACGTCACGTGCTGGTGCATGATAAGTCGTTGACCTGGAACAAAACGGAAAGAAATAAAGGCCAAAATAAGGATGTGTGGTTGAGATGCAGGGCCAAAACTTTTTGTTTGGAAGTTTGGGCAAAATACGCATTTTGTTTGGAAGTGTAACTCAAGTCAAAAAACCACAAGCCTGCAGAGTGCAGTGCTCACAGGGATTTGAGAAGAGCCAGCGCATTCTCAAAGGCCTTAACAACTTGATCATCTGGGAGAATGTCAGTTAGTCCACGAAGAGAGGCGTTCAACGGTAAATCTTACAGTGCTGCTGTTTTCGTTCCATCTTGTCTTCAGCAAGATTCACAAAGCGCCTTCGAGTTTGCAAGCGCTTTGCTGCCCGCTCATCATCATGTGCTGATGCTGCGGCTGCCCAAACTTTGAAATACTATAAGCGCATTAGCTTTGTCCAAGGTTGTAAAATACATAAAATATTACCTTGGCAAGAGCATCTGCCTCTTTCAAGATCTCACGCTCCTGGTCATCGGCATCGTGCAAAGCAGCCTCATAACGCGCTTCGAATTCATCCCAGTCGAACGGCTCAAGAACTCCCGGTGTGTCTGGCGGGTCAGGGTTGCTGGCTTGTCGATCTATCTGAGGTTCAGGTGTCCTGCTGTTGGCATGCGAATGTCTTTGCATATTGTTCATGTTGGCCTCCTGAGAGTCAGAAGCCTTCAATCCGTCTTTGCTTTGATGATCCTCGCCGTCTTCTTGCGGTGGAAGTGGTGAGTCCATGTTGGATAGACACGTCGCGCTGGATCGCCAGGGTTATTGTCGTCCAAGCAACAGGGGTCGTGCGTGCATGTAAGTGAGCACCTAAATGTTCACTGGTTGCTGTCGTCAAAGTGTAATAGCCTCCAATCACTCGGGATCTCAAGTCTTTTGACGTATGTGATTATGGGTGATTTCTTTTGTTTTCAGAGAAATGTAGATGTAATTTAAATCGTTAAGAGATGCGCAAAAAGCAGGCCATCTTGTACCTGCCGATCGACAGTGAAAGACGAACCTAGAAGTGGATGCTCTTGCCCTGCATGTCCAGGAAGGTGACAAGGTGTATGCCTGAAAGTGTGGCTTACGTCCTTGCGCCACAGTCCTCGTCGTTGCTGGTCACCCCGTGACTTGATCTTAACCTCGACACTTACAGTCATCTGCCTTTCATTGACCTTGCAAACAAACTAAACTTGACCGTATAAACATGCTCTCCTTCTCTTCCTATTCGATTCCGGAAGGCTGAGCATAGCCACTCTGATTGTCCCAGATCAATAAATAAAAACAACTACCTCACCCAAGTGGCGATATAGCCAAGATGGACTGCGACATCTGTCATCGCGGTCATGACGCCAAGCGTCTCCCGTTTCTTTGCACCGTGGATGCCAGAGCGGCACTTTACGATGGTCGTGTTGAAAACGTGGTAGCTCTTATCGAAAATGAAGATCTCCAGAAACAAATCAACGATCTTCTAGATGAGACAAACGCCCCGACCAAGGACCGCAAGGATGCGTTGCAGGCGCAGCAACGAACAGCAGAAGACAGAACCACCCAGATTCTGGCCGCTGCTGATAAACTCAGAAACGATATCAAAGCTGCCAAAGAGGAGATACAGGCTCGAAAAGCTGCCCTCTCGCGACGCAAGTCCGATATCGCTGCGGTATCCGATGGTCTTGTTGAGCGCAGGGTGAAACGACAGAAGTCGGTAGAAAGGGAAACCGGCATGCACAAGTACCGCTGGACTAAGTGTGCAGACGAACTGGCTCGCACGCGGTCTTTCCTCTGCATAGAAGCAGCTCAACTATATGGACTAAAACGGGTTAAAGAAGGGTCGCCTAGTAAATACGAGTATTACCTGGGTGGAATCCCAGTCGTCGATTTGACCGCCATGAACTGTGAGTTACGCCATCTCTTCTTTAAAAAGTCCTTCATTAACATCGTCTAGCATCAACACCAGAGATGATATCTACATCGCTCAGTCATGTTTGCCAGATATTGATACTCGTATCGCATTATCTTTCCATTCGGCTCCCCGCTGCCATCACTCTCCCTCATCGCGACTATCCCCGACCAACTATTTTTAACTTGTCGGCGTCTTACAGACCCGGAGATCCAGTCTTTCCCAGTCAGACTTCTGTGTCGTCTCCTTCTAGCACAACAGATACAGAGTCTCAACGTGTCTCGCGGCCAAGGCCTCTTTTCATAGACAAGCCACTGTCTCAACTGGCCAAGGAAGACCCCGCCACGTTCTCATATTTCATCGAGGGCGTGACTTTGCTTGCCTACAACATCGCTTGGGCTTGCAATACGCAGGGTGTGTCAATCGGCGACAAGGCTCTTTTTGAGGATATGAGCAACATGGGTCGCAACCTGTACAATCTCCTTATCAATCACCAGTCTGCCGGAAAAGACCCAGGCACGCTCAAAAACGAAGCCGATGGCCAAAGCAGCCGTTTTGGGCAGTACTCTCATGGTACAACATTTTACCATCTCGGCGGGGCAGAAGGTACTGAGTTCAGCAAGACCTTCAAGCTTCCTAGCCCAATGAAGCTTGCGGATAAACTTAAGAAGAAGTTGCTCAGCGAAGCACCTACCCCTGACTGGGAAGTCCTAGATGACGATGCATGGAAGGTTGAAGAGGAGCTGGCGGATGGGAGTCAGGTCAACAAGAACCTGTTGATGGGAGACAAGAGCTCTCCACGTCGAGGGACAAGCGGTTGGATGAGGGTCAAAAATAGATGAGTGTGCAATGCATATATAGCTCTTGTTCAATTCATGGCTATAGTGATTCCGTTCATGTTCCATTTTCATTCCATCCATGAGCCTTGAATCTCGTATCGTGTAGTCGTTCCTTGTCAAATCAAATATACAGTCCAAAACTCCTTCGCTGTCAAACAAATCATCGTATCGTGACTGACATCGTCAAGCCAGTCTTCCTTCTATAGTATTCTGTCGCCTCCTTCCTCCGAGCGTGTTCTTGTAGGCGAACAATCGCTTATCATTCCTGGTGACGGGTTATTTATTCCTCGTCCTCGTCCTCGGCCGGTCTGCCTGCGACCTGGTCCAGTAGATATGTCGGGATGGTTGGTAGGATGTTATGGCCAGCCTTCTTTTGGGCCGAGTCGGGCGTGCCGAACGCTGCTTCGGCAGCCGCTCTCAAGCCGGGATCCTTGATCTGTGGCATTGGTGATGGTGATGGTGTGGTGGTGTGGTCGGGAGTTTGCTGGTGAGGTGTGGTGGGGGCGGATCTGCCAGGTGTAGCTGGCTTCTTGGTCTGGTGAAATAGGCTCGGCTTCTTGTTTCTTCGAGCTTCCTGCTGGGCTTTGATCTGTGCCTGCTTCTTCTTCTCGAAGGCGGCTTTCTTCTGCTCAGGGGTTATAGTAGGAGGGGTCGGAGCTGCCGCTGGTGTGGGCGCTGGTGGTTCGGTGTTGGTTATACGTTGGTTGCCTCCGGGAAGCATGAGCCCCCCCATCAAGATGGGGGCAACAGTCTGCTGTTGAATCTCTGTGCTGCTTGTGTCGGTGGTAACGGGCAAGGCGGTGGTAGGAGGCGCTTTCTGGGTGGCGGGAGGTGCTCGTTCGGGTCGAGGAGTGACCGGCGGGACCGCGATGGGTTGGGCGGGCGCAGACGACAGACTCTGGATGGGTTGATACTGAGCCCGTTTGGGCTCAGGCGCAGCATGCTCGATCGATGAGGATCGAGCGCGTTTTGACTGAGATGGAGTCGGCGTCGGTTGAGGAGGAGGTTGCCTGGGATTGTGTCGGGATCCCTGGGCCCTTGGTATCAAGATCCTTCGTTGGCTGAGATCTTGAGGGCCCATGCTAACCTCCTCTTCATCCTCCGCGTCCTCCATCTCTATGTCGAACGCTGCCTCCAACTCCATTTCGAGGTCATCCTGTTCCTGCTGCGACATGGCATAGGGCGCTGGAACGGTCTGCGGAGTGACCTCAAATTGGAAGACGGAAGCCTGCGGCGGAGGTGGAGGCTGGTGGGACTGAGGGAGAGGGAGTTGCGGGACGGAGAGGGTCTGGGTCGGCGCGGCGTGGTCAATGACCATCTGTGATGGCTCATCACAGAACTCATCCTCGTCTTCGTCAAGGAGAGCCGCCAACGCCGCCCACGACACCTCTTCTATCACCCGCTCCTGCTCCTCTCCCGTCAGGGGCTCCATACC
This sequence comes from Fusarium praegraminearum, assembly GCA_002093855.1. Taxonomy (NCBI): domain Eukaryota; kingdom Fungi; phylum Ascomycota; class Sordariomycetes; order Hypocreales; family Nectriaceae; genus Fusarium; species Fusarium praegraminearum. The sequence goes on along the minus strand of LXHY01000027.1, from coordinate 270,959 downwards.
GGCCTCCTCCATCTCGCTATCAACGGCCTGCGACGGAGTCGGTACCTCTACCTCACCTTCGCCTTGCTCTTCCATCACCACATCCTCGACTTGGCAATCATCGATCGCCATCTCATCCCAAACCTGTTCACCCACTTCATCGCCGCTGTTAAGGAGATCGTCGATGGCGGCATCAAGTTCGGTGGGATCCCAGGAGGGAGAGATGCAAGGAGCGGGTTGGAAAAGCCCCTGGTGAATGCTTTCCTCCCAGCCGTCCTCACTTCCATTCGCCGCAGCGAAAAGGAGTTCTTCGGGGATGTCGGGGATCCCTGGAATCTCCTGGGCGAAGGAAGCGGCAGAACCGGCGACCTGCTCTGGTGATGGCAGCTGTCGCAAGGGCTCAAGGCCCGCCGGTTCTGCAAAAGGAACGATGGCTTGGGTAGGGAGCTCTTCTTCAGAGGGGAAGATGGGCTCATCGACGACATGGGAAGAGGAGATGACACCGGTGGCGCTAGGAGAGGGGAGGGGGGCGATGGCCTCGACGACCTCCTGCTGAGGAGACACTGCGCTAGGCGCAGGCTCTCGAACAGGAGGCGTCTCTCTGCCTGGTGTGGCAGTGGCGGCGGCGGCGTCGGTGGTGGTGGCGATGGTGGGAGAAGCTGGCTTCTCCGGTGTCATCTCGCGAGGAGAAGGGGGAGAGAGAGATGATGGAGAGGAGCCAGTGGGAGCGGGCTCAGTCGGTTCGACTTGCGTCAGAACAGGGGACTCAGCCAAGTCAGACTGAACGCCGGGAGAAGGGGGGATCTCGGCGATCGGACTGACTGGCGTCTTCATCACCCTGTCGTCAGCAAAGTCGGACGGGTCCGACTGAGTGCTCTGGTCCACTGGCACGACCACATAGCGCTGAGCCAAGAATTGCTTCTTGGTCAGGCCCCTTTCTTCGGCCAGCAGCTCAGTCTCTTGCCGGTGAGTTAGAGCTGACTGGCGTCGGAAGATGGTCTGTGGTCGCCTCTTGCCGATAGCTTTCCAGATGGCGATGTCAGTGTCATCTTCAAGCTTCTGCATCAGCAAAGAGGCCTGCTCCAGTCTCTTCTGCTCCGCCGCGACTCTCTTGTCTTCCTCCCGTCGGGCGTGTCTTTCTTCTTGATCCTCCTGCACCAACATTCGCATCCAGGCTTCAGCACCGGATGTGCCAAGATCTGAATCCCAATCCCTCCCGGCAAAGGTGGTAGGGAACAGAGTCTCGGCGTCGAAGTTGGCGTCGGCTTGAATACGAAGAGAAACAAAAGTTTCCCTAACGATTCGCACCAACTGGCTCACCGCAAAAGCGGCACTGGGGGTCCATGAAACGATGTTTGGCATGGAGAGAATGGCCCAGGTCTTGACAGAATATTCCACCATGGGGTTGCCCAAACCGCCATGAGTGTGGTAGTCTTCTGCCCAGATGAGTCGCAAGAGGACCATGGGGATGATGGTGATTGTAGAGAGTATGGCCATGGGCAAAGTGGCCAAGAACTCTCCGTGCATCCCCGCGAAAAAGAGCACGAACGGGAACGTCGTGAACCTTGTGAGGTAGATTAACGCCTTGATCAAAATGAAAAAGACGTTGTGGTACTGCTCGTCGAAGCAGTTCCCCATGTTGAATGGGGAATCCCACTCGCAGTCGCCCTTGAGTGGGAGCCATAACCATGTCGGAAGATCTGTGGTCTGCATGGTGTCGTTTGTTTGGTCTGTGAAGAGGTGACTGTTAGCTTTCCCGCAGTGTCACATTATAGTATATATAAAGGCAAGATGAATTTGAAGCGCGCAGTGCATATAAAAAATGCCGTGATACTCAGGGGGGACTCACTTGTGTCTTGGTGTGCGAAGTTGCTGGCTTTTCAAGCGTGATGCTTGATGCTTTGGGAATGCTTGGGGATGCTTGAAGATGCTTGGGGGAAACTGAAGAAAGAGAAGAAAGCAAATGAAGAAGATAAATAAAGTGAAGAGCGGTTGGGCAAACGGCAAACGCAAGGCCAGCGGAATCTAATTGTTGTGCAGACTCGTTTGACGGCGATTGACACTGGCGAGCACTGCACAATCATTGACCTGACAGCTGGCGACAGCTGCCAGTACAATCATGTTTAAAAATTACGGGCATTGACGAACAATAGCATCAGTTTGGTTTTAGGATAACTGTGGGCAAAGAAATTATTGTGCAAACGCTGAGGCTCGTAGTGTTCGTCAATTGTTTGCCATGTTCACACTTCGTGATATCTTCGAGGGTTTGTTTTACATGCAAACAATGCGATGAGTGACAATCGTCTTGACGTACATATGCAAGAAGACATAACTAGACCAATCGAGATTGACTGGAAAATAAAGGATGTTTATATCGTTCTGTCAGAATCAACCTCTTTATTAAGCATCACCAACAAGGCAATGCTGCAAGTCAATACTGTATGTAGTACTATTGACAATGATAAATCCACACTCAAGGTATCTAATTCTAAACAACGCCAATGTCTGCTGCCCATATACTCCTAGTCCCGTCATCATTCGTTATATCTGTTGTATCTGACTAAAGTCCAGCCTTACGCCCCCTTGCAATTAATCGCCCCTGTAACTCTACCATCACATCACCCCACTGTTCTTCGCCAACTTCAACAGTCTTGCCGATTCGTGTTGCGAGGAAATCGGCCACTTTGGGAACATTGAAGTGCTCGCCATATACCACTTTGGCCTCCGGCTTAATAACCATTTCAAGGCCGTCCCCATCTGTTTGGGTGCTGAGGCTTAACTTTACTTCCACACGACTTTCCAACGGCACAAGTAGCATAGATGTTGTAATCGATATACTCGAGTCGGAAGTCCTCTGCACTGTGGTGGGAAAGGTGGCATTAAGTCGTTCAACTTGTGACGAAACAAAGTTCGCCTTGTCCCAGGCAGCCTGGACACTCCTTAGAAGGTGAGAAACCTCAGTGCGGTTATGCGGGAGCGCACGAGCGTAGTCGCGAATCGTTTGTAGAAAAAACTCCTTCTCTGTAGTCTTTGGGAGTAGATTTTTTTCCCGGTTGACGGCGATGTAGCAGAGAACGATTGTTAAATTGGGCTGGTGCTCTTGGAATGCGGTGATATCGAAAACGATTTCAATCTCACGCTTGTATGACATAGATAAAACAGTACCAGAGATGCCCGTCACTGCCCAGCCATGTTGCTTCTCGATAGCATCAACTCGAGCTAGACATTTGGTTAGTTATTATCCGTCAACGGTTTGCAAGAAGAAACGTACCTTTGAGGCTGTTAACCTCCTTACTCGTCCAGCCACGGCACTCTTCTCGAATCCTTTCAGACTCTGCGATATCATCGATGCAGTCCTGCTTCTGGGCGGTCAAGTCTTCAACTTCGACTTCCGAAGCTTGGAATTGCTCCCTAAGCTCTGCAATTCGCTTCTTCTTGTACTCGACATCTTCGTCAAGGGAGGCCAGCTCGTCGCGAGCAGCTTCTAGATCAGCAGGGTCACAGTCGGCAAGCTCTCGAGCAACCTCTTCAAGGTTATCGCTCTCTTCCACTAGTAACTTATAGCGATCCACGATAGCAGGTAGAACCGAATCAAGAAGGGTCTTCTGCTTATTCAGAAGTTCTTTATCAGCTTCCATACCTTCGTCGATACCCAGAAGGCCTTGCCTCAGGCCCTCTTGCAGCTTCATTCGCCATTCGTACCACATAGCCTTGCTCAAAAGACGAGCGTGATTCTTGACGTTCATGAATTGCTTGTCCATCAAAGTCTTGACGTCAGGTGTGGCCGCCATATACTCTTTGAACAACTGAGGGTTGTCCTCAAAAGTATCGTTCTCGATCTCTTTGACAATCCTGCGACCCTCAGAGATGTACTTCTTCAACTCACGACAAGAGTGTTGATATAGTTCGAGCATTGGCACTGTGCACGCACCAGCGACAACGCATCGTTCCAGTGAAAGGTCCTCTTCACCCTCGTCGAGAAACCCATTTTCGAGAGTTCCAGGTGCCTGCGTGTGACGACGCTTTGTGGTCGTCAGTTCCATGAAGCGGATAGAGGTCATGTTCAGGAAATCCTGGAGATGAATCCTGTCTCCATCTGCTTCCTCCGCTGCTTCAACTTCGTCCTCTATTTGCTCGATGTCCTTTACAGGCGTCTCATCGAAATTGACCTGATGACCAGGTCGATCGTCTGCAATATCCTTGAACCTTCCCTGGTGCCTTGGCGTTGTTGCTGCGTCAGATTTCGCTGGTGAGGACAGCGTCGGTGTGACGGTATTTGATAGCAGGCTTTTTCGGAATGAAAGATTCAGTCTCCCAGTAGTTTCTTCTTTAGATGGTGGTTGCTGGAGCCTGATGTTCTTCACAGGACTCCCTTGGTGTCCCTTGAGTCTCTTTACGCCATAGTTCTCTTCGGCCTCCTCTTCGTCGTCAAGTTCATTTGGTCTCTTGCCCAGAAGACCCTTAGCGCTCCCAACATGAAGACTCTTGCGACCCTTAAGTGGCTTGCGTTTAGGGCTCAAGCTATCAATCATCTCCCGTAGGTTAAGCGTGGCTTCAACGCCGTCCGCTTCCCGTTCGAGAATTTTCCTACGATTTTCCTTTTCCTCTTCTTCTCGAGCTTCGCGGTCAATATCCTGCGTCATCTCTTTGGGATCTTCGAACATAACACCGCGCTTTCCAGGCACAAAGCTGGTAGCCATGTCGCCAATCGAGCCCCGGCGATCAAACAACGCAGTAACTTGCGGCGACCCAAGTCCAGGTCGGTCTGCACCGAGTCCTGAAAGTCGCCGTTGAGGTGTCAACGTGACTGTCGGGGTTCGGCTACCATTTTCAGGGTTATTCTGGAAGAGACTCTTCTTGGGAGTGGACGTGACAGGGGATGGGGTCCTGGAGTCAGCTCTGGTAGTTCTGGCCGATGGTGGTCGTTTTGGAGAAGCAGAACGAGAAATGCGTTGTGTAGAACGAGGAGTAGCCGCCCGTTCTGATACAACTGACTCGAGCTGCGGTGTTGCTGGTTTGACGGAAGTCGGCGTCCTTACTTTGGCTGACTGTGGTGTTGTTGTTACCTTCTCAGGTGAGGGTGTCCTAGAATTCCGAGCGGTTCGTTTCGGGGTTGGGATCTTTGGGTCGGCGGTATTTCGCAAAGCACTTGCCGGTGATCTTGAGCGCCGAGGACTTGGAGTTGTGGTTTGTTTCTCGCTTGCAGTAGGGGGTTGAAGATAATGGCTGACAGCACTCTTGTTTATAGCAGCCTCAATTGCTTCGTCTGGGTTAGCTGCGCTATCAGCTTCCTCTTCCATGACTCGCTTGCCCAGATCTCGTGAGCCGCCTGTCACTTTGTTGAGAATTCCCCCAATGGCGGTGGTCATATCCATTCCCATGGTAGCATCGCCTTCTTCGTCCTCGTTGTCCTCTGCATCATCATCATTCGGTTTTGAGAGGATTTGGCCGACTGCAAGTGTCATATCCATGGGGGCCTCATCGTCGTTCTCGTCGTCAAGTTGGGAGACTGTGCGCCTTCGGGAAGCAGCGATGCTGTTTCTCTTATTCTTTGCCAAGACCCCACCAATGATAGTAGTAAGCTCCATTGACATGTCTTCATTGCCGTCCGAACCATCGTCTTCTTCGATGGGTGCTGGTCGTTGGATGCCGCCAATTGCAGTTGTAAACTCCATAGTGGCTTCTTCCATCGGGGCATCCTCTTCATCTTCTTCGTCATCAATAGGGGCGCTCGCGTTTTGAGGCTGGTTGACAATACCACCAAATGCGCGTGTAACATCCATTGACATGTCCTCGTCTGGGTTGTGCTCTTGCGACTGACGTTTAAGGATGCCCCCCAACACACGAGTAACATCCATAGACATGTCTTCATCCGGATCATACTGTTGGGTTAGTTGGGGCTTAAGTATTCCGCCGACTGCACGTGTGATGTCCATATCCATATCCAAATCCATACTCATGTTTGTTTCTGTGGCATCCTGGAGATCTTGTTTCGGTTGAGGACGAGCAGGAGGTGGCTGATTTTCTTGGTCCTGGGCAGCGATATTTTGCTTATTCGCATCTTTGCCCCATCCAAACGAGGGAATGAATTCTTCGTCATCATCGAGATCGTCGTCTTCGTCATCCCGGAGTTGTTGGTTGCCAGCTCTTCGCGCAGCCAGTCTGAGGGCTTCATCTAATGTAGATGACTCTCCATCATCAGAATCGACTGACCGATCTGAGGCAGCTGTTGTTCCAGTCACATCGTCGATTGTCATCATCGTTCCGTCCTCAGACTCGCTGCTGTCATCGTCGCCATCCTCCTCAACATCAGCAACCTCTTCGACCGCATCTGCAGGCTCGGAATCTGAACTATAGAGTGTTGTCGCAGTATCGTCATCAGATTCGTGAAAGTCGATTTGAGGGGGACCAGAGCTTCGTCGGTTTTTCTCGTCTTCCTCTTCACGTTCCCTTTGTTGTGCTGCGGCAGAGTTTCGCCTGGTCGAGTCGGTAGATGTTGTTGAATCTTGATTGAATTCAACTTCGTGGAAGGTATGTAGAGTTGCCTCGGCGGCGAAGGATACGCGACGGTTGGCAAGCGATTTGCGACGGGCATCACGGCGCTCCCGCTCCTCACGCTCTCGTGCTGCGGCTTGCTGCTCTTCTTCTGTCTTGATAGCAATTTTGGAACCGCTGAGAGTAGGTGTCGAAAACTCTTGTGTCGGCTCTCTGGAATGATTTATTTTGGACTGCCTGGGCTTTAAGGGGGGTATCTCGGGAATTGGCATCGTTGGTTTAAGAATTGAACGCGGGGCTCTCGTTGGGGCAGCAAGGGACTGCATTTATTAGTATATTGCATTGGATTAAATAATAGATAACCAGAATGTCTCACAGCTCGCCTGTTTCCGTTGGCTTTCATAAGTGCATCCAGGCCACCAGGACCCAAACTCTTGCTCCTCGATTTTTTGCGATTCGCAGCCAACGAACTCGTGACGTCGGTTGTCGCATTCTCTTTTCCGAAAGCTTTATTAACATCTGTATGCGCACCGATTGATCTGCGCGTGCGCCGCGTAGCGGGCAGAGTGGCATCACCGGGCGCCATCGTATATGATTAAATTGCTGGGTCTTGTTTGATTCAAGTTCAACCCCAGCATGAAGCGCGATGGCGATAAACTGATAGTGGGCTGCGTGAACTTTGTACTACCTATGTACAACCACCATTTCACGCGTGTTTGTTTACTTCGGGCTTGGGCTGCCAGGGGGAGGGGACCAGGGACCCACGTCGAAGAGCGCTGCTCATTTACCCACTCTCAAAAAATCACGGCCAGAACTGTCGACTGTCGCCGACTCACGTGAGAGCAGAGAGCCACAGACTTCCCCACCATCACGTGCTGTGGCGCTCGGCTGCTGCACCGCCACTTTTCCCATTTTGCAAGCCCTAAGCTGGTTCACGAAAAGCAGTTTTTTGCCCTACTTCTCCATCAGCGAAAACTACTGTCCACCTTAGCCAGTCTCAACCTCGCCCTACCAGCTCAACCTACGATACGCCATCTCGCCTACGGTACCTGCCCGAGAAGGATAATTCAAGATGTCAGTCACAGCGAAACGAATATACGATGTCGAAAAACGAATGAGTCGCTAACCTTTCCATCAGGGCGACCGAGTTGACCGTCCAGTCGGAGCGTGCTTTCCAGAAGCAGCCTCACATCTTCCAGAACTCGAAGACCAAGACCAAGTCCACCCGACCGGGCAAGGGTGGCCGACGATGGTACAAGGACGTCGGTCTGGGTTTCCGAACCCCCAAGGCCGCCATTGAGGGCAGCTACATCGGTACGTGCGATCAATTTTGAGACTTGGGAAATTTGGAAGAAGAGGAACGAAATCGACAATCGACATACGAAATCACGGCCATGAGGGGGAAAGCACTGGGCAGGACAGGAGAATACGTGCAAGGAATGGCATGCATTGAAGAGCGCATTACTAACATTTTGACCTTGTAGACAAGAAGTGCCCCTTCACTGGTCTCGTCTCTATCCGTGGCCGTATCCTGACCGGTACCGTCGTTTCCACCAAGATGCACCGAACCATCATCATCCGCCGCGAGTACCTTCACTTCATTCAGAAGTACTCCCGATACGAGAAGCGACACAAGAACGTTGCCGCCCACGTTTCCCCCGCTTTCCGTGTCCAGGAGGGTGACCAGGTTACCGTTGGCCAGTGCCGACCTCTCAGCAAGACTGTATGTTTTGTCCCCGAACGATTTGGAACCGCTGCGCGTGAGGAACAATTGCTAACATGAATTCAAGGTCCGCTTCAACGTCCTGCGCGTCCTGCCCCGAACCGGCAAGTCTGTTAAGAAGTTCTCCAAGTTTTAAGTTGGGACTATCCTATCTTCTGGCATTTTTTCGGCGTGATAAGCATCAGGGCAAATGGAAAGTTTCCCCTGAAGGGTCGGGCACCGGATGTTGCGTTGCAAATGGTTGTGCTATAGATGCAATCGCGAATAAAAAAAGGATTCACGAAGACAATTGTTTTGGGTTGATGGTTCAATCGGGCGTGATATGGCTAGGAAAAGGGTCGTCATGATCTCAAGATTACGTTCATACCTTTGACTATTCACCGACCAAAAAATGCCAGTGCTGTGAGGAGCTGATGACTTGACTTGTGAGATGCCGCTGCGTCTGTGATGAAGATTTCATTCATGATAGATAAACACGGCTCGAGTCTCGAGACATGAGGTGTCATTCCACTTCAAAAATAAAATAGCAACGACAACTTATGACCATACTCTCGTATCTGCGCCAAACTTGTGAATGTTGACTGTTGTATAATCCTTGATATTCTAATTGCTGTCCCATGATATGAGCTCTGTCTGATTGGGTCAACGTTAAAAACGGAATTTAAACACAGTATCATGTACAGTGCTATGTTCTTGCTCACACCTCCACTTTATCTCAATTGAAGCTATGCTGAAAGTTTGGAGGGACAATCTCGAATCCAGCTTCAACCAATAATTCCACCCTCGACCTCCGCTAACCTCAGCGCCTTTTTCACAATGGGTTGGATATCTTCAATTCTCGGCAACGATAAGTCGGCAGATCCGCTAGCAAAACTCGATCCCAGCCTTCGTGACTTTCTCGAGAAAGAATCTCCCCTCAAATACCCAGCGAACCAGCCTGTGAATCCTGCTCAAGCAGTTCAGAAGCCCAGCAATACAAACGTCACAGCAGCAGAGACACAAGAACAAAAACCGACTGCTCCCTCAGCGAGCTTGTACAAGGATGGACGATATGCGCATCTATGGAAGAATTACCGACCGCTTGCCGAGATTGAAGCTGAGACAGCATCCGATCATGAAAAGCTTATGAGTGTGTTGGAAGCATACAAGGAGCGAAAAGAAGCCATTGGTAAAGCGGCGTTGGAGAACTGCGCCGAATACCAAGAGGAGTGGGTGAATTGCATGAAGCACGGAAGCTGGGAGGACCAAATACAAATGTGCAGGCACCAAGTGCGCAGTTTCGAGAGGTGCTACATGATGCAATCGGTATGTCGCTCACAGTTTGTCTCTCGCGTTGAATCTTTCTAACTGTATACAGAGATTCCTTCGTGCGTTGGGCCATGGCTCAGTGGTGGGCAGATCGCCCGAAATAGAGGACGACATCCAAATGCACGCCGATGCTCTCTACCAAAGGATGATCAAGCACGAGGAGGCGGTAGAGAAGGCCAAGGCCGAAGGTCTCCCTGTTCCCGTCTTCCAGTCAAAACTACCAAAGGCCAAGGACGATTCAGTTGTGCCTACAGAAGAGCTCCAGCAGCAATGGAAGGAACAGCTGGACAAGCTACCAGCTGAGGAGCGTGCGGTTGAAGAGGCTGCTCTCCGCGCTGATCTCCAGGTCAAGGCCGAGGTCGCGGGCAACGTCCAGAAGATCTGGGATACACAGGCGGAGCAGAGGAAACAGAGACAAGCAGCAGGTAACTCAACGTTTGGAGATTATATGGCTTCGCTATTTGGGAAGTCCGGGAAATAAAAAGGTGTGGTTTAAAGGGAATACTTGTATAAAATCTGTATATCATGATAAACGCTCGATGAGACATAACTTTACGGCTTGATACATGATTGTGTAAAACTAGATGAATTTACTTTATGGGACCGAAAATTGGTCATTGTTTGAATGTCTACTTATAGATTGGTGGGTCTATGTTGGACTTCATCGTTCATCGATTCACTATGAAACACATTTCAAGACTAGCACCAACATAACAGCGCAATTTTGTGACAACTAAATACTTATAATACATCTCACAGTTTTATTAGCACAGTATCTAAATAATTTATACAATATACTGAAGAGAGACCGCTGTTATCACATACCAGCCCGAACTACGCAATCTACCCTGTACCAAAACGAGACTACCTATCGTCAACGACATTCTCCCAAATGCCAGCGGCAGCATCCAATGAAAACCCAGGTTCCGTGGTCTAGTCGGTTATGGCGTCTCGTTAACACCGAGAAGGTCCCCGGTTAATCCCGGGCGAAACCTCGCTTTTTTGCAGTGTATTGTGTCCATTGAGAGAGCTGTTTGTATATGTCTTGTCTCTGTGACCTATTTTGTTGTTTTGAATCAATAGCTAAGACGGCACTACGTGTAAGCTCTATACCGAAGTAGCTGTGAGAAGGGAAATAAAATAAACAACGTAGCATTTGCCATCTCAATCGTCCTGAAGGTAGATTGGCAATTACAGCTTGTACGCAACTCCTACAAACCCCATCCAAACATCATAAACATCATTTTGTTTTCACCTTAGCCAAATATTGTCTGCTTCAGCTTTTCCTTCTCACCACTGCTATCGCACATATCGCGAAACACGCCCTCTTGTTCCCAAAGCTCCCTTGGTGTTCCAAACTCGGCAACTTGTCCGTCGGAGAGGACGAGAATACGGTCGAAATCAGCGATGGTACTCAGACGGTGCGCAATGACGATTAACGTGCTGTCAGTGAACTCTTCTCGAATGCTGCGTTGAATGAGTGCATCGGTAGTCATGTCGACAGCCGAGGTGGCCTCGTCTAGGACCATAATCTTGGGTCGAGCTACAATGGCACGAGCTAAACATAAAAGTTGACGCTGACCTTGCGAGAGGTTACCGCCAGATTCAGAGATCGGGCTTGAGAGATCTCGGAAGACGTTTGTGTTCTTGACAGCGAGTGTTGATGTTGCTGCTGACGATGGTTCATTTGCAGGCGTAGTGGGTTGAGAATCCACAAGGTGGACACGAGTCAGAGATTCGCGGAGCTCGTCATCTGTGTTGTCCTCGAAAGGATCGAGGTTTGATCTGATAGTGCCAGAGAAAAGTACGGGGTCCTATGAATGGGTTAGTTTTGTGCTGTATAATAGACGGCGATGACAAATACCTGAGGAATGATGGCAAGACGAGATCTCAAGCTGTGCAAATCAACCTTGGAGATATCCAGACCGTCAATAATAATGCTGCCAGAACGGGCCTCTAAGAACCGGAATAATGCAAGGGTCAGTGATGACTTTCCGGCGCCAGTACGTCCTACAACACCGACTCTCTCGTTGTTCTTGACGTCAAAAGAAATTCCCCTGAGAACAGGTGGTAGATCAGGTGCATATGAGACCTCCAGGTTGTCGATCTTCATAGCTCCAGAAGTAGGCCACGCAGCAGATGGCTTCTCTCCCTCGAGTGACTCCATCTCAAGTTCTGTATACTCGACAACTCGCTCCGTCGCATTCATATTCAGTTCCATAGTAGCATAGTTTCGAATTGTCCAGAGGATACTCTCGGCGAAGTCCATCGCAAACGATAGGGTGAATCCAGCAAGTGCGGCATCCATACTGGGACTCACAATAACAATGATACCAACAATTGTTGAGAACAGTGTACCGATGAGGCCCATACGCAGGCCCATCCAGCGATTGACAAGCCACATGTAAGACGTGATGATCGCCCATGTATCAAGTTTCTGATACATCCTGTCAATGTAGACCTGAGTCTTTTTGTATCCTCGGATAGTTGATACACCCGCAAGTGCTCCGTTGAAGAGCTCAAAGACTGGCGACTTGCAGTTACTCTCAAGTCGCTTCAATGGTCGTGCACCGTAAAGGAACCTATTGCCCAGAAGGATGCCAAGTCCCAGCAAGGCTATAGCCAAAGGAATGACGATACCAGAGGCAAAGAAAGCGGCGACACATACACCGATCAGAGACAAAAGATTGGCGATGAATTGAGTCCAGTCCAAAGTGATACGATTGTCGATGATGTTGAAATCCGACGAGAATCGGTTTAGGATTCTGCCAACAGGAACGGTATCGAGCCATCTCAATGGAGTGTGTAAGACGGTAAACAGCATCTTCTCGAAGAGAGAGCGGCTCGCTTTGATTGCAAGGTAATACGCCCAGAAGAATCGGAAAGTGCCAATGATTGCTGTAACTGATGAAATTGCGATGTAGACCCACAGGTAATACTTTAGATCGTAGTGAGATGTGGTGATTCTGAGCTCGGGTGCAGAGCTGTATGGGAAATGCTGGAGCGAAAAGACAGAGGCATGACCGTGTTGCTGCTGGAGGCTGCCGGCAGAAACACTTTCGTCGACATCGCCAGTCCAAATTCGAAGCCACCAGGCCCGACCTGACATTGTTAGCAAGACACCTCATACCTAGAGACTTTGAGACGTACCAAGAATTCCGACCTGAAAGCCAAGGAAGACAACCGCACATACACTCCACATAAGCCCGCCACCGCTGTCTTTTAGATAAGTAAGATAGACATGCTTCTTCACCATACCCTTCTCTCGTGCTTCTTCCTGAATAAATTGCTTAGCGGTTTTCGAAGGCACCTTTTGCAGTGGCATGTTTTCGTTCGTTTCAGTGGGGTCAGTGACAGAGACATCCTCAGAGTTGACAGCAGTAGAAGAGTCCGTTTCGTCTTCTGGGGACTTCTGTGCGGCTTCCTCATGATGCCTGATCTCATCCAATGTCCCATCGCGAATAAAGTCAGCTACCAAACCGGAGTGCAGGGCCAGACCGTCACCGAGCTCAACAATGTACTTGGCTTTCGACTGGACCAGACCAACGTGATGGGTGACAAGAATTCTCGTTCTTTCCTTGCAAATATCGCCTGTGACACACTTCTCGAAAATATGTCGACCAACGTGTGCGTCGACAGCACTAAAGACGTCATCCATAACCAAGATTTCAGCACGAGAATAGATGGCTCGAGCCAAGGTGACTCGCCACTTTTGTCCACCACTGAGATTGATACCATTGGCACCGAGCTCGGTCTTGTCGCCATCTGGAAGTATCTGCAGGTCCTTTTTCAAAGCACAGACCTCGACGGTTTTGTTGTAACGTTCCTCAATGAAGGGCAAGCCGAACAAGATATTATCGCGAAGTGATGCACTCTCAAGCCAAGGGGTCTGTCCAACATAAGCGACAGACCCAGGAAGGATCCAGTCGCCAAGGTGAGCTTGTGCATCATGTCGCTCGTCAGGAGATACAGTTTGTGGCACACAAACAGATCCTTCCAAAATATCTGTCTCGCCAAGAATAGCAGAAAGAAGCAGGCTTTTACCCGTACCAGTCTTTCCAGAGATAACGGATAGCTCGCCAGCCGGAAAGCTAAAGTTCAAGTCTCTGAGGATAAATCTGTCCTCATCAGACTTGTCGTCATCCTCAGGCCAAGCGATGCTCGCATTTTCGAAGGCCACCTCTGTTCCTTCCGATAACGTGTGCTTCATCTCAGGACCGTTGAGGTACGTCTGAATTCGATTGAGAGAAACATACGTATCCACTCCCATTGTGATAAGTTCCGGCAGTACGCCTAGGGAGACCTCCAGGGCCTTGAAGATTCCGATACTAACAAAAGCGATCGATGGCTGAAGTTGACCGTTGATGATGGCGTAGACTGCAAGAGATGTCGCGGCAAGGAGAATGGGGCTGATGACCCAGCATCCAAAAAGACCAGTATCAACGACAAAGAGCCCCCAGAGGGTCTTGAGTTCCTTCTCTCTCATAGTCAGGATGCGCTTCTCCCAGCGGCTTTCGAGCGCGGCGAATTTGATTTGCCTCATACCGAGCAAAGCTTCATTCACCACGGCAAGCTTCTCATCACGAAGCTTCATCAACTTGTCTGATCTTCCCAGCAGTTCTTTAGAAAAGTAGGTGTTGGCAGGAAGAGTGAGACCCCAGGCGAAAAACCCAGCTGTAAAGGGGATCCATCCAATCAGACGGACCAGGAAGAAGGAAAAGAAGAACAGTTTGAAGATGCTGTTAATTATTAGAAATTGGTATCCCGTGAAGTTTGAGATTCGTAAAGCATCCACACCGACAAGGTTGACGATGGCTTGTCGAGACTTGAGCACACTAGAGCCGTCATCGGACTCGTCCTCGCTTTTCTTATCGGGCGCTTCCTGCGATATATCCGACTCCTTTGACTTTTCTGCCGACTTTACGTTCTTGCGTCGAAGTGATTTTTCAAAGATGAGCGTCGAAAGCTGGGATCGAATAGGTAGGGCGATACATGCAAACGAGTACCAGAATGCCCATCCCTCAACCCAAGCATCCAGAAGGTTGAAACCAGCCATGGCAAACACTAATACCCAGAGTTCCAGGTTCGATGATCCGGCCAGTCCTACATCTCGTTGTTCAAGAATATTGATGACTCGCAACATAGCCCAGAAAGGCAGAAGAGCTAGGAGGTTCCGGGAAATAGTAATAGAAAACTGGAAGAAGAATGGACCTTTGTAGGCCCAAAGCACCGAGCGAAAGAGGCTGTTTTGAGGTTTTGAGGCAAACCAGTCTTCTTTTAGGCCTGCAGCTCGAAGAGTCCTGTCGGGCTCAGGGACATCACTTGCGTCGAGGTCATTCTTCTGAGTCGCAAAACGAAGAAGAGGACCAATCCATGACCAAGTATAGCGGTTGAAGGCAGATACGGTCCATTGGCCGTCAACTTTGCGATCTTCAACAAAAACGTCAGGTCGACGCGGCAGCAATACACTGAAGAAACCGAGGAAGATGGCAGTTCCAGCGTTCACGGCACGAAGGATCAAAGTAGCGATGGTCTCATCTGAAGCATGCTGAGCTTCCTTGGTCAATTGAACCACAGTAATGGCGGCAACGGTAACCGAAGACAACAGGAGCCAGAGTCCAAGGTCGTGAACCTTTACAGATGAATGATGGGCACTCAACGATATGGCATGAAGGACAACCAGAATCTGTTTAGAAGGGTCAGTCTCACTCAAAAATTATCGCAGACTCGATTTACTCACCCATGCACCAGTAAGAAGCCAGTTCTTGAGCAACAATTCATTTGAAGAGCCGTGAAGCGATGACAACACTGACACAGCGATTGACGTCCCCAGGCATGTAGCGGATGAAACGAGGATCAAGATTTTGGGTAACCGGTTTGAAAAGGCGGCAATACTCTCTGGTGTACTTTTCCCATCGACATCTTCGTAAAAGTTGTCCTTGGGGGTTCGCTTTCGCAGTTGGTTGATGACTGCGACGAGAGCGGGTGCAGTGGCCAATGCTACGAGACCAAGACCGGCGCCGGTCAGAGCAACATCAAGGTTATTGACAACCATAATGATGGATGTGCAATATCGCAAGCGAAGCACTCTGGGGAACAGTGGCGCGAAACGCCAGATGGCGATGTTTGATGTTGTCCGTTCTATAGTAGTTATCCTTGGTAAACTGTTGAGACCCTATAAATGAACACCAGAAACAGTCGCCAGACCGAGATAGAAACGAAGTGGAGGGGAGAGTGAGATGCAGGAGAAAGTGGCAAGGATTCAACAAGTCTTTATAAAAATCCTCTCAAGTCAGTCATATTTCGCACATGTAATAAATAAGCTGGCCGATACTGTTCCTGGGATCTATGAAAAAAAGACGGGACCCATAGTACATTGCCGTATTCCGTGTTTGGGTGGATTGAGTCAACGAAGCAAGACGTCAGAAAGACAAGGTTAGATAATCGAAAGTGTGGATTTCGGGTCAAAACTAAAGTCTTGGTGCTTTAAACAGCCGCTCGAACAGGGTCGCGCATGGGTGGATTGAGGGGTGCCGTAGGGATAAGGCTTGGTTTGCTTGAGATATCACTTCAAAGTTGGGAAGCTAAAGCTAGGTGGTTAGTGAATTTGCAAAGTTCCTCTGCCTGTGACTCTTCGCGGCGAGGCATCAATGATCCACAAAGAGTATGGTGGGATTCTGCTGCAAGGTATGATGTGCAGTGTATCTATGCAAACGTATTGTAGAAATAATCTTGGCCAAGTAACAAGTGTACCTCCGTGTACAGCATTATGAAAAACTCGGCACCAGGATTATCGGGCATTGTCTTTTGACGAACCTCTTGATTGTGTCCCTTGTGTTAGTTAACAAGAGCAAAGTGAGGCCGGCATTCAGACCGCTCGTCAGCCACCATGGATGAGTGACAATGCAGGGTCTTTTCGAGCTGACCAATTGAGAAAACGATCATCCGGTTCTGCGCCGCTGGCGGAGACTGCTGTGCATATGTACTGTATCCAAGTCCGCCATCATCAGCAGCCATCTTGAGTGACAGAGACAGGCAGCAAAATTGAGGCCTTGGGAAGCGCGGGTTTTCGTCCAGGCACCATGTTCTTTTGTATGCTTCTGCCTGGTAATTTGTCTGGAGATGAAGAAGGAGTTTCTATGAAGTTTGAGAGTTTCTCTGCAAAGAAGATGAATAGATTAGTAGACATACATACGGTAACAGTTGTAAGATGCAAAAAGTCCGGGCAGGCGAGGCTAACCCCCACTCGGTGCCAGTGCAGTGGAACTGAACCGTCCCCGGGATCTTTGGCCCGTGCGTCGCTTAACCGGGCATTGGAAGGTGGACCCGGTCAACCGTTTGAGGAAGGACCTCCAACAATCTGACTACATCACTCCACTGAGCTTGATAAGCAACGGCTTGAGAAACGCCGCATAACTCTGAAGCAGATATGTCTGCCTTGGAATGAAGCTAAGTATTCCACAAGTGGCCCAGAGGTAGGTTTGCACGGTATAACTAGGTACTATCGGTCGACATATATATCGTAGGGAGACGAATAGGATATCCAAGTGTGGGCAGTCAGCTAGTCAACTGATTCCCTAGCAAATAGTGAGCAAATCGGACAAGACTTATTATCTTGTACATCAAGAACGGCCACCCTCCCAGCTGCATGCCTACCTTAGCATCAACATGATCGACAACTTAACCCGGGTTATATTCTCTTGTACAACCCTCCGAGAAACCATGACATTATCGCCTTTACAACGGCGTGACTCACCATTTGACCTCAATTAACTGCATGAGACAGCACAATCGTGTCACTTAAAAGACATGCGTTAGCTGAGGTTTGAGGACGGTACAAATCAGGAAACATTGTTACAGACATCGATGATTCATGATCAAAACTTATAGACACTCGGAAACATCGAGTGTTATTTTACACCAAGTGTTACTGAGCGTGTATTTGGTGCTGTACATGGTTTTCGATATGTTAACTCACAACTTTGCCCTCGGCCATTAGTTGACGGTATTTCCCCAGAACATGACAATGGTAGCTTGTACCAAGTTGGGCCACCTGCATCACTGTATCATCAACTATGCAAGTCGTACCTAGGTAGGTACTATTAGTCTTTCAAAAGCGGTCAACGCATAAGTCAATACCTAATATGCACTCGGTTTCACATACCTGTCCAAAATGGGGCACTATAATCTTACACAGTCCATTGATAGTAGTGTACTGAAAGCCGAGTACTTGATCAACATAATGTGCATCTAAGGCAAGTACAAGAACAATTTCCTCATTTTAGTGAGCCATTATATGAGTGCTCTTGTTTTACCAATACAAACAGCTTGCTTAGAGACTGTCGGAACTCTCGGTATGATAGACGTTACCAGGGTATTTTTCAGAAAGCTGGTGGCTAAACTACCTACAATGCACTTTGTAAAATTAAACAACCACCTTTGTAGATGATATTATTATTGCGATATAAAAGATTTGTTTGTATGGTTTCTCCTTCATCCCTCTGATTTCCGTTCTTGCCCACTTCTGCCTTCAAGGGGTAACGCGGTAATCATATCGATTTTTCTACGCACTCTCTAGTGAGATTCGGTATCTAAGAAAACCAGGATCGAGAAAGCACTCAATAGAAAGGCTCGAAAAAAATATAGAGGCGCTTAAGTACGACAAAAGTCACCCATAAGGAGTGTGATGTGAAGTCTTGTCAATTCTGCCGTGTGCAGAAGATAGAGTGTAACGACGTTCGTCCGACATGTAGTCTTTGCGTGCAACACAAGGTCAAATGCGTTTACGCAGTGGAAGAGGCCGCAGAGCACCAAACTATAGATCGTGTGTTGGGATTGAAGAGAGTTTTTGGAATGTCGGCAGCTTGACCCAAGGCATTCACATTGCTGAGCATATGCATGCAACTACCTGAACGTCTCGAACACAGGCGGCCATAAGTCCACGAGCAAGCTAATATGACAGTGCTCAGTTCCAATCGTATAAATCAACACAAGTGCATCCTGAATAGTTTGGCTGACTTCATCTTACGACTTGACACGGCGAGGCCTTGTTACGACGGCTAGCGCTTTGCAATATCGGCCCTGTGATAACGAACCATTTCCTCCGAAGTCAGAATGAGAAAAGAGCCTAGTCTTGGTAATACTAGAAAAGGGATAGACAAGTTAGTTTCTGTCCTACTGTTTTGATAGTTCTCTCGCATGCTCATTCTTGAAACTCTCCTTGAACAGGCATCAACTCACTACCTATGCTCGTGCTGCAGATGATGGTGATTTGGGACAGAGGTTCTCATTATATCTATTGATAAGCCGATTTCCCTGCATCCGTTTTATCCAACTCAGTTTGAGCTATTAGTATTCTCTTTGACTGAGTGTATCTACCCATGAATAATGCCGACGGAGTATCTATCTAGGCCAACAAGGCCAGCGACTTCGATTATCGTTCTGAGAAAATAGCACTCGGTGCTCCCATTTAAAACAAACAATTTGTTGAATATGCTTCCAAGTCGAGAGTGAGGCTTTCGCAGGGGTGTTGGGATTGTGTTATACCGGAATCCATCGTATTTTGAACTGTTTCCCATGTCGTGATAGTTGATACGGGCCCCGCCGACTCTATATAATCTCCCTGGTGGCTTCTAATACGAGACCGATAAGGAAGAGCCATAGTTCCCTCCATCTCCTTCGATAAGGGGCTTCTACTGAAGGGAAGAGGCTCAACAGGAATTTTAAGACACAGAAGCCTCTTAAACAGGACCGCCAGCGAAATTTATTAGTCAAGGAACTCAACATCCATTGACGTTACCAGTCTTCCCAGCGAACATTGAGTAACATTAGTATTGGTAGCATTCTTCAATTTACATGTTGAAACTTCAGTTTTTATCACGAGTTTTGATCATGAGGCCATCTTCGTCAAGTTCAGGTGGTAAACCCTTCGTAATGATCCGTCAGCTCTGCGCTTAGCGTTCTTGTGGTTATTTTTACATAGGTAGTTCCTAATGGTTGAGACAGAAAGAATTCCAGTACCCAGAAATGCGGAAGCTATAGTTCAGTACATTTTAACATGTAAACCTTCAGTGCTATCTAACATTTGTTCAATGTGTGAGGCTCATAACAGTGGGCGATCTTGAAATCATCGAGAACCCTTCGAGTGGCATTCGATCCGTCATTATCGCAGCCGTCTCCTTATTTGATATCGGACTCGCTTGAGTAAACTCCTCTTCCGTTCCTACTCAGTGGCTGCTGAGATCCTGACGACTGGCCAATACGACATTAACCCGATGGGATGGGCTCCATCTTCAATACTATTATCCTTGTGCCCATAGCTCGTCAGCTGCGTGCCGGCTAATCGAATCAGATCCGACACTACTACGGGAAATTCTCACAATCAGGGTGTTCGACGCTACGCACTGCTATGTACATGTGTTGATCAAAGAGTCATGGATGATAAGTCCACTGCCTCAACGAACCAAGGAGAGGCGGTTGACCAGGGAACAGCTACCAAGAGATGCAGAATGCCTCACTGCACCTATCATAAGCAGGGGGGTTAAAGCAACGGTAACGAGATTACAGTTCATAATGACAAGAGTGACCAAGCAACACTGAGTCACAATTCAGAGTTGAGAGCTGAGAACAAGTACATATGTATCATGTATAAAGAATAATTTACACGGGTGGACCTGGGTATTATCCCTGCTGCGTTTTTGCTGTTGGTACAAGACAAGTCAATTGTTGTCAGAGGATTCTGACAACAGGACAGCTGGACCCATTGTGGTCTCCATAGTGATTGGAATTCAGGCCATTGGCAACTCGCAGATGATCAAGTTGTATAACCCGATTGGCTCTTCTCTTCAAGTCCAACATGTATGTAACATCCAACATTCTCAGCTGGCAGGCTAGCAATAGATGGTCATGTCTTTGCTTTCTCCTGGCGTGCGAATTCCCCCACTTGGTTAGCACGTTCATTTTGACTGACATCAGTTGGCTCGAATGTAATACGAGAACCTGCTGGTCGGAGCTAATCTATAGAAAGTCTTTTGTTTACTTGATGAACTAGTTAGTACGTATTCGGGAGGTCAAGTGTCTTTGAAAAGGGTGCCATGGTTCAAAGTAAACGCCACAAGGTACAGTGCTGTAAAAGGAAGAAAAAACATGGATCATGGTCACAAAGGCCAGCCAACCGGAATCGAAACACTTGTTTTATATGTCTTGTCTTGTCCCTTTGTGTTTCCAGCGGCTGGTTTCCGTCCTTTTATCATCGGATGTTCCCATATATACCTGCGGAAGCTTCCATACGACGGAAGTAAAGACAAGAAAGTGTAACAGCGGCAGGATAAAGAGCAAGGGGGCATTAAAGTTTGCGTCCTTTTGATAAATCATTTTTTGTTTCGTAAATGTATTTCTAGTCCTTGTCCTGTGTGATACTTACCTCCTTTCAGGGCTGGTGAGCTTTGGCCCCCATGAGTTGCCTCTCGCCTCTTCAGGTTTGGTACCACCCGCCGCAGGTATGATGGATGCCCCAGCCTGTGTCAGCGTCTGATAATGGAACCGTCCACAGGCAGAGTCCTGGCAGGAGAAGCGGTCGTGGTAGGTTTTAGTACATATTTAAATACCAACCTTGCGAGGCACTGGATCGTGATGCTGTACTCAGCAAGGTTTAATAACTAACTCGCTGGTGCAGCGCTTGGCTGCGGCGCAACTGTGTTTGGATTGGATCCAAGTACGGAGACTGTAGGCAGTGTGTCCACTGAGACCCATCGTTAACTCTGACCCGACTTGCCTGACTGCTAGTGCTGAAGTACCTGACAGTGCATTGCATTGCCCTGCTTTTCCCCCTCGTGACATGCATCTTTTACGCTGCTCTCTATTGGATCAGGGTCCTCTCGTCAGCCAGCCCATGTATGTGATCGCCCGCGCATCCGCCGCAACTTTACTAGGCAAATGCAACTAAATTTGAAGTAAAAACTTCCACCTACAGCGCCCTGCATAGGCCAAACGCTCTGTGCCTCGTGCCTAGGTCGTGCCTTGTTCCTATGACGGGAGAGTGTCCGAGATTTGAATTGGTTACAGCAAGTGTCAGAGTAAGAATCCTAAAAGTACCAAGATATTAGGTTGTCGGAATAAACCTCAATCGTGCCGTTGACTCCTCTTTTCTTGCACCCCTTCATCACTTTCGCTTCTTCTACATCTCCCCTTTCTTATTCTAAGCAAGCAAGTAATCAATCAATCGAAAGCCAACACTCAACTCGTCTATCGACTTTACTATCTCACTTTGTCTTTCTCCCCCTTAGCTCGTACAGCACCTAAACAGCTTGGCATCCGCCTTAGTTCGCCTACTACTAATCAAAGGCTTCTAAAAAGGTCCACACCAGCTCCAGCCTGGAGCTCTCCACCATCAAACTTGCCTGACCCGTTGTTACTCTACTACTACAGAACCCATTAGTCTACTACCGGGCTACCGATTTCCATCCATCACTGCCGATACCATCGATAATACCTAGTTATCAAAGAGAAAAAAAGAGTCCACTTTCGTCCTTGACTTTCTTTTTCTTCTCTCAACTTCCACCTTTGTCAACTTTCTTCATACTACTCTAACAGTGTGGGAGTAATTGAGCTCTTCTTGTCTCTTCTCCCACAGCCTCGTTAGGCCTCTCCCTACCTATGCAGCTTCCATCGTATCCTGATCAACGAAACGAACCGTCGCGATGAAAGCCGCTCCTCTCATCATCAATTGGCATGACCAAAATGCCCCCGTGTATTCAGCTCACTTCGAACCCACAGGAAAGGGTCGTTTAGCTACAGCGGGTGGTGACAACCACATCAGAATATGGAAGGTCCAAGTTGATGGCGAGGACCGTAAGGTCGAGTACCTTTCAACTCTTTCTAAGCACAACCAGGCCGTCAACGTTGTTCGTTGGGCACCCAAGGGTTGGTCTATACCAATCGTCTCTCTTCCTTCCGCTCGTTGCTGACATTCTTCTTTCCAGGCGAGCTTCTAGCCTCTGCAGGCGATGATGGCAACGTGATTCTCTGGGTGCCAAGCGAAACACCCCAAACAGCCTTCGGTTCCGATGCTCCAGAAGACAAGGAGTCATGGCGGGCGAAGCATATGTGTCGATCTAGTGGTGCAGAGATCTATGATCTAGCCTGGTCTCCTGACGGCGTGCACTTCATGATTGGTAGCATGGATAACATTGCGCGAATCTACAATGCTCAGACAGGTCAGCATACGATTACAGTCAACCCGATACCCAGCAATCTCTAACACAACGAATAGGTTCTCTGGTGCGCCAGATCGCCGAGCACAGTCATTATGTCCAGGGCGTTACCTGGGATCCCCTTAATGAATACATTGCGACTCAATCATCCGATCGATCCGTTCACATCTACTCTCTCAAGACCAAGGATGGCCAATACACTCTCAACGTAGATGACAAGCCTCCTAAACTTGCTAGCCATATCAAAGCCGATCTTCCTCCCCGACGAATCTCCTCCAGCAGTCCTGCTCCTCCCGACTTTGGCCATCGCTCTTCGCTCTCCGTCCTCGACCCCCCACCTTCTATCGGGTCGCCTGTGCCTTCTGCGCCGGGTACGCCCACCTCGTTCGCGCTTCCCATGAACCCTCCGAGTGTCGTCAGCCATAGTCGCCGGTCTTCGTTTTCCTCTCGACGATCTGTATCGCCAGCGCCGTCTATGCCGCTCCCTGCAGTCATGCCCATGGATCCTTCTCCGAAACCTTCCTCAGCTATGAGCAGTGGTATGGGAATGAAGAATGCCAACCTCTACGCCAACGAGACCCTGACATCTTTCTTTCGACGACTTACTTTCACACCGGACGGTAGCTTGCTGCTGACTCCATCCGGACAATACCAAAACCAACACCAGGCTGAGAGAGACGCGAAGCCCACCTACGAGGTGATCAACACTGTCTATATCTACACGCGCGGTGGTATCAACAAGCCCCCGATTGCTCACCTGCCTGGCCACAAGAAGCCATCCGTTGTGATCAAGTGCTCTCCTATATTCTACACACTGCGCCAGTCTCCTCCAGTGACACGGAATATTACCATTGACACATCTTCCTCGGAAGAGCCCATCCCAGCTCTTCCAGAGCCTCTTTCTAAGCCATCGCCGGCTCCCTCGATTATGGAACCACCCCCTCCACCAGCGAACACATCTGAAACCAAACCATCGGGTG
This sequence comes from Fusarium praegraminearum, assembly GCA_002093855.1. Classification (NCBI taxonomy): domain Eukaryota; kingdom Fungi; phylum Ascomycota; class Sordariomycetes; order Hypocreales; family Nectriaceae; genus Fusarium; species Fusarium praegraminearum. The sequence continues at coordinate 247,263 of LXHY01000027.1, read as the reverse complement.
CAGATGCGGCTTCAACCACACCGGGCCCGAAGCCTGCCTTTTCGCTTCCTTATCGCATGGTCTATGCAGTGGCTACACAAGATTCGGTTCTACTTTACGATACCCAACAAAAGACTCCTATCTGTGTTGTCAGCAACCTGCATTGCGCTACATTTACTGACTTGGCGTGGTAAGTTGAACTACTACTCATATGATAAGAAGCCTATTAACAAATCAACTAGGTCAAGCGATGGTCTGACCCTAATGATCTCCTCATCTGATGGTTTCTGTTCTGCTCTGTCGTTCGCAGCTGGGGAACTGGGTGATATCTACAAAGGCGAAGTTGGTCCTCCTAAACCCCAAACAGCTGCCTCATCCAACCAGAGTACCCCTCTGCCTACGCCGACAAATGCGTTTGCACCACCTTCACCATATCCCAATGGCTCACATCACCATCACCGCAACTCGGCGAGCTCATTCACGGCGCCTTCCCCTCCTCAATCGGTTTCGGTTGCTTCTCAGCGCCCGTCGTCTCCTGCGCGATCGAATTCGACATCATCGATTGCCACTATCACTACACAGGCCAGCACTGTGCCTGCTGCTGGAGTGGTTACCAACCCAACTCTTATTTCTGGCAACGTTCCAGGCATTGCTGCGACAAACTCCGGTAAAGTGACGGGTGTGCCATTGACTACGCCTCCTGAAACGCCCCGAAGTGCCAATGCTTCCGTTGCGGGCAACAAGCGTGAAGCGAGCGAGAGCGAGAAAGAGGATGTCAAGGAGCCTAAAAAGAGGCGAATTGCACCAACCCTCGTGGAGCCCAAGAATTGATCCGACTCTTTTGCAAGAAAGAGTAATAGTGTGCGTTGAAAAGGGTGTTTTGTTTCTTTGTTTATGCAGTGTTCATTCGGAAACGGAGTGACTCGGTCTACGGTCATGGAAGTCCGTGGTTTAGCAAGCATGGAAAGGCGTTTGATGAGTCTGATTAAGATGGACTGATTTACAGCGTATCACAACAACTAGGAAGTTGTCTGGGTCAACCTACAGGACAGGATCTTCGTCAGGTATGAGGTAGACGAGCTATACAGCTATGCACATGCACGGTACGCATACGCCTGGCTATCTATATAGTGTAGACAATAAAATTTGATAAAAATGTCAGCTGCGTCTCCATTTGCCTTGGCCAGTCTCAATTTAATCCTGGCCCCTAACCTTTGTGCTGAACCAACTGTTCAACGCCCTCGTCACTCGTCCCAGAATGAGCCTGGGTAAGCGAGATCTGTGAAGACGAATACCGATCTTTCGGGGTTGACAAGCTTCGTGTAGAAGGGCTTGTGGTGTTGATGTAGGGAACAATGAGTCTATGAGTGCTTACTTCTTTTGCGGTAGGACACTATATGTTCCTGTGTCCAATATGAGAAAAGAGTCAGTTGAATGGGAGGTTTCTATAGGTTATTCTAAGCATGAGGATCAGTATATATACCCAGAGAGGAGTTGTTCGCGTAGCCATAGACAGTGAATTCATGTCACAGTCGCATTTCTGTTCAACTACATATAGTTTAAGCCACCTGAAAGTCCATATATGTTGGCCCAACTACCGCTGCTCATCCCGTTGATTTTGAAGGCCGAGATCATAGTGCGTGCCTGCAACGGAACGGCCATGATGATCAATCACAGGTGAGCACCCTGAGGGCTCCCAACGTTTGTATTTTACAGTGGCGTATACTCAGATATCGATACTGTCGTTGAAGAGGCTGTATTTTTGAGAGGTGATTCTTCATTGGGGAAAGGTGATCACCTATAGTGGCTGAGCTAGACTCGATATTCGCAATTGTCGGAGATTTTGAGGGCCATGTTGAGTCTAGGGACCACGCAAGGTTTCGTTTCTTGATAAACGTGTTAGGCATAAGATTTGGACTTGATGATCGTTTTTCTGTCATGGTGTTGTTGTTGTTGTTGTTGTGTTTATAGACGTTAGATGATAATTGGCTACTAGTATGAAGCTATCATCTTTACTTTTCAATTGTTCTATTAGTACAGCCAGCCTTGTTTCTTCGGGTAATCAGCCCTCTCATGAACGCAATAACAGTCATGTGGTACTCAATACCACAGCGACTGTGCAAGTGTCGTATAAGTTGGCGACCCTTCCAAGAAACTCTTCATTGCATGGGTTCTGGACTAAGTAGTTGCCAAAGTATAGGCCGAACCATAGGTAGGTTAGTTTTGATGCACAACCATCCTATCATTAAATCATGACGAGGTGCATAGAAAGATACATTGTATTGACGCAAAATTGATAAGATCACCCATCACTTAATGGGGAAACCGAAGGCGTGGCGAAACGGGAAAGCCTCAGCGTCACATGGAAAGTTTTCAACCGGCTAACCTAACGGACAACGCCAAACGGCTTCTGACGAAGTGAGGGAAAGTGGCTGCGATTAACGATTAGCATGATTGAATTACTGATATTATCATACATAGCACGCTGGCCTAAGAAAGCACAAATAATCTTAAACTTTAAACAATCGTGAGTCCCCAACTTGCGGCAAGCACTCTGCACTCTTACTTCCCCAAACGGTAAAAATAACGAGTACCTAGGTAGGAAGGCGGCAGGCGGGGCCCAGACTCTAACCTGCCGAGGTCTGGCTCCTGCTTTTCCGTCCCCATCTCGTGTCGCCCCCGGATTTCTTGCTTAAACGTGGACGCGCCTACCTACCTCCAGTTCACAGGTCCAGGGTCCACTGTTTTTGTCTTTAATCAACTCAATCTTTCTCGGCTTTTCTCTAACTAGCGACATCTCTCTCCTTGCTCTTGCATCTCATCTTTCCGTGCCCACGCCTGTCGCCATCACAATCCTTCTCAACATTGCGACGACTCGACCTTTTATTATTCATCTGCGCTCACGGCGGCACTTTTTCCCGTATTCCGAGGCAACTCCGTTGCCCCCGCGCGCCGTGTGAACGCTAACTGGGGGTTGCATATAATCACGGAGTCAGTCCCCGATCTTGCGTCAGGTACACTTCCCGAGGTCCACCACCCAACGTCACGAGGAGTGCCATACAGCCAGGCCGAGTCGACTCCTCAAAGAGGCTCAACAGATTAGACTACAGGATTCCTAGCATTGCGATACCACTGCCCGGTAATTCATTGTCCGGCCCCGGCCTTAATCTCCTCCCTACGACAATATCCCCATCATCACATCGCCATCCAATGGCTTCTCCGCCTAAGCCCTGGGAGCAACCTGGCGCGGCTGCGACTGCTGCTGGTAAGTCGCGACCATCAATTCCATCTTCCTTCCTTATTCCTTCTCTATCACGTTTCATGTCAATCACCTGCGCCTGATCTATTGCCTCTAAACGCTCGGCTGCTTACTAGTGACACAGTCCCTTCCATTTCTCCCTCAGTCGCATCGACCATCGATTCACCCGACGCCCCTCCAGTCCCTAACCGTCCTGCATCTCTTACATCTACCGTCAATCAGAACGCTGCCAACTACAGCCGGATGAATTCCTCACCATATGGCTCCATGGGTGGCACCATGGGCGGCGCCTACTCGTCGCCATATTCCAGTCCCTACTCGCGATTTGGAATGGGTGGCATGGGAGGCATGAGTGGTGGCTATGGTAGCATGTACGGAGGAGGATACGGTGGTTATGGAGGAGGCATGTACGGCGGCATGGGTGGTGGCATGTACGGTGGTGGTGGTATGGGAATGCCTGGCGACCAAAACAGTTTGACCAACTCGTTCAACAACAGCACGCAGGCTACTTTCCAGATGCTCGAGGGTATTGTCACAGCCTTTGGTGGTTTTGCGCAGATGCTTGAAAGCACTTACATGGCCACTCACTCTAGCTTTTTTGGTAAGTCATTGCCCGCCCGTTGGTCCACATGCCTGTTTGCTAATATCTCCTAGCCATGGTCTCTGTTGCTGAACAATTCGGTAACTTGAGAGATACCTTGGGTTCAGTTTTGGGCATCTTCACTCTGATGCGATGGATCCGAACCTTGATTGCCAAGATCACCGGTCGACCGCCGCCCGTTGATGCGACTGCTCTCACACCGGCAGCCTTTGCTCGCTTCGAAGGCCGCAGCATTGGTCCTGATGGCAACCCTCTTCCTGCCAAGGCCAGCAGGAAGCCTCTCATTTTCTTTGTCCTGGCTGCGTTCGGTATCCCTTATCTCATGTCCAAGATGATTAGATCACTTGCTGCCTCACAAGAGCAGGAGCAGAAGCGTCTCCAAGCCCAGGCCATCGAATCACAGCAGCCCGTCGATCCCTCCAAGCTCGAGTTCTGCAGACTCACTTTCGACTTCCTCCCTCAGCCCAACACTGGCATGGAGCTCGAGGCTCGCAAGGGCGACCTAGTCGCTGTTCTCAACAAAAACGACCCATCCGGCAACCCCAGCGAGTGGTGGCAATGTCGGGCTCGCGATGGCCGCCAAGGTTATCTACCGTCCACCTATCTCGAAGTCATCAAGCGTCCTGCGCAAGAGCCCAAGAAACTCAAGGCCGCCCCTAGCGAGGACAGCCGCGCAAACTCTATGACAAGTTCAATTATGCGCCCCGAGGACGGCAAGGAGTATGCTTCAGCCGACGGCATGCAGAGGAGCCACTTTTACTCATAGAACTTGCTTGCAACGCATTGGAAACGTCGATAATACCATGTGGGGACGAAAGTCTGTACGATTCTGTCTCGAATAGGTCGGTGTGCATTTGGTGATTGGATTACAAAAGTCATCACGGAGTTGTGGTTGGGTTTTCTTACGCATTAATTCCTAGCGTTAAGGTTCATCATGTCTTGCGATAGCAGGGAGGTACAATCCCAAAAAGATATCTATACATTATATACATTCACTTATCAAGCCATTATAGCGCTTGATCAGTGTTTCGTGACATTAAACATGAATTTCCTGGATATGGTCTCTAATGTGCAAGGTGATGTGCAAATCTAAATCAGATGCTTGCGAAATCCGCATTTGACCCAAGAAGAGATGTTGGGCTTGATGCATCCTTCGGTTGGAAGTCAACGATCACACTGTATTAGAAATAATGTGGAGTACCTATGTAAAGAAGAGCTCGGAATTTGATGCTTCAAGTGTCGACATTTGAAAGTCCAGCTGGTTTGGCTGTATAGCCTCAGTCACTCCAGAACCGAGAACTTTGATAGATCATTACAATGATTGTGCCTCCTGCACGGACTTGAACAACGCTGCGCGCCCATATATAATCATAGTATCAACAAAGTCAAAGACTTTGATAAGAGCTTTGCGTAGTTTCAAACGAAGCAGCACGGTAGTTGGAAGTCATCTAGTAGTATTTGTGAGAATATCTTCACTGCTGTTAGCTTGGTATTTACATGCATAGTGTCTATGTCGACACTAGTCACAGCCATTTGCATGAACAGGTCTCGGAGTTATAACTCCTCGCCCACTAAGAAGCCGTCCGTAAATGGAATCTGGGCATTCGAATGTATAGGCCTCGTTGACCATGTCACCCCGCGGCCAGACTACCTCCCATATGACAAAGATGTCAACCAAAACGAACTCCAAATCACCTTCAACTTTTTATTTTACATTTCTGTGCGCCGGTCACTGTCTTTCTTTCTCCATTAACCCTCTGCCTCGTAAGAATGGGACTTGTGCTTGGGTTGGAACTTGAATGTTGGGTGGACAGGGCCGAGGAACATCTCACTGTAAACACATATCGTTAGCACTCTGGTCTACTTAAGATTGTGATGAACCGTTACTTACCTGATCTTGATCCAGTCCCTGAAGTTGCTCGACGCCATGAGGGTTTCCATCTCGTCTCGGCCCTCGTACGCGGGAGGGCGGTCGTTGAGATCAGGAGGGAGATGCTCAAGCAAGCCAATAGGAACGTAACGGTGGGCAAAGCTAAGCCACTCGAGGAGGAAACGGCGAGTGAAGCCGATGCCAAGCTCATCAGAACCCCAAGCGTCGAGGCCGTAGCGCACGAATTTCTCAATGTAGCGGAGACGCTCACTGGACGACTTGTCGAGATACTGGCCTTTCTCGATCTCTTCAAACAGCCAGGGCTTGATGAGAGCACCGCGACCAATCATGACGGTATCAACACGAGCCTTCTCTATATGTTCGTAATATTCGACGTGAGAGTAACAGTCACCATTTCCGAGGAAGTACATACGGCCATCCCTGGCGTTCGGGAGGCTGCTGGCGTCGGGCTCAGCAATGGTATCAGTCAGAGAATCCTTCTCCTTGTTGTAGGTCTTGATGAGAGCAGCACACTCGCTGATGTAGCCCCAGTCGGCCTTCTTGGTATAGCGCTGTTCACGGCTACGACCGTGAAGAGTGAGGGCTGCACATCCAGGAGCACCAAGACGATCCCTGTGTTCTCGTGCACCAAACGCCAGTTTACCAATGAGCTGGGTGGCTGTAGGGCGAGAGTTTCGAATGCCAGTGCGAATCTTGGCAGTGACAGGAACCTCTCCCGACACAGCGTTCATGCCTCGAATCATGCGCTCAAGTTTGCCAGAGTTCTCGAGAAGTGCTGACCCACCACCAGACTTGAAAACCATGTCAATGGGACACCCGCAGTTGAGGTCGATAAGACGAAGGTGTGGGCAGAAACGGTTGAGAACATCAGCAGCCTTCGTGACAACCCAGTGATTGTTTCCTGAAATCTGAGCACCAAACTTGATGTCCTTGGAGTGGTTGTAGTCGTCTAAGATGGGAACAGAGCCAGGGTTGAACTTGGGAGGGGTAATCTCAGACTCGTGGGCCTTGAGGAGTGTCCAGTCCGCCTTTGTTCCTTGGATCAGGGGCATACTTAGAGCCATCTCAGAGTAGGTAAGCTGAGCACCAAGCTCGACGCAAAGTCGACGGAAAGGAAGATTTCCTTGTGTAGTGAGAGGTGCCAGGGTGGGTGTCTCGGCACCGAAATAAAGGCGACGCTTCTCAGAAGGCTTGAAAGGAGGATCGATAAAGCGGGCACGGAGATCCTCGATTCCCTCGTCGGACTGGTTCTTGCGGCGGTTCATGAACTCCTCGCTCAGTTTGGCCTCTTTATTAAGCCAACCGATGTACTGTTCAGACTGTGTGAAATCGGTCCGCTTGCGGTTGAGGGCGATCTTCTTGTCAATGCCGACGACGTTGTAGATAGCGGGTCGCTTCTCCTCGGATCCCTCATCCACGGGCTCGCCATTCTCACCACCGTTAGCAGAAGTGCTGATAAGCACCAACTCCTTTCTTCCATCCTCATGCTCGATCTCCTTCATGTGACTTTTGACAAAGCGGCACTTCCAGCCTGCAGGGCAATGTCCGTGTGCCTCGAACACAGGGCATTTGCCCTCAAAGGTCTCAACGTCGCCTCGGCGTCCCTCCTCGAGATACTTGCGGAGATCGTGGGAAAGGTTGCAGCGATCACCAAACCTGCAGTCCCTAGGGGAAAACTCGGGGTAGAATGCTCGGCTGTTGCAGAGGCGAAAAGCGTCGTCGAACTTGCCAAAGTCACGTTCTGTGTTTTGGCCCTTTTTCTTCTTGTCCTTCTTGTCCTTCTTTCCCTTGCCCGCCTTTCGGTTGTCATCTTGGCCCTCATTATCGGCAGTACCACGCGCCTCGGCTGCATCGTCGTCATTCACAATATCAGTGGATGTATCCTTGAATGTTGACAAGTCGACGAGATACCTATTCAGGGAGTGTCAGCCTCTCTCGTGTGCATCACGACTTGAATGAACCCACTCTTTCTTAATGGGAGCAATTCCCTTGGTACGCCCGTCAACATGTTCCGGCTTGGAGTCTGGCTTTGGCTCCTCGGTCACATTCTCTTTGTCCCCATTTGTCGCGTTTCCGTTCTCCTTGCTTGCAGGCGCATCATGCAGACCTTCTCCGGGCACAGACTCAGAGAGGATCGAGTCGTTCATCTTAACTCGCTTCGAAGCCCGCTCTCCATCATCGGTGGAAGTTTCGATATTGCTTGCATCAGCTACGAGCTCGGCATGCTCATGGCCTGGGGAGACGTCACCCATCGGAGCGTCTGGTTGCTCACTCATGGTGTTGATACTTTTGGTAGAGTGATATTTTCTGAGAGACGTTTAATTCTTAAGGAAGAGTAACGAACGAAAAAATATCAGAGCGAATAACACAACTATAAAAATGAGTGTATGTTTTATGGAGAGTGAGCGGGTGTAAGAGGTGAGTTGAGGTGAAGACGGAAGGAAGGAAGGAAGCATGTAAGGTTGTACGAGAAAAAGACTCTCCTCCTGCATACGTTTGTAATGTTGCCTTACCGTTCAAACTACCACCAGGCAGTAGTGAATTGACATGCGAATTTGGCAATGTTTGTAGCTGCCTGCTATGGGTAAAGACCAATCGTCAAAATGGGATCAATTACTTTGAGTGTATATAAAAAAAAAATCCTCGATTGGGTCGTCTAAAAGAGATGTTAGATGTCACCTTAGATGCACTAACAACTATCGGGGGTCTCTTTCCGTTCTGGGCTATGAGGTCAGAGAGCACGCAGACAAATCGGGTACCTGCTCCATGCTCGCGACACCTCCACTATCCCTGACGCCCCCCACAGCTAGCCATAGGGGCCAGGTCTCACTAAGAGCGCTCTAGATTCAGGGCTACAATCGCTTAGAGGTACTCGGGTGCTTGGACTCGACAGAATGGAGGAAGACCAACTGCCAAAGCCGGCCCTGGGCAGCTCTAACGTTGCATGAATGATCCTACCTTAGTACTTGGGCTTTGACATATGGATCATTCCTTTGTTGTCATTGTCACCGTCTACAGCTCGTCTGCCCCCTCCTCGCTTTACGGTTTTTGGCGCATCACCAAATGGGGGCTGTTCCTAATTGATTGCTTTTTCTTTCATTGTCTCTGTCCACTTGTACACGTATAAAGTGGTATTTGCCCTCCCACTCCAGCTCATCTCTTCCCCCACCTCGCCTGGTCCAAGTCACAAGCTCAAGATCTCGTCTACAGGCAATGAGGAAGAGCCTACGAAGTCATGGCGGATCCGCGGAGGTCTCCCGATAAGTCACTTCTCAAGACAAGAGGTGCTCAGCCACAACAGAGATCACCAGCTCCAGCAGCCCCAATGCGAGGGCAGAGCTTTGTCGACGACGATTCCGACGACGATGACGAGTCAAGCGATCAGATGCCCTTGCCAAGGAGTCATACACCAGGTCATCTCGCCAGCAAAAGTATACAAGCGAGTCGCCGGAAACCCTCAGATCTTTCCATCCGACAACGCTCCCAATCCGCATCACAAACCGCATCCCAACCTCCATCACAGCCCGCCTCGCAGGGAGCCTCCACGACCTCGAAAACAGCGAGCTACAAACCACCGCCTGCTTTATCAAACAACGCCGGAGATGCGTCAAGCGAGGGGGACAGACGTACGCGGCGGCCTACCGCTTCACGGTCGACATCCGCAATAACCAGTCGGACAACTGCACAAGCAGCCGCACGATACGGATCGCATAGATCCCGCACATTCCACGAGGAATACACGCCGTACCCCTTACTTCCAGACCCAAAGACATCCCCCAAAGTCGACGTGGCTCCCGCTTCGGGTATGTACTGGTCCAGGGCACCCGTGTCAGGCGCTTCTCACACCTCGTTGCGAGCACATACAACAACTATCATTGGTTCAAACGTATATGTCTTTGGCGGTTGCGACTCAAGAACGTGCTTCAACGATCTCTATGTGCTGGATGCGGATTCCTTTCATTGGACTATACCTTATGTCGTTGGTGATATACCCGTTCCTCTGAGGGCCATGACGTGCACTGCTGTTGGCAAGAAGCTTATCGTGTTTGGTGGAGGCGACGGCCCGGAGTACTACAACGATGTTTATGTTTTGGATACAACAAACTTTCGGTGGACAAAACCAAAGATTATAGGAGATAAGATGCCCTCGAAGCGAAGAGCGCATACTGCTTGTCTGTACAAGAACGGTCTATACGTTTTTGGTGGCGGTGATGGTGTCCGAGCCTTAAATGATATCTGGCGGTTAGACGTTGCCGATGTTAACAAGATGTCATGGCGATTGGTCTCAAGTTCCGACAAGGCGAGTCCTGGGACCAAAGATTACCGACCCAAAGCAAGGGGCTATCACACTGCCAATATGGTGGGCAGCAAACTCATCATCTTTGGTGGTTCAGATGGCGGTGAATGCTTTGACGACGTGTGGGTATACGATGTTGACGCACAAGTGTGGAAAGCAGTAGCCATACCCGTTGCTTTTCGCCGCCTGTCACATACAGCCACAATAGTCGGCTCATATCTCTTCGTTATCGGCGGACACGACGGAAGCGAGTATTCCAACGACGTCTTACTCCTGAACCTGGTTACGATGACATGGGACAGACGCAAGGTTTATGGAAAAGCGCCTTCGGGCCGTGGCTATCACGGGACGGTTCTGTATGACAGCCGGCTCATCATTATTGGAGGGTTCGATGGAAGCGAGGTGTTTGGCGATGTTATGCTGTTAGAGCTGGCTGTTCATGCGTATTACTCGCAGATCAGTCACTTCACTATTGAGGTGTAATCATAAGATGTTGCAGCTCTCTCTGGATATATCACAGTGTGTTTTACTAATTGATTTGTTGTTATGGGACGGTAACTATATCCTTGACGAGGGAGCTAGCAGGGAGTCGACGGTGTAGATCTTTTGTTTACATAGTATAGAGAGATGCTGGGTCATCTTTTCTGAGTTTCTAAAATTGGTGTGTACAGGTTGTGTAGTCTAGGTGATTTGTTATATGCATGGCTAAGTACGGTACAATGGAAGCAATTCAAGTTCCAGCCAAAGCCTACCCCGGAACAACTTCAGGTCATCATGTCTTGCACCGAATGGATGAGAGCTCAGGTAAAAAAAACTCAAATGAACATTTTTTGCTCTATAGACTGCCATATAACAATGGCCTCCATTTGCTCCTTGGCTTGACGCTTCGTAAAACTCCTTCTCTTGCCATCATATGTGTACAATTTCCCCCCGTTCGCCAGATAAGCTCAATCGATTCGGTTCAACGCAATATTAGAAGATAAACGGCTCAGGATAGTTGTGTGATGCGGAATGGTTTTGAATAAGGTAGGGTTATTGCTTCAGAAGCAGAGGCTTATTTAGGCCTTGCTCCCTTGGGCTTGCTTCTTTTCAGCCAATCGTCGCTCTTCAGCAGCAACCATGTCTATTACAAGAATTAGCCTGGTGTTCTTTCTCGGAGAATTGCATGTGAAACTCACCCTTCCAGAGGTCCTGGCCCTCATACTCCTCCTTGTGAATCTTCTTCTCAATAAGACGCTTGTGTTCGGGGTCGTTGGGGTCGACGACCATGACGGTCTGCCAGCGACCCTCACCCTTCTTGGCGTCATTCACCTCAAAGATTGCAGAGATGATGAGAACTGCTAGAGTGAGGCCCTGGGCGTACACACGAGCCTGGACGACCTTGTTGGCTGTGTTCATGGGCGAGCGGCTAACCATGGCAAAGGCAACACCCATGGAAGCAAGCCATGAGACGAAGACGATAGAGTAGCGGTTCTCCCTTCCGTACTCCATGAACCGCTCCATTGCGGTCTGGTTCTCGCGAACAATTTGCTGCGCGCGTTGGGTCTGGTCCTCGTAAAAGTTCATGGGGTTCTGCTTCTTTTGGAAATCCATGGACCAGCGATCAGCGTTGATGATGGCACCGAAAGTACCGGCAGATGTGACGAGGAATGTCCTGAAGGGGAGGGTAAGGCCGCGGAAAGCAGGGTATCGCCTTGAGGCAATGAATACACCTCCGAGGCCGACTGTGAGACCAAGACTGCCTCCAATGAAGCCACCCTTGAGGACAGCCGAGTAATGCGCCTCCTCCTCTTCCTTTGTGAGAATCTTCATGGTTGCGATGCGATTGGTGACGAGAGTGGGCTGGCTTGGGAGGTGAGAGCGTGTCGCAAGGCGAAGAGAGAGAAGTTTGTAGAGATGATGTTTGTCTGTCCCAATGCGCGAGAGCTTGAGTTTCCAAGATCAAAGTCGTATGACGACGGAATGATAGAGGTGGGTTGCAGCGCGCGGTTTAAGCCCAGTGTGGGTCGATTCCAGTTCTCGGGATTTGATGTCGTAGCAAGTAATAAGGTACTCGCTATCTCGATGCGTGAGGGCGGCAACTAGAGGAAGTGCGTAAGAGTGAGGTAAATGTTGAAGTCGTGATGATCGAATTCGTCCAAGATTGTAAATTGGGTGATATTCTCTGCAATAAATAAGTCTTATAAAGCCCTGTTCACTCTATCCTGGCATGGGATATCGCAATTGAATGTACCTCTTTTTTTTTCTTGCATGACGGCTTTCGGCCATGCATGATGTCAGATTCTTCCGAAGTCGTCCGGCGCAAACAGTCACCGAACTATGACCGAATCGCCGAATGGTTGACAGCTCAAACCATGCGTCGCTTTGAGAGGTTTGTTGTGTATCAATGGTCGATATTTGCATGCAAATGAACCGATACGTGCTGATTGTTAATCTTGAAGAGCAAATAGCAGCAGCCATGTCGGCTTATCTGGACAATCCGCCATGGAAGTGAATACAATTGTCCTGTAGCAATACCATCATGTTTTTTTATAGTCTGCTACAAGCAGACACTGGACATAAATCGATGGTTACTTACCCTATACTCTAGAAGTGTTCGATTCTCATTTCTGTCTCAGCTTCACACCAATCCAAATACATGCAAGATGGCCCGGCGCTGCCCATAGGATGATGGCACATTTAATACCACCCAGACACGCCGCAGAAGGCCGTGCCATATCTCTTTCAGCGGCAGTGATTGCGGCATCTTGCGGTCCAGACGGCATACTACCTCACCTCGCCGACCTGCCTGTCATTGCTTGTGCCCGGCCTTAGCACGGATGCATGATTCAAATTTCAGGGGTGTTCTTCTAGAATAAATCGATGAACTAGCGGCTCATCTCTCGGCATCACCGCTGACTTTAACAGTGAAATCTCAACATCCCGAATCACAAGCAAACTGAACGAAACCAACCTTCTTCTGGCCTTTCACTTTCGGGGCTTCGGCTCTAAACGGCACACGATCCACCAGCGAGCGTCCATGTGTCGGCATGTTTACGTGAGGTAGCCGTTCCGTTCCAGAAGCCGCATATGCGCACAGCTGTTTGTAATCACAAGCCATCCAGCCACGTTGGCGATATCGCCTCATCTTGTTAGTGCTGTGTGTGTACCGAGTACCGCGCCTGTTCCTTGGAAATGAATGTGTGAGATCGGGGCGCTCCGAGGAACGCCTCATGGCATGATGACAAGGGGAATGTGCCGGGGAAAAGGATTGGACCCTTGCTTCGATCACTTATCTAAAGTGATCAGGAACAAGAAACAGTTGACACGCATGATTGGTGGCTATTCCTGGTAAGAAAGGCATCCGTATCCTTGTTCAACCTACCCGGGACTTGCCTGTACATAACTGTTGACGACATGTGATATGGTTTCCAACAAAACAATACGAACCTACGAGGATGAAGGGTTTCTTGTGTAATGATCAAATACTTGCCTTGACTTGCTCTACTCCGTTTATCTTAGGCAGTTTTATCGCGAGCAAAGACTCAAGAGAGAAACTTGCAAGCCAGTATTCCTGACATCTTTGCCTCCTGAGTCGTAGCTGGTATTGTCATCCCCATCCTCCTGAGGCTATGAATCGACTTAAGCCTCGTGGCCGGAATCTAAGCAGCGTTACCAGTTTTGACATTGCTAGACTGCCCACAGACCAGAATATATACCCGGATGTACCACCATCCTAGGTATCAAAAGTCACGAGTCAATGCGATAACAGGACTAAGCTTTCAATAAGCGCTTTGCCCTTTAATCTTCTTCTAAGCGCCAAGAGCCAATCCCCGGATGTCTCTAGACGCAAGCCTGCCACAACCAGTGGCAAAACCACGAGTTGGATCGACGATGAGACTATAGTGCGATGCTGTTATTATCACCAACAATAAGGAAGCAGAGGAAAAAGGGCAAGACACTAGGCTAGACAATGCTTGTTCTCACACCACTATACCACGTGGCAACCATCGGAGACTCACCTTGACTGCATGTACACCATGTATCAGATAGTGCTTGAGGGCTAGAGGGCATCTAAGAAGTATAAAGTTATTATGGCTTCGAACTAAACTTACTAACTCAGGCTATTTCGGCTCAACCTTTCTCATAACCTCGGCTGCCTTGCTCTGGAAATATGTGCATTGATGAAACTGATGCGTCCTGCATGTATTAGGAGTTTGTTGTTCAAAAACACCAACACAGCGAAAATCAATCCTTCCCAACCCCGCCTGCATGCAAGGAGTCACGTTCACCCAACGTCCGTAGATCTTCAGGACTCCCTGCATATATTCGATAGGTAGCTTCAGTAACTCCATTATATCAACCCAATGCGAATTCCCGACTCGTGGAATAGTTGTCCATTCGACCCGAGTGATATTTTGAAGTAGCGACCTAGACGACCTTGCATGTTCGCACCGAACTGCTTGAAACAGCCTCCAGATGTTGACCTCTATGTAAGCATCTGCACGCTACAGTTCATTTTTGGGAAGCTATGATGAAATAACGGTCACCCATGATGCAACCCGGTTGATCCTATGGGTATCGAGATCTCACATTTGCATGTCATGGTTGTGAGTTGCGATGTAGAGACACAAATGAATAGATCCTCCACCAATAGTCTGAATTGTGAAGCAATGATCAGCAACGATAGAGTAGCGACGATCGTGATGACATCAACGGCGCTGGAGACTATTCACAGCCCGCACACTCATACGCGACGTAGTTCATTTGGTGTGATATGCAATACTAATGTGCTGATCGTTAGTATGTAGTAGGAAGCTGTGATGTAAAGATCACTAGATGAACATGATACTGTTGTACCACGATAATGAGATAGAGGAGCGATAACGTCAGACAACTGATGTTCGTTTAACACCGAGCTCGGCAGATTCGATATCTTGATTGATAGCCGACGAAGCGTTCTTGCTGATCCGTGGGGATCGACTCCAGCCATGGACAAAAGCAAGGCCTGTATTGCTAGAGAGCCAAGACGATAAGCGCTGCCCACTAACTAGACCCTGCAGCATTGAATTCGGACTCCAAGTGCTGTTTCTTTGCTCCATTTGACTATGATTTTGGCTCGTCTTGTGATTAGAGGCCGTACATACCGAAACCGTTGCAGATCGACCAGCCAGCATTCCTAACAAAACACGGACATGAAACCAGCCACTGCATGGGCTATACTTTTTTCAGTCAATGGATGTGTTTAGGCATTCGTTAACGTGAGACAAGCGCAACGCCGTTAATTAGGAAGCGTTAGCTATCATATAGCTCAACCCACACGAAAAGCGGCGCCGCCCATGCCGAGGAAATCAGAGCGAAGACGATTACGGCACTGCTGACAATCGGAGGCTCTGGGTGGAAAACGCCAAGACGCTTGATCCATTGCCGTTTGCAAGCAGGTAGCCAGCCCACTTCGACAATATCCTCAGCATCCTCTAGCTAAAGGGGCAGGGCGGTGGCGCGTTGCAATCTGTATCGCGGCAAAGGTGGCTGTAGGTTCTGCAACTTATTGATTAGCTGCGGATGGGGAACATAAGCATGAGATGTGAATAGCGGTTGAACAGCGAGTTTTGGTGACTGCGGGTCTCCTCATGTTTTCTGAACCCCCAGGGGTTGCAAATAAGACTCAATGCAATCTGGAGGAGATTCGTGAGCTAACCTAAATACCCGCTTGGTCGCAGCGAAATGTGGCCCTTTCCATTTAGTGTGTCGAGACGTTCATCATCTTGCTGTAGACTGTGTGTCGGCCTAGGTCGTGGGTTCACTGCCTGACCGATGTGATGGGAAGAGGGCCCTAAAGCGGATGTAAATCATTTACTGACAGGCTGGACCTGATTCAGAAGGCGGTACATACCGTTCGTGGCAGATTCAAGTAAATCTTTCAGAGGGCAATTGGACCATCAAGAACCAGATCTTGGTACGGACCGTCATGCCTTGGAAGAACATACTACTTCAAGTCCAAATCACCATTTTGGTTGGAGATCATGGCCATCGGCGCTATCGTTGTGTCGATGCGAGACGAGAGCTTCCCACGGCTGGTCATTGCCCTGGGCAAAACACCCACCCCGGCTATGGTTACCGTGCATGATACCAGCTTGAGCCTGATCGGCCGGGACTTGACAACTTTCAAGATTGACAGCGGCACCAATTCCTTGGACCAGTGCTGGGTCTGGCTGGCCAAGATTTGTTGGCTGTTGCCTTATTGGCACATGTCTCACGAGACTTGGAGCATAGTAGAATGCCGCAGCTAGGATTCCTCCGCCTGGTACTGTACCCAGACACTGAACCTTCCTTGACATCAGGTTTTTGGAAAGTAGTTATAGCAAAACTTCAGTATCAACTGAGGCGATACCACGGTTAACAACCTGGCTATTCGGTAAGTTTAGGAATCGTTTTGGCTGGGCTGCCATCCGCTATCTGACCAGAATCAAGGCGATTCAATTGAACAGCTGGGCATGGATACCTCGTTCGTGAGTTGTTGAGCCTTGTTCCTTGGTTTGGTGTCCATAGAAGCCTCCATCCGTGTCAACGGTAATGTACGTGAGTGGATAGGTGGGCAGGTAGCTCGTATAGTGGAGCCCCGTAGTGTTGCGGGACAACAATGGATGTACAGGGTTGAAGACGACTGATATTAGTCAATGAATGAATGAAGTGGTTCAGCTGAAGTGGAAGTCTAAGGATCGATCGAGGAATTGATGCAACTGTGAGGAGTGGTAGCAACTTGTTCTGACGCACTCCGTACTTGCCAACGGAGCAAGAAAAACCGCTTTGCTCCTTCCTCAGGTTGAGATGAAACTGACAGAAGTTGACACTAACAATTAACTCCAGCAAGGAAACAAGCAGGACCCATCTGCCCCCTGAAGTAAGGAAGTTGCAACCGCCGTCAATGCTCCTCCCCCAACCCCAGATCCTAGTTCTACTAAGTTGGGGGTTGAGTTGACGTTGGCCTCTGGAGGGGGAGCCAGTTTTAGGATCTTACACTGTAGTCTACACACAACAGAGGTAGTCAACAAATTCCCGGCGGAAACACCATGTTTTGCAGGGGACTAGACAATGCAACGGTAACGAGATCTAGTGGGCGCAAGGCGCTTCCTCCCCTGTTTCGTCAAAGCATTGACCATGAGAAAGAACCACATAGGTGGCAGTAGCCAGTGCTAGCATACTCAATAGGTGCTTAGCCTTGTAACACGTCTGGCGCTTAGTCTCTATCTGCCACGTTGTGGGCGACGTCAAAGCTTTTTGTGTTGGTGTTGAGCCGAGTCATGAACATGAAGCTTTGACGCAGGGCATAAGGACGTGCAGCAGATACATGCTTTGTGTGAAAGCGGAAATTTGCTCGTTGGGTTGCATTACAGCTACATCCAATGCTCTGTACATACCTGCATCCATACTGTTCCTCCGTATCTACTTGCATCTCTACATCTCATCCGCTAATTTCGGCCGGGATATCAGATTCAGAGTTCAGTCTAATGCATATCCCAGCAAGCTCTGACGTAAGGGACAGAGCACGGTCCAGCGATGCTTGTGCGAGTCGTGACTTCATGATCCGAAGCAGGAATGATGTTCGTTATGTTCGCAGAGAAGCCAATAACTGCAGATGATCGATGTATGCGCCCTGTGCTAGATCTATCTGGTAATTTTTGGCGCTTCTTCAACGAAATTCAAGATAGCTTCGCCCGACAGACAGCCTAACAGCCAACAGGTGAGGAATTAGATGTCATTACTACCCTCCAAACTGCCTGCCCTATCTCCATGATCCCGCAATCTGTACCCCAGGCACTGCGATCAACCATCACCAATAATCACTATACTCACGCATCTAACTAGAAACTGGGTTATTAGCTTAGGAGCTTGCATCTAGTAAGGCTTTTATCTTAAAGAAGGCTGAAAACGTGCCTCTAGTGGCCGACTCTAGGGTTGATCTGTGGAGATCTAACTAGGGAACGCGATTAAAGGAGGCCTTATAGGCTATGGGTAAGTTGAACGAATACGTCAATGGCATCTGTCTCTACAGTTCCAACTCCTATCATCAGAGTAGCACCGTCTAACCTCACTTGCGTTCTCGCTTGGATCACGATCTTCAGACCTGACTCAAGAAAGCTTTCCTTTGGGCCGGGGCAAGGTGGTATAGGAGCTTAATAGCTCTACCAAACAGGGGGAAACCTTTTGATGCATCCGTAACCAATGGCTAAGCTAAGGTGTTCGAACTAATGCGGTCGTCTCCTATTCATTACCATAATCTCGGCATAGTTCACGACGAGAGCTTCACTTTTAACGGCTCAAGACCCACTTACAACATGGACTTTTTTTTGGCGTCAAGACACTTTGCCATGTCCTCGTGAGACAACTGCATCCTTTCCTCTAGCGATTTGTTAGTGGCTTGGATGCATAGTGGCAGACCGGTAGGCATTCCTGATCAAGGAGATATTGGTCCGTTGTTAGCCCAATGTCTTACTTTCAGCCTTGTAATCCCTACAGGGACCACTGTAGCGAATCGAGATGTTCGTATAACAGACCAATAAACTGTTGATCGTCAAGACGGGATCCGGTAACCTGCCATTGAGCGCTCATTGCACTCTCCAAGTTGACATCTCGATCAGTTAGAGTTCACCACATACGCATGTCCATATCCGTACCTCTCTCCATGCAGACGGAAACTCCTTCGAGTAAATACACATACGAATAGGTACCGCATATAATTGATCTCTTGGCAACAATACATATATCGTATATCTGCGGTGGTTAGGCGATCCGCTCTACTTTCGTGCTAGTCACACTGATTATCTGCTATCGGCTTAGTATACCGAGGTCATGCTCGGCATTGAGATTCAACAAAGTCTTACTATGTAGTCAGCGCAAGTCAGCGCCATAATAAGACTTACTGGACTACGAGATGTACTATCGTGCCACGTTTCTACATACTGTAATGGTGGCCTGAGTGGAACCTTTACTCTGTACACACACACACACGCACGCAGATAGCATCCATATTACCCTTTGCCGTGTCTAGACGGGACATGGAGACTAACCAGCTGTTGCGGCGCGACTTAGCAGATAAAGGGTCAAATTGGAGAACTGTGTGTCTAGCTTAATTTGGTGAACAAATGCGAGCCGTCTCGGACTATCAGAGACTCTATGGTGAGTGAGTGCTATGCAAATGTCGCAGGTAATGCGGGAGGTGCGTCTAAGAAGCCGTATCCCAATTTTTGATATGAGTATCGATGTCGGAGAGCACAACTCAACTGGAACACTGAATGAGGTCTCGCAACCAAGCCCCACCTCAGCTGAGTTACATACAGCACTGTATGTCATCAGGGCCTGGCATTTGAACTTCGACTTGGAGGCGTTTGGAGGACAGACTTGGAAGAAACCTGGTTTAGCAGCTTAGCTAGGAGGCGAAAGGTTATCTTGAGTGGACTCTTGGCACAAAGTGACAAGTCAGGCACTTAGTGTAAACTTTGTAGTAAGCAACCTTTATATCATTGGTGCTGCAATTGTCAACAACGGTAGTTCGCGTGCCGCATCTTACGGCCTTGACAATACGATTGGGATTCTGGAGGAAACCGCTAACACCAATGACCTTTGATGAACGAGTTTGAGAGAACACCGCGTCAACTCTTGCTATGTACCAAAGGCATAGTAGGTAGCGTTTATTTAGTCTAGGTATGTATGGACGATCTTACTGCCTAGGTAGGTATAATTAATCTGGAGCAAGGTGCATAATTGGCAGGCATGATGTCTGGCACCAGTCATGTCTACATACCATATTACGGATAAAGCAAAGCATCTGGACTGGAACCCCCACATCAGTCACGATGTGCTCTTTGTTCATCATCGGCTTGCCTTGGTGACCCCTGATGCATCGATTGGCTGTTGTGCTTAGTTGTGCGCTTCTCAAGGGCGACCCTTGAACCTTGCATCCTGTCCTAAGGAGCCGAGATGGGTACTGAAGCTTTGGACCCTTATTGTTGCTTAGCAGAATGAGCTTTGCTGGACATGGGGGAAAAGATCTTTGGACAATTAGTGGAAATGATAATAGAGTTTCAAAAGAGACATATATAAATGAGTCACCTCATGAAAAAGCTCTGTTGAGAGATTATACACTGTTGTATACATTCGCAAGACTGGGAGAAGTGTTTACTGAAGGTGCCAGAACAAATATCACTGGCTCCGATCCTATCTTGACTAGGTCTAGGTAAGAGGTACTATGTAGGTAGAGCAACAAGACGTGGTAATAAAGCCACCTCCGCTAGAGACGTAGTGGTTGTGTGGGTGTCTAAGAGATGCCCTGTCGTATGTTGTCATATCCTGAACCTGTATCTCGGCCGACGGTATATTATATTGAGCGATTCATGACAACCAACCTCTTCAATGTGCAACAAAACTCCTTGGAACTGTCACTCCAACCCTTGAGTATATCCCGCTCGACAGCAAAGTTGATATTCCATCCAGCTCACACCCATTGAGCCCTTGAATCCAAGGAACAAATCTTCTACATCAACGTCAGCGCAATCGCCTTACACTACACTACACAACTAGCTCCAGCGAATCCTCTGGACAACCAGAAGGAAAACGAAACACAAGTATTGAAGTATTTGTTGGTCATTTAATCCACCCAATCAGAAACCGAGTACACGAAAGGTTGCTGTGACGGCGGTGCATCCATCAAGGATAGAGGTGGCTGCAAGAATCAAAGAAAGTTGACCTTGGGAGCTTTCTCTGCGTATCGTGTTTAAGATTACAGGAAGAGAAGTTGTGGACCAGCGACGACAGCAAAAAACAGCCATACATGCGTGAAAGTGCGCGCATTTGACATTTCTGGCTGCCCCTTGACCGCCGAAGGTTTGGAAAGACTCGCCCAATACCAAAAAAAAAAAAAGGCCCGCACCTCAATCACCACGCGACCTATTTCCACCTATACAGCCAGCCGATCGACTCAAAGATCCCTCTCATTTGATCCGGGTGTTTCATCTAGTTTCGTCGCTTTCTTTCTTCCCCCCCTCTTGTTGGAAAACAAAAAGAGTGAGAGACACTTTCGTCGACCAAAACGTCCCAATTAACAACCGTCCGCAACGAGAATCAGAGAACAAGCACATAACTATCAGTGTAATTGCTGCACCACACTCGAGCGACTAGGGTCCCTGGACTACATAGCGCCAAGGCTAAGAGGTCTAACCTTTACCGTCTTGGACGAAACCGTGCTCTGTACACATCACCTACTAAACTTACTGAGGGCAGGTACGTATGGAGGTACCTCTTACCTCTTACCTTCCTGGCATCTAGTGTACCTTACCTAAACTTGCCTTAGTGTGATTCGGCACCTTATTCTACCTGGTACTCTGCCTACCAGCCTACCAGCCTACGCCTACGCCAACATCCTCCTGCCTCACCTCAGGTATTTTCTCACTATTATCGGCAGGCACATCGTCACCATTTGTCGTTGTGTTGCTCTTCACAACCCCAGGTAGCCTAGGCCAGGCTTTTTTCATTACCTATTTATCTCTCGCCCTCACTTCTATTTTCTGCTTTGGATTTTCCATTCCATATCCATACAATACCCCCCCTACCCTGATACTCCCCCAAACCCACATCTATCTTCATCTCTTTCCCAACATGGAGACGTTCTTCGGTCTGAAGTTCCAGAAGCCCAGCGACACCATGGGAACCCAGGAACCGCGTGCGTCCACATCCACCAACTGTACCGGGGTGTGGGATTCCACAAATATCATTCGCCCACAAGGACTCGCCCCCTCGGACATAGTCCCCGCCGCCACCGCCAACGCCAGCTGCTGTGACCGCGCCAGTTCCAATCCCAGCGCCTGCGTCTGTGACTCGAGAACCCACTTCGTCGCCGCCGCTGCTGCTTATGACCCTGACTCTCCAGGGTCGCTCGTCAACTCGGGCTCAAGCTCGCTGACGCAGTCGCAGTCGCCGTCGCCCCAGCCCGGGACCCCTACCACGGGCCATTTCCTGCCTGGCGCGCACGCTAAGACTGCTTCTACACCCGCTGCTCCTGCCGCTGCCTCGGTGCTGTCACGCAGCATTACTACCGCTAAAGCTGCTGCCCCCCAACTCTCTATCGGTGGTGACTTTGATCCTGCTATTCTCTCAAACACCTCCATCGAAGACTTCGACTCCTACTTGAACAACTTTTGCGACTCCCCCACAGCAGACAGCAGTGTTTACATTCATACACCTGATCCTTCAGGTCTCAAGCAGCAACTCTACGACCACAACATGACTACCGGACCATCCCTTGACCCTACCATGGGCCGCCGGGACTCTTTTGTCAGCGCCGGCCCCAAGCCCATATCGATGAACAATCCCAACCGTGGTGACAATGCGAACCGCAACCGGAGAGAATCTCTTGCTGGCAGCCTCATGGGAGGCGGTATGAGCTGGGGAGGCATGTCCTTTGGCAGTTTTGTTAGAGATGAGTAAGTTGTACTCCCACTCCACCTTTTCCCATCATCAATCATTTTGTCCCGCCATCATTGTTTCGCCTCGCTTGTGAGCAGAATCACTGTCCTACTCCGACCAACATCTTTCCTGGCCACGCTACGGTACACTTGAGACTGTCTTCTATCTCCTATAACGAGTCGGCTTCGAGCATAGGGCATGCTCAGCTATTAGCTGCCGTTACCGCCGTTCATAGAGTCAAAAGACAATATCCTGTGGCGAGCCGTTTTGAGTTTCAGGCTCCATCACAGCCCTGCGACAGCCCACATACATGCAATGCAGCAGAAAAACAATGCGCCCTTCCCGCCCAATGTGTGATTGTACGTCTCAAGGAGAAACATGCTGACAAAATCGGGTTGTAGTATTATGATGGCCACATCACCATCGCCATTTGGAGGAGCCCACCAGTCACCGTCTTTCCATTCTTCTTCGTATCTCCCTAAGTTGGAGGCGAACTTCATGCGAGACTTCACATGCTGCGGGAAGATCCTCCCGAACCTGCACGATTTGCTTCAACATTACGAAGAAGCCCACACACAACCCAGCCCCAACACAGCGCGGAATAATGCATTTTCCCAATTCTCCCAGATGGGCATGTCCAGCGCTCCTCGAATGTCCATTTCACGAGCCGATTCAGCAGCACCTGGAAACAACTCGCAGTTGTCAAGTCAACTGGGGCAACACAACCGTGGTCAACAGTCCCCACATGACATGCATGGAAACTCCGCCATGCCATCGAATCTGAACGATGAGATGGACGCTGTTGCAGACATGGAAATGGACGACGCTGTGGGTACTATGGAAATGGACGATAGCCAACAACGAATGTCTCAGACAAGACAACTCTTCGGCCAGCAGAGACCTGAGCTCAATATGAACACTTCTGGTCTCACTCAAGGCCTGCGAACATCTCAACCACCGACACCTGCTGCTGCAAGCTTTGGACTACAGAACAATCCCACAGTGTCTTCTGTCAACACACCTACGCTTACTACACAAGGACAAACACCACAAGGCCAGCAAGTGGACATGGATGAGGATCTTCCGGGCATGCCTATGGGTGGTAACACGAACGATATTGGCGACATGGGCTTCGGCGGAAACCAGACCGGCAATGATTCCAACTTTTGCATAAATGACCCTGGAAAGCACCTTTTCAGCTCGAATGGCTTCCCTCCTAACCGTTCTATTCAGGCACAGCTGCAACAGCTGGGCATTAACCAATCCCAACTTAACGACCCTCAAACCAACAAGGCTATCATGCAGCGTCTGCAAAGCATGATGATGCCTGAAGAGCACAAACCATTCAAGTGTCCCGTTATCGGCTGTGAAAAGGCCTACAAGAACCAGAATGGTCTGAAGTATGTCATAAACTTTATCCCTGAATTGATAACTATGGCGAAAAAGTCAACTAACACAGCCCTAGGTACCACAAGACGCATGGCCATCAAACTCAACAGCTCCACGAAAACGGTGACGGCACTTTCTCGATTGTCAACCCCGAAACAAGTGCGCCTTATCCAGGAACCCTGGGTATGGAAAAGGAGAAGCCCTTTAGCTGCGAGACATGCGGAAAGCGCTACAAGAACTTAAACGGGCTGAAATATGTAAGTCCTCCTGAAATTCAACACATTTTCATCAGTATACTGATTTTTGTGAACACAGCACAAGGCACATTCTCTGCCGTGCAATCCCGATTTCAAGCTGCAAGCTCTCGTCAACATGAACTTGCCAGGAATAGGAGAAGACCAGATGATGCAATAAGTTGTTGGTGACAATGCCAAAACATTGCAAGTTCTTTCTTCATATCAGTGGTGGCGTTCTGAATTTCAGCAGCCAGTTCCAGCATCAGCTGGTCCCAATTCGACTCGTGCCGGATCGCGAAATCGATTTGTTCTCATTATCTGCGTCTTTCTTCTGCCGATACCCTGTCCAGGCATTTGCACCCAACCTCTTGCCTGGAATTTACAGCGTCTCATGGTGGACTCAAATGATTCGAAATCGAGGCAGCAAGTTCGCTTCTCTAGGTGCTCAGAGTCAAACCAAGAGTTCGCTGTTCAATTCAATGTACACTTGTTTGCTTGCAAAAGTGTCGCCCTGAAGAAGCCAGATGTCTCAACCCCCACGTTGATTGTCGATTACGTTGTTGCAGGATGATCTTGGCCGAGTCAGATACTCGTGCAAGCTTGCGTGCTGGCCGGCGCATTTTGATCAGAAGTCTCTCTTGTCATTTCTTGCCTTTTCTGTTATTCAAAAGCTTTTGACCGGTTACTAGATACTGGGTCGGGAAAATTGGTTTCGTGCTTACATGGGCCCTTGGGAAATAGGGCGGGTAACTGCATTGTTTCTGACGTTATTGATTGCTATTTTTGTTCAGTGTGTGTGGCTGGTTGACTGGAGAGTCGCCATCTCCAATCCTGCCTCTTGTACTGAAAGCGAGGGTGATATGGAGTCAGGTCGGATAACGAAAAGCGAAGTCATAGACTGGACGGCATGGCCTGTCCTTCAATGAGCGGGGTTTGGGATTATTGTTTCGAAATTATCAGTCGTCTGAAGAGTTATGTAGTCATATCGAATAATTCGTCTTTCAGTCTGGGTTGCCAGTAGCTTGTGCCTTTGATTATTTGCTTGGAATCTTTAACCGGGAGACTTGTAATACTATCCGTAAGAGAGTCGCGATCTGCTTGTCTATCTATTCAGTTTGTAGCAGACTACCTATGTTGTGGTGGAGAGATCTGCGTAACCAAGCCTTGGTGATCGACAATGACCGGAGCAGATTACGCACCCATGCTGTCGGGGATATTACCTCTCTCAACTAGGAGTAGAAAACTTGAGGTGAGGACGGATGAGAGCAAAGGGTATCTATTTGAGCATATCTATCTATTATTTGTACCTAATCATAGCTAACAAGTAACCGTGTAACTCAGCATCAGTTCATCTCCATGCCTTCGTCATCATCGGCATCATCCTCAATTGTCTGCGTTTGGTTGCTGCTAATACTTTCCTTACGAGCATCATGCCCCATACTGTCATTCATGCCACCCCACTCGAGCTCTTCTCCGCCAATGACACGTCCCTCCATGTCGACCTCTTGGGAAAGCTCGACAAGCGCGGTACGTGGCAGACGGACGAACCCTTGAGTACGGACGACTCGACCCCAATGGATCATGCAGAATCCTGCGGCTCGTTTGCGCAACCACTCTTCGTTAGCGAGTCCTGCGCAGTACCATATTATGCAGGCATGGTCGACGTCGAGCTCTTTGGCCAGACGATTTACGCAGAGCAAGCGGAGGTGAGGGATGTTGTAGATATTGGACATGACTAAAAGGCCCGCCACGTCAGAGAGGGCCGTGGTAGCGTCACTATCGCTGTCCGAGGTGCCACGAATACTGTCCGTGTAGAGGTAGTAGAGGAAGGCCTTGACTACGCTGTAAGGTTCAGGAATATGCATCTTCTTGGTGTGGAATTCGGCCATCTGGGCGTTATAAAGACGCGCAAAGTGAGGCCAACGAGCTTGCAAGATAAGCTTGTGCACATGAATGGGTTGCGAGGTTGGCGCATCTGCTGAGAGCCAGCTCTGGTTCTGCGACGTTTCGTCATTCCGAGTCATGCTAGAGGTAAGAGTATCATCATCTTCATAATCGCCAGCCAGTGCCGTAATGATAAAGTCAGTACCGCTACCTGTCTCGGGCGGCTGGTTAAAGAGTTTCGCAAGATCCGAACCCAACCCCTTGGAAGGTTGATCCATGGCTCTGGTTGTGGCAGATGGTCTTGACTCTGACCGCGGTTCTGGTGTCAAATTGTCGCCGAGAAAGCCGTATCGCCGGAGATCAATTTCCATGATATCACTGTTCGATAAAGTTAGACACTGTTGCGTTTCAAGTTGTGATGAAACTCACCTGAGATACTCTTCGTAGCCATTAGGTCCGATGTCAGTCGCAGCAGGGTCTGTTGGACATCCCAGTAGCCAGGATTTGGTACCATCCTCGTTCATGCAGCAGTAATGCCACCTGTAGCCCGCTTTAAAGATCTCGCGTCCCCCTGCCAGCTTCGTCCAGCGAAGTGTACCCAAGTCCAATGCAGACAGGGAACATTCTCTCGATGTGAGAGTAGCGGCAGGTGTAACGAAATCAAGAAGTGTACCGGATGAGTAGGCGTGGTAGTGAAGACCGGAGCCCTGCGATGGAATCGACGGACCAGACATGAACTTGAGAGCAGATATGGATCCCGGGGCCAAGGGCGCATACGTCTTCAGCTGATGTGAAGGCGGGTTGACCTGTGCTGTTCGGGAGTTGGCGGCATATCCTGAGGCGCCAATGACAGGAGCTTGTGGCATGGTATATGGAGGTCGTGGAGAGTTGCTAGCCCGAGTTGACATAGAGCCCCGGTCGAAGAGGCCCATTTGAGGCCTCGAGTCAAACTGCGGGCTTCCCTTCAGATCCAACCACCATAGATCGCTAATCTTGTCCATATCCTCACTAAGACCTCCAAACACCCAAACACGATCGCCCCAGATGTATGCCGAGTGATCGAATCTTCCAACGAAGCGCCATGACTTGGACCAGGTGAATGTCTTCAAATCAAGATAGCAGATATCGTCCAACACATAATTGTTCTGGCCTGTTATGCCACCGATAACGAATAGCTTGTCTTCATGCAGGACAGCGGCATGTCTTGCTCTGCCTTTGGGTATGGGGCCGGAAACGAGTGGTTGTGTCCAGTGTGCAGTCTTGAGGTCGAATACGATGAGGTCGGACAAGTAGGTTCGGTGTTCGTTCTCGCCGCCAAAGACTAAGAGTTTGTTTCCCTGGTACAAGGTTGCAGTATGTCCTAGACGTTGTCAGTGGTCGAGCTTGCTGTTGTCGCATTGCATTACTTACCCATTCGAACCCCGGGAATGTCGCCGTAGTTGTCAACTAAGCTCCACTGATGGCTGACGAGGTCCAACCGTAGTACATGATTGTACACCTCATCGGTGTATTGATCAAATCCACCAAAAGCATATATCTGATTGTTTCCGCAATACGTCACTGAAGCATTGACTAGACAAGCGGGTCTCTGGCCTAGCGTGCGGGTGACTTTGGGGCGGTATCCATCAGCGACGCTGCGGCCCTTTGCAGGGGAATTTGGCATAATGTATGTGTTGTTGGACGACGTTGCCGAGGGCGGCGTCGGTTGCAGCGAAGTCGAGGCCGTTAACGCCTGGTTGCCAGCGCCGAAAGTTTGCGTTGTTGCGGCGACAGGCCCGCCAAAGATGGACTGTCCGGGGGTTGAAGGATTGGCCATGGCTTTCTTGGATCGCAAAAGATCTGTGGCGTTATCTGCGCATGTCACAACGTTGTGTGTGAGATGGAAGGGGGAAAAAGTGTAGTGGAAGGGGACTTTGGTTAGGGGGGCAACAGGATGACTAGCCTCTGAGCTTCAGGCTACAAAATAAAATCTAGTATTCTAAGAATGGGGGCTTGAATGGCATAAACTGACCTACTATACTCGTCCCTTGCGCTCTCCCTGCTCAGTACTTTTTTATCCCTTCAAGGCTTAAATGTGAGGGTGGATAGAAATGCGATAAATGTTAGACGCAGTTGGTGATGCAATCGATCAAGTGAAAAGGGACCCCCTGCTCATCAAGAGCCGCGCCCAAGTTAGGAGGAAATTTATTCAGTGGCACTCAGTCCAGGCCCAACAGGTGGGTTGCAGAAATACAACGCCATTGCCAGGGAGACATAATAAGCTGACCGTTGCCGGTTAGCATTCAGCAGCCACTGAATCATCTAATTTATGTACCCCAAAGCCAGGATCTCAGGTTTCCTGTTACCCCCTAACCCCAAAAGGACAAGGCAGATCAGTGGCTCTACCTCAGTATTTTAACTGGTTCGTCTGCGTTGGCCGGCCGCGGAACGGGAGCAACTCAGCTCCGACCACCTTCATTGTGGTTGCCCGGCCAGATGCACGGCGAGGACAAAGTAAATAAAAGGTATCCGTTACGGGCTTCAATCTGTGACTGCTTCTCTCCTCACAATCACCGTCCATCTCCAAACCTCTATTCCTCAAGCAACCCTCTTGATCTACGAGAGTCTTGTTTTACTGTAAACCTCTGTTCCATCGCTTCTTTCAAGAAATATCCAAAGTTTGTTAGATCCTGTCGCTTAGGCCATTGGATTGCTCCTCCCACTTCGTTATATCTTGATCACGGCAGTTTCGATTTTATCGAACATTCATCACAGTACAGGAATACCCATCGATAGGTACCCTTTCACAAAGTGTTCTGGAACTCGTTCGATTACATCGAAGCTCGGTACCTAGCCAAGCTCTCGGTCACTCGTTCAGAGTCCCACTTACACGCACATCACCACATACATACCCCACTTGTTTATACAGTCATCATTTCAAATATATCACAATGGCTTCAGTGACATTGTCGACTCCTGTCAAGTCCCACAAGGGACTTTTCACAGCTCGTACCGCTGGCGGACGAATGCCTCTGACCCCTTCTCCCCGTCAGCAGGCGTCAGCCAACATCCCTATCAACCTGAACTCTTCTCCTTTTACCCCCGAGAGACAGTCCAGCAATGACTTCAAACCAGCCGGTCGTTCTACCTACGGCGGTAACCTCATGGCACACCTCGCCCGATCTACCACAACCACTCACCGCGACTCTCCCAAGTCCAACATCGCCCGTGTTGTTCATACTCCTCGCAAGGCTCTTGAACTTGGTGTCTCTGACTACACTCTCACTGGCACTGGTAGCAACAAGACATCTGCAAACAAGAAGGGTGTCCGCTCCAAGGTTGCGAAGACTACCGTAAACTATGCTGGCGACCGATTCATCCCCAATCGTGGTGCCAGCTCTGCCATCTCCAACGCTGGCTCTGGCAAGCTGGATGTTCCCGACAGGCAACGACCCAAGACAAACATTGTCGAGAGCTCCAACGTCCTCTCTACCGCTGCTGACGAGGCCCTGGCTGCTCTTGAGAGCCTGAACATCAATGACGACGATGAGCCTGACAACTACTCTCGACCCTCTCCCAACACTGTCGCTTACCAGGATTCTCTTGCTAACGCCTGCGGTGTAAGCCTCAACACTCGTATCCTCGAGTTCAAGCCCGCCGCTCCTGAATCCTCCAAGCCCATTGACCTGCGACAACAGTACAACCGACCTCTCAGGTCTACCACCACTACCTCTGCCCAGATCCGCCGCCGCATCGCTACAGCCCCCGAGCGTGTTCTTGATGCTCCCGGTCTCGTTGATGACTACTACCTTAACCTACTCGACTGGAGCTCTGGCAACCAGGTTGCTATTGGACTTGAGCGCAACGTCTATGTTTGGTCTGCGGATGAAGGTGGTGTCAGCTGTCTTCTCGAGACCACCCCCGACACCTACGTTAGCAGCGTCAAGTGGTCTGGCGATGGTGCTTATGTCAGTGTTGGTCTTGGAACTGGCGAGGTCCAGATCTGGGATGTTGCTGAGGGCCAGAAGATCCGAAGCATGTTCGGCCATGATACTCGCGTTGGTGTCATGGGCTGGAACAAGCACCTTCTCTCTACTGGCGCCCGTAGCGGCCTGGTCTACAACCACGATGTCCGTATCGCCGAGCACAAGGTCGCCGAGCTCATCTCCCACACTTCCGAGGTTTGCGGTCTCGAGTGGCGCTCCGATGGCGCTCAGCTTGCTACTGGCGGCAACGACAACCTCGTCTCCATCTGGGATGCTCGATCTCTCTCCGTCCCCAAGTTCACCAAGACCAACCACAAGGCTGCCGTCAAGGCTCTTTCTTGGTGCCCTTGGAACATGAACCTCCTTGCTACCGGTGGTGGCTCTTACGATCGCCACATTCACTTCTGGAACTCCACCTCTGGTGCTCGCGTCAACAGCATCGACACCGGCTCTCAGGTTACTTCTCTTCGCTGGAGCCCTCACCACCGTGAGATTGTCAGCTCAAGCGGATTCCCCGACAACTCTCTGAGCATCTGGAGCTACCCTACTCTCGTCCGAACCGTCGAGATTCCTGCTCATGAGAGCCGAGTCCTCCACAGCTGCCTCAGCCCTGACGGTCAGATGCTTGCTACTGCTGGTAAGTTTACTTATTCATATTGAAAGTACTTGAATATTACGCTAACAACTCACTAGCTGCTGACGAGAGTCTTAAGTTCTGGAAGATCTTCGAGAAGAAGGCTGGTGCCACCGCCAGCATTGGTTCCTCTGGTGCTTCTAGCAAGGCCTCCATGGCCAAGCAGATGACAATCCGATAAATGCCAGTACGCACTGGACAACGGTAGGTATGACCTTTTCACTGGTATCTGGGTCTCTGTATTTGAAGCACGGAGTTTGGGTTGTCTTCCTACCCTTCTGCTTGTGGTATGAAAGTGCTTCTCCACGCAGGGACAAACGAAATGGACTGGTCATGAACTTATGATGAGCGCATTGCATCGCATCGCATCGCATTGGAATTTTCTGAGCATGTAGCCACCTGGAAGGTGTGCTACCTGGTTTAATATTGGGCGTTTGGAACTTGTTTATATGGAAAGGGGAATCACAATTGAAATGCAAATGAAATTAAAATGCCACGAGCATTATTTAAACAATGGTCCTGCTCTTACTTGACTCGACGTGAATCAGCCAACTGAAGCCATCAAGCACGTGTATGTCAAACATGTTATTAGCATATAGTCGATTGAACTGCACGGGGGTTCCGTCATGCTAACCATTGCATGCGCCTTTTTAATAGTGAAAGCCTCCACCAAGTTAGTCAATTGCTCTTTACTCTACAACTGTTTTGTTTTGTTGCGGTGCTGAAGTATGTATACTACCTATTGTTCTTCATGCCTTTGTACTTCTGGGGTAATGCTGTTAAGATACACTAGTACTTTTCTTTTGCTATAATTGATAGCCTGTCGTCCATCAGACATGATTGCTACTAACTAACAACAAATTGGCCCACATCCAAGCATATACATTTCTTTTAGTATCCTGCTCAGTATGGCAATCCCAACAATATAGAGACAAGCCATCCTGTCTGCTGGGCAGTACTTGATATTACGGCAGTCTAGATAGCTCAGCATGTGGGTTCTTATCCAATACATGGAATACTGTGATACTGAGCCAGGTTTTGTCACAAACAATCAAATGACTATATTTCTTGTTTACCACACACTTGACACTTTTTACTAGAGTAGTCATATGCTGTTCAGACTTTCGATCCTTGAGAGATCTGATGGGGCATACACCGGCGTTAGTATTACTTTGCTTTTGTGCATGAGGGCATTAATTGTTTCCTTTGTTGATAGTGCTAAGTTCTGATATTCTAAGTTCATCCTACTTGTGATGGTAGCTAGGTATCATCACTCCAGTCACTTATGACAATGTGTCTTGCCCCTTTGGCGTTGTTTCATAGAGGATAGACACGTCTTTACTCCTAAATTGATATCAACCGATCTCATGGTTTCAAATTGCATCTTTGCTGTGTACTGTACAGCGCAAGACTTGACTTTCGATCTTTAGGGTATAAAAGTACACAGCCTGGGAGTCTCGTCTATGTAGAAGAAACTGACTTATTGATTAGGTCTCTTGTGCTTCCAGTGGCCAACCTTTCTGATACCATGTCGTTACTGTGCCGGTTGCCGTACGGCGCCGTCGGCATTTAGTAACACAAAGTTGACGGAGTCAGGACATATAGAGTTACGAGGTTAGATTTTGTGAATACTACCATGAGATACAATACTATTTCAGATTTAAATGCCGAAATTGGGAGATTAAGGGAGCATATGTTGGCTTTGGAAGCGGCTCATATATGATTATAACTTCTCACCACAATCTGCGAGACCAGGCTAAGCTATGTTACTGACCATCCAGCTTTCTGATGATGATACGTGCGTCCTTTTGAGATACATGACTTAGGTCTGACACATAATATCCAGTGTCTATGAGGGGTTTATATGGGCGTGTGAAGTCGGGTTGTGTATCATGAATTCAAGTCTTTCCATCAGTACGAAGGGTCTTTTTTCCATAGTCACATGTCTGTGTACTTGACAGATTGATCAACGGCAGTGCAAGATCCTGGTGTAAAAGAACTGTAAAAAGGCCCGTGTGACAAGTTGCTATGACCTTCTGGTTTAAGGATTGGCACCAGTAGGCATCTTGAGGACAACATGATGGTTGCTACAGGGGTGCGTAAAACTTCTCTTTGTAGATTGTCATGCTCACCGGCAGTATCTTCAACAGGCCATTCATTGTTAACCCTATTTACGTAGCTCTAGGCAGATTCAACTAGCTCTTGGGTGTATGGTTCCGATGAGTATGTGTAGGATGCTACATAGTATATGTGAAGACTTTCGTCTCTCATGGGTTGTATGTTACGTAGCAACGGAAACCTTTCAAGATCAGGGATAGTTTGAAGCTCAACGGCCAAGCGGCGTGTCTCTAGCAGAAGTCACAGAACATAGGGTTTGGGGTTCCATCGTTCATCTTGCGGTGAGCCCTTCCGATGCAACTGACCACCCTGCCCTGGGGTCTCTAACCTTTTCTACTCGCTCGAATAGGCGACATGCAGAGGATCTGTGCTACCCAAACAAGGGGCCATCGAACTCAACAGTCCCGCTACAGATGGACAGCTGCATCTCATGCTAGCGGGCCGGAGCATTGTTGATGTGGAAGGAAAAATTGTCACTGGGTGGTGAACGAATACAGCACGTCTCACATGGTATAAAAGTGTGCAGAACAGGTAGAGACAACTGTAGTGGGGGTTAACAAAGTCACTTTTCAGCCACGACAGAGAGAGGGTAACTCAGTGCACTCATTCGATATGCATTTGAATGCTTTGCGGGTGCAAGAATTTCAATACGAGCATTGTAGATATTGTTTTATCTATCCATTTCACAGTCGGGTTTCGAATGAGGTTTAATAAGTGAGCTTTGGTATTGACACTGTATTACTACATACAACTAATGTGATCTCGCACCGTGTGAAAATCGACTCTTAACAGTGTGTTGGTTGTGTTCAAATATCTAGCGTAGCACACGTTAAAAAAAAGGGCCTAAAGCTAAGCCTGAAGCAAAACGGTGTCCAAAGTACCCTCCACCTTGTTCAAGGTATGTCGGTACATGCCATGTCCCTGCTAAGTTGGTGGGGTCAAATTGAATGCAACAGATGCCAAGCTGTTTCATTACCAGTGCATGCCAATCGTAACAACGCGTCCAAGATAAGACATAGAAAATCGAGAGGACCTAAGATTAGGTAGGAATTCGGTCCAGGCGTGTCTTTACATCATCGAAAAAAAAAGAGAGGGCGAGGAAAAGGAGCAAGCCACAACCTTCTTCTGTAACACTCATCGTACCCTCTTACTTCCATCATCCCCTCCTCCCCTCCCCCCCGTCTCCACGGGCCCATTTTACCATTCATCATGCTCCTCCGCAGTAGAGCTCTCGTCCTAGTCGCTGGCCTATCAACCCTGATTCTCTTCTGCTATTGGGCTCGGACCCCTGAATACGTCGGCCCCCGATATGGACACGGCCCCTACAACCACAACCAAAAGCACGGCTGGCCCGTAAAGGCTTCCTTGTGGAGGCAAGACCAGGATGATAACTACTACTGGAAGACTGTCAAGGTCAACTATCCTCACACAGCTTCGCAACCACTGCCCACCTCCCCTCCAGTCACCTATCCCAAGGTCCAGGCTACCTTCCCCGAGTTCAGCATAAGTGCTGCTGAGTTGCGACGCGAACGCCAGCAGGCAGTCAAGGCTACTTTCACAAGATGTTGGAACTCTTACAAGAAACATGCCTGGATGGCTGATGAGCTCAGCCCCGTCTCAGGTGGCCAGGTCAACCCATTCGGCGGATGGGCTGCTACTCTCGTTGACTCCCTTGATACCCTCTGGATTATGGACATGCACGATGAATTCAAGGAAGCTGTTGATGCCGTCGATAAAATCGACTTCACCCAGACAGAACTAAAAGAAGTCAATATTTTCGAGACAAACATACGCTACCTTGGCGGCTTCCTTGCCGCCTTTGAGCTGAGCGAAGACATGCGTCTGCTCCGCAAGGCAGTCCAGGTTGGTGAAATGATATACAAGGCTTTCGACACACCAAATCATATGCCCATCACGCGTTGGAAATTCCACGACGCGGGACAAGGTAGCAACCAGGTCGCTGGCGGAGTTCTCGTTGCTGAGATTGGAAGCTTGTGCATGGAGCTCACTCGTCTTTCACAACTTACGGGAGATCCCAAGTGGTTTGATGCTTCGCAGACTATCATGGACTTGCTGGCGGCACAGCAAGACTCGACCAAGCTCCCAGGCCAATGGCCTCTGACTGTTGATGCCAAGAGCGAGATCTTTAATCAAGGAACAATCTTCACTCTTGGTGCCATGGCTGATTCGGTCTATGAATATCTACCGAAAATGGCGGCGCTGATGGGTGGTCAGTTACCCGTCTACCAAACCATGTACGAGAAAGCTGTGGACTCGGCACTGAAACTCAACCTATTCCGACCCATGACTCCTGAAAACAGAGACATTTTGGTGTCGGGCCAGGTCCGCGCTAAAGACAAGGACGGAGGTACTTCTTTCGAGCTCGAAAGCCAAGGGCAACATCTGGTGTGCTTCCTGGGAGGCATGCTGGCGTTGGGCGGACGGCTGTTCAGTCGCCAACAGGATGTGGACGCTGCAGCCAAGCTTGCAAAGGGTTGCATCTACACATATGAGGCCTTTCCTCATGGTATCATGCCCGAGACCTTTGTGATGGTTGCCTGTGATTCCAACGACCAATGTGAATGGGACGAGAAGCGATGGAGGGAGGAAGTCCTCAAGGAAGCCAAGATCAACGAGGGCGACGCGGCACAAATAGATGCCATCATAAAAGACGAGCGCCTCCCCAAGGGCTTCACCCGCATTCCTGACCGTCGATACATCCTCCGTCCTGAGGCTATTGAGAGCGTCTTCATGATGTACCGCATCACGGGTGAACATGAGTATACTGAGCACGCGTGGACCATGTTCAAGGCGATCGAGGAGGCGACAAAGACAGAGCTTGCGAACACGGCCGTATGGGATGTGACTGTCGCAGGAGAGAAGCCTCGCGCGGTAGATTCGATGGAATCCTTTTGGATGGGTGAGACGCTCAAGTACTTTTACCTCATCTTCAGCGATCCGGCTCATATTAACCTGGATGAGTATGTGTTCAATACTGAGGCGCATCCTCTGAGACGTCTGGTTGCTTAGGTCTATTTGGAAGGGAGGAATATGTCGAATGATTTCATAGAGAAATGCATGAAACTGCGTGAGTGAGCGAGATTAATGTACACAAGCCAGGGGTACCAAATGAAGAATGAAATAATACAGTCATTGAAACATAATAGTCAATTAATATAGCTCAGGAGCTGAATATACGCATTCAATTGAGTAACTTTTACCAAGATTCAGGTCGCAATCCAGCCCTGTTAGCGGAGCTTTTTAGTGAGGCCCAGCCAGCCAGTGACAGTGGAGGTTGGCGGGTTTGGAGTGCTGAGTCAGCGCTCTCAGCAATTGATGAAACGGAATTCTACCAAAGGCTACCAACTCTCCCCACTGCACATCACATCACAAAGCCGCACCCGCACCCGCACTGAACCGCATCCTGACCTGGCACAAGGACCCTCCTTGCTTCAGTATTCTCAACCCGTGCGACGCGGCAGACAATTGACTGCGAATTCATCGTTTTCATTATTCCTTGATTTGTTGAGCGAATAAATCATTTGGCTTTTTAATCCCTTGCTCGGTTTCTCTTCGCTTCCTCAGATAGACGCAGCGCAAGTGCTAGATTTACTTACATCTACGTCAAGTGCGGTCACCAAATCAAGTACCGACACACTCACCTTGGCGAACTAAAGAAGCTTAAAGTCTTCTTTTGGAAGAAGTGCTCCCGTTCGCGCTGCTTCGACGAACTGCGTCTTGCCCCCATCAGCTTCAAGGTCACCCGTGTGCCTAGAACAAGAACGACAACGGCAGTATTTGCTTGACGGCGCAAACCCATCAAAAGCCAAGATCCGCAACCAACCTTTGATAGTTTTCAAATCGAATCGACCGATCGTTTCGGACAACAGACGTCATCATGTCAAACCAGGCAGTTGGTAGCGTCTATAAGGCTATTATTGACGAAGTTGTCAACAGCTCGCGAGTTGATTTCGAAGAGAGCGGTGTTGAAGAGTCGGTGCTGGAGGAGTTACGACAGGTAAGAGAAGTGCCCTTTCGTCATATCGTTGTCTCGTTTGCTTCGTATTGCTCCCTTCTTTGGCAATACCCGAGGCGGGCGGGCGGGTGAAAGAAGCTTCGCCATCAACAAAGACGAGTGTCGATGTTTCTCAGCTCTGCTTTATTCCCAAATACTCCCGCTGGGCAACATGGATGGAAATGTCCAAAAAGAAGAACATCTGCTTGAATGCAATCCACCGTCCAGAGGAAAGCAAAAGGCTGGAGGTCGCATCGTGATCAAAACGGACCGCAGTGCGCCGGGCAGAGGAAGTTGGGCGGGTTATGGGGGAGAGGGGAGGGGCGACACAGCACTATTTGGGTCTTTTAAGTCCAAGGCCCCTGCTGCGATTGCCTTTACGCCCTGTGACTCGTTCCGCCGACACCCGTTGCTTTCTGATTGGTCTTTCCCAGACATTTCTCTCACTCCTACCCACTCGAATTCATCAAATGACCCATCCTATTATCAGCACAAACATCCGTATCACACTTGCACTGCCTCTACCATAGCATTTGCAGTCATCGTCCATCTAGGCTGCGGGCTGTAATTGTATTCTGCCTTGACACATTCCCTCCCCCCAACCATCCCTGCCGTATCGTACCATCTCTCGTTTGATCTACAGAATGCTGTCCTGCTGCATAACTCCGCTGCCATGTAAGCGAAGTTGTGAAGTCAAGCACCAAGACCTCTCTTTGCTAGTTCTTTTACCACCATTGTGAACCGATGCTGTACTTTGTATCATGGTGAGACCACAGATAACTGACGTGTCGATAAAACCAGGGATGGCAGCAAAAGCTCACCCAACTTGATGTCGCCGGGTTTCCTTGGGATCCCAAGCCCGACCCTCCTCCCGCGCAAGCACCACCACCTGCTATGGCAGCCGCGCAAACTCATGCCCAGGCTCAATTTTCACCTCATCCTGGCAACCCGACAGGCCTTTCTCTGCCAGGGATGGCCCAGCCCCAGGCCCAAAATGGAGTCAAACCTGAAGGTAGTTATGTCAAAACGGAGTCTCCCGTGCCCATCAAGCAAGAGGCCGGTCTGCAGGGTAACCCGATGGCATATCAACAGTACGCCAACCCCAACATTAACATGAACGACAAGAACAACGTGGCTGCCAACCGTGCTGCTCAACAACTGCAGGCTCAGTATGGCCAGCGTGCTGCAGGCTCTATCAACGCTTTGCACCAGCAACAACAACCACACCCCCAACAGGGCCAGCAGCAACAACAACAACCAGCTCTACCCCAGCAACAACAGACACATCATCAACAGCAACAGCAACAGCAACAGCCTGGCCAACAGCAAAACTTGACCCAGCAACAACAACATCAACAGCAAATGTACCGTCAGCAGATGGCCGCAGCAACTGCCCATCAACAACAGCAGCACCCCTCCAATGGCCAACCCCACATCCAAAACGGCCAGACTGACGGTGCTGGCGACGTGGACGACTACGAGGGTGTGCTGATGCAGCGGGCTGCTTCTGGTGATTTCCGCGAACTCGGAAGGGTTGAGATCGACCGTATGCTGCATGAACAGATCCTTGCTAAGGCTAAGAGCATGGAGGGTGGCGGCCTGATGGTTCCTCTGAAGGAAGCCACTCGACACTCGTCGGCTTCAACATCACGCAAGGCCAAGGGCAAGCAGCCGGCCGCCTTTGACGGAGGTGATGACGATGAAGAAGACGACGACGATGCTATCAACTCGGACCTTGATGATCCCGAGGATGAGCACGATGACGATGATGTCGACGACGACGGACTTGGCAACATTATGCTTTGCATGTATGACAAGGTCCAGCGTGTCAAGAACAAGTGGTATGTATCAACGTGTTTTACACTAGTTAGAGTGCGAATAACCTACTTTTGTTTACTAACTCCATTTACAGGAAGTGTACCCTAAAGGATGGCGTCTTGACAGTCAACGGCAAGGAGTATGTTTTCCACAAGGCTACAGGCGAGTACGAATGGTAGTGGGTAAGATATGCTTGGGATACCACAGTTTTGGACTTCGAGTCTAAGACCGTGGCGTGATGTATCGAAGCAACATCAAAACAACGACGATCGTGAGGGGGTTTAGTGAGTGAATTAAAACAGCTCATGGCCGCGAAGACAGGCCGCAGGTCATGTGTGCACACGTCGAGGCATTAGCAAAGTCCGCGAACGGCGCAATTTACGGCCAACAGACTTGGGCCATCATATCAGGATGTTTAGCACCAGCTCACGTTATGGTTGGAGGCCTTGCCCCCGCTTCCATGTTTATAGGTGAAGGTAGTATGCCTATAATAACATGGTTATTTTTAAAGAAATGATTTTATGCCCTTTAGCGTAGTGACGTTGACTTGCCTTCTGGGCTGTTGTGGTCATTTAAAGTACGGAGAAGAAAAAAAAAAGCGAAACAATGTACATTGTGCCAAGCCAAAGTCGGCAACACTGGCAACCAACCCAAGCTGCGGGTGACGTATAAGGTCGAGCGACAGATATTACTCAAATAGATGACTATGGCTATGGCCTTAAAAAAGACTCGTGTTTTGCTTTTTGCCTTGCCAGGTGGACCACGCTTGACCCGTGTAGAGCTAGGGCTATGCTGTTGGTCCGTAGCGGTGGGATTGAAGGACGAAGTCAAGTGAGTGAGAGCGCGCGCAGGCCCAAACTAGGGTCGGGCCCGGGGGCTGGGACCAGAAGTGATATGCAGCCACCAATTATCGTGTCTTGTTGGCTCGACGAAATGAATGAGACCCTGTCGGATCAGCTGGACAACGCTCCTCGGCGCCTTGTTGCGTCGGTGGTGAACGAAGGATCTTGTCGTCTGTGCTTTGCGTAATAAGTGAGCCTTAGCCTAGCCGAACTTGCAACATACATACCTACCTATGTAGCATCGTACCCAGGGTTTTGCGGTAATAAGATTGCGGACCGCTGAACATACCCGAGCGGGTGGGCACATGCAAAGCCGTTGTCATCCCCATGTAGGTATTATGAGTTTGCCTTGAACTGCAACAGCATGTAACATTGATCCTTCCCTATGCAGTCTTGGCATCGCAGTTCCTGTGCTTGTGAATTGAACCCCAAGTCCCAAGGTCGTCTTACCAAGTTCAATTTCACAGACCCCACACTTCGACCCGACAGTCTGGGACGGGTCGGGTCTTTAACCAAAGCGGCACGGTCAGCAAGGATTGTGGCTGGCCTCACTTCCCGGGGTACGTACATTTGTACTCTATTGTACATGCACCGTTTCATAGTGGTGAGACGGTCTCAGCCAGGGGCAGCAGACTCACCCCGTTGTATAGCAAACTCGTCCTGCATGAATGAGAACGAAAATCGAATTTCGGCATCATTACTGCTGATAAGATGCTTGCTGGTTTTGTCAGACGACAGCGTGTCAGTAATCCACAGGATATTGAATACCGGCTATATACAAGGTGTCGGGACACACATACCGTATGTACAGGCAATGGCCGGTATTCTTGTAATGTAAGTATCAACGGATCATGCAACCAGCGATAAAGCATCCGTCACACTCGACTGATAAGAACATCACGTTTGAACCTGGTAAACACCAAGAAGCAACCAAACAATTTCACTGACTGCCAGCTCTTGCGTTCAGACACAGCAATGACTCGTGGGTCCCATTGTCACCACTCTAGGATGCTGAACAGATTGATGCAGGCACTCTGGTAAGTACCAAGTACAGTACAGTACAGTCTCTAGGTATAGTGCGATCCGAGGGAATGGTACAGCCTAGTCCTTAGTAGGTTGAGAAGGTGCCAGCTAACTTTCGTCTCGTATCAAGGTCCTCGCGACAGGGACTAATGTCGTGCCCAAACTCATGGACGAGCCCGAAGGCTTCCACACACACATTCATCCATTCCTCCCTCCCTGAATCTTTCGGATAGAGGCGGTGAGGGGTAACAAATCCATGCTGGATGGGCAATTGAAGCTAATGATAGTGGTCGTCCCAAAAAGCAGATGGTACTCTGTACTCTGTACCTTGTCTGTTATTACAAGGGACAGTAGTCTGATTAACCCGCTTGGTTAGTTATCTTGTATTCCTTGTCTTGTGGTAGTTTGTGCTTGCTCTATGGCTTCAAATTTGTGCCTATGGAATGCGTGGTTATAGGATGATAGAAATAAGCACTGGAACTTGTGAATTGGGAAACAGCTTAGAAGTCGTGTGGAATATGTCGTCATCGACTTGGCTCACACTCGATGATAGTGCGAAAAGGCTGCCCGACAATGATCGACTTGTCCTTTTTTGTACTCTGTTGTCAAAGGTTTGTACTTTGGGAACGCTAGTACGCGTAGCGTGGACTTGTTCCCATCAGCGGAGTTGTCACAGGGTGGATTCCATGAGCATCACCCAGTGTGCTGTTGAGCAATTATGGATGTGGGAATGTTGATCTGGGGCTATACCCCCAAGTATTAAGATTAGAAAGTGTCATTTTGTGGACATCACGTATGCCTGTCGTTTGTTCAAACTGTGCGTGGACTCGAACGACTGGTTGCACGACTTCACAACCTGTCGAAACAGGTTCAGTGGGATCTATGAAGAAAG
Organism: Fusarium praegraminearum; assembly: GCA_002093855.1. Classification (NCBI taxonomy): domain Eukaryota; kingdom Fungi; phylum Ascomycota; class Sordariomycetes; order Hypocreales; family Nectriaceae; genus Fusarium; species Fusarium praegraminearum. The sequence goes on along the minus strand of LXHY01000027.1, from coordinate 205,979 downwards.
AACATATCTGACCCAATCCTCTGGTAATCTTGGTTAGCGTGGGAGCAGCCAGGGTCAGGGATGCATGTAACCAACAGTCCTCCCTCATCTTGTCCTCTTTTAGAACTTGCATGATGTTACTCCGTACACCTTGGGTAAACCCATCGTGGGCTCTGATTGGTGCCATTTCACAGGAACTCGGGGGGACTCCCTACCCGTCGGACTCAAAGCGGCCATGAGGAGTTCGGAGAACTAACGTCACTTACAGCACTTGGCCGAACTGCCTGGCACCAAAAGCAGCAAGTCGTAGGAGACACAGATGATGGACAGTTGAACAACCACTCGGCTATTGCTTTTGAGTTGTGCTAACTTGGAACGAGGGCCGCGCATGAGCAAGCTATAACGAGTAGACTGTCCCATTGAAGTTGTTCAAATGAGAAAAGCAATGGATCCTAAAGACGGAAACCACTGGTAATCCTTAATCTGCTGACCCGAAACTCTTCAGATTAGCGGCTAGTCGATTGAGCACGACGCAGGGATACGGTGTTAGTTGTTGTCCTGCCCAGATTCACATAGGAAACGTGACAAGGAGGACATGTTGCTTTTCCTTAGTTGTCAACACGGTAGTACCGGCCTCAGGATGCTTTGTCGTGGTCTCATGGTCTTTGTCGTATGTTGAACGCCGATAACAATGAATGACTCGTTATGCTACACAGCCAGCCAGTTGGACAAGAGCTGAGAATCAGACATGGCAGTAGAATACTGTACAGCGATGTTAGATTAGTATGCAGGCCATGGCCGAGAAGTCAAAGATATGGCGACCCTATGGGTCCATCGCGAGGGTTTGGCTCATTGCAAATCCGATGCGCTGGTTAGAATGGGGAGTGCCCTAGTAGGGCTATGACTACGATCGACCGCAAACTACCAGGATGTGTACTGGAATAAGTTGATCAGGCGATTGAGCTGTATGCCCCAGGGCTGCTTCTCTCCTTTTCTAACGCGCTTCAATCCTCAAGTCGATTGTTGAAAAAGATCTAGCCAAAAGGGGAAATAAAAAGAAAAAATAGGCATAGCTTGGAGTAGGGTTAGTACGTCGGTTACGGTTCGACATAGTGGTAACCTTGCGAGCGTTCCCAAGTCGGCAAACTTAGCCATTTTTATGACCTTTCCGTATGTTATCCGTTGTGTAATAGCGAACTGTTGGTGAAAAAACATCAGAGATGTATGGAAGCGAGTTTTCCAGACTGATAGAGTAGCATGTATGTGCATGTCTGATCAGGTATCTGATCTGACAGTGCTACTTCCAAGGTCCATCGGTGAGGGGAGATTAACTTGATAATGGAGTAGGACTTCCAAAACGGGACAGAAATAAAACCGCAGCAGGACATGGGGCCAAATAGCGCTAGAGCCCAACGCCAACAATTTAAGAGCGAGCCTTGGGTGACAGGGGCTCCGAGCGCTAGTTTCGCGAAGCATTCCTCTAGCGCAAGGAAGCCCTGAAATGGCGGTTTCGTGCAACCAGGGCCTGCAACAAGCGGGTAATACAACAGGTGGCGGCGACGGAGCATCTCAGTAAACAGTGAGCGAGCGCCGAGCGGGCACTAGGGAAGTCACCCAAGGCATCGGGTTGACTTGGTCGTGCGCATATACAGTGGCTGTAATGGACTGTAGTCAGACGAGTGACGAGATTTGGATATTTTATCGAAGAAAGAATTGGACAGGGAAGTCCTTTTTGGTCTGAGTTGACCGCAGCATCACCTGATCATCAAGGTGGAAGGACCAATTGGTCTCAGCAGGTTCCTTCCTTCCCACCCTGTTGCGAGCCGCCGTTGATGGAGGAAGGCGACCGCCTAAGTCATCATATTCAGAACATCTCAATTTGCTGCGACATGAGATAGGAATGGCCTATCAAGTAACATATAATCCAAGACAAATTCCTTTCTAAATTGGACACACGACCCAATAAGATTTGACTCCGGACAGCATCCATGGGCAGATATGCCATTGACCAATAATCTTACATGTTGTTTGAATCTCAAAACTGATTGAAAAAAGAAAGCAAGAGGGGCCAGTCAATATCGACTGCTGTATACTGAGTCATGGCCTGGGCAAGACTAGAGTTAAACATGACGAGCCTGTTGTTTGATACCCATGAGAACTTTGGTCTCATTTCGCAGGGTTCGATCAGTCGATCCATCTAATTATCAGATCAACAGCTAACTGAATAGCAAGTCCCTCTTCAATGGCCCTTGTTCCCTGTTGGTTTGATGCTAAGATCACTAGAGACAAGACCGCTGCCGGCTAGGGGTATCGGTATCCTACCCCGAAACACAGGCGCTTCCAACCAACAGCGGTACCCTGTCCTCCACAATGACAGCGATCAATGGCTGATCGCGGCGCGGTTAGAGTAATGGAGCCAACGCGAACGAGAAAGTCAAACGGCAAATGTCCATGGTATCGAGACTGGTGGACGGTAAGTCTTGCTTGGGCTGATAGCAGGACAGCTGGATTATGACGCCGGGACAAGAATATGTAAAGGCTAAGGTTCTTGAGGGAGAGATTCCCAAGTACCTGAGAGTTTGTTTCGTCCGACAAGTGAGATCCGGCACTGATCTATCGCGCTGATGGTGAAACAAGGTCACACCGTGGTCCAAAACACATACCGGGAGTTTGGAAAGGCAAACGACCCCGAATATGAATGTGTTTTCGAGTGGCACGGAATAACAAACCCTCGTTTCCGCCATAGAAACCAACGTCACAGGCCAGCTTTGGAGACCAGCCAAGGCAAAGCCACGACATGGCCTCCAGCCCTCTAGGCCGAGCTAGGCATGCGGTGGAAGAGCTCGATGCGATGCAGGTGCTGCAGGACCTGTCAGCCAGACTGTGTGCAGTTTGTTACTGTAGACTATGATGTGGTAGGTATGGACGGGTAGGCAAGGCAAGTTAAGTTCCTTGCATCACGGACAGCGGACTAGTATTAGTGGTTCTCCCTGTTCATACGCATATCGTGCCCCGCCAGTCCAGTCAAAGCTAATACTGTACCCATTTCAGTCCAGCCATATCGCGGCTGGTTTACCCCCTGCCTATGATGACTTGTGGTGTTGAGGCGGCGGTTTGGCCCTACCATTTGGCCACACCCCTGGCCGGGTCTTGGGCATTCATTTCTCTGTCTTTAGTTATTGTTGCTTGACTGATTGATTCTCCAGTTCGAGATTCCAGCGAGAAGCCGCCAACAAATCCATTGTTGGTTAGAATGAAAATTGGTGAGCGGGCCGCAGTGGGTAGGTCAATTGCTTGTTCCAAAAAGGTGCGGTCTCAATGCCAATCTTGTATGAAGTAGACCTACGTAAGAGCAGGGCATCGTTTTCCACTGCATAGTACTGGAGGGATGGGTTGATTAGTTATTGTTGCTATGCCCATCTATTCTGGTTAGTTCATGCCACGTCCCCTTTCAACTCGTCAGATGCTCCAGGGATGGTAACACAAACCTTCAACCGCTTCTCGAGGCGCATGATAGTAATCACAATAAATAAATAACAAGCAACACTTGAGTCGACTCGACCAACACCTCTTGAACTGGACAAGGGGGTGTGATGTAAAAAAAAGACGGAAGGATGGGTGGGAGGACCCTCAATAGCCACACCCACAGGTCAGGTCCCACGTTCAACTGTTCCTTAATGCCTGTCCATCTCTTGTAGAGCCTGTACTTGTACCTCGACCGCTGTGCCTGGGTTGGGCTGGGCTGGGTTCGTACCGTACCGGACTGTACCTGCCTTTCCTTTACTTTCCTTTGGTGACCGCATTGTAAGTCAATGGCAGGAGCTCCCATAATGTTAGGTTAGCTGTACCTACCTCCTACCTCCTACCTTACCTTTATCCATGTCATGTTCTGTCCTGCGCTCCAGTTCCAGCTCTAGCTCCACACTTCGGCCAACAGCAATAAGTATCAACAACCTTCCTCTCATCTTCTCCAGCTTCCTTCTCGACCGCGACCCTTTTTTTCTCTGCCATTGGCCTTATTTCCTTCCAGCTGCGACTTTTCACAATTTCATTCATACATCTCTGACCGACAAGGTATCAATTGTCTAGGCAATCGCGTTCCAGAAGAAGCCTAAGAGAACAAAAACCCCTCCTACAATCTTCAAACTCAACTTAGCTGGGCTGGTCTTCGTCCACCAACCAACCGCCTTACGTTCTGCTCCTTCACCCAACGGAATTGTGAAGAGAGGGAAAGCTCACACTGAAACCTGCCGAACAAGGTCTTTTGTTGGATTGCAGATTTTTTTTGCAGATTTGAAACCAAACCAAAAGCTAGAAGTCTGCTGCCAACGTTCCGCCTGCTGTCAGTTTGACGATTGGCATAAGCCAACCTTTTCAAACATCTGCCTTTCATCGACAGCCCATTATCAACCATCCTTGTCGTTTCTTGGGTGGCTCCCAAATATATCTCCTACACGGAGATCAGCTTCACATAATCTCAAGTCTGAAGCTGTCTTTATTTCAGTGAGTGTTAATGCTATAGACTGCGGGTACGAGGGGTCTCTCGAGCATCTTTTTTCTCTCCTTAATCATGTTTTACCAATGGGCCGTTACTCGACACAACTGCTGGTAGTCAACACTCTGTATACCGTTCGCAAGGCCACTGTGGAACAGTGGCGTATGACTGCTGTGCTTTGCCAGCTCTTAATGTTGTTCGGTGTTCTTTGGATCATTTTAGGGTCCATGCCCGGGTGGTTCTCAAGTTGTTGAAACAGCTCATTGAGGCCCCGTGGTGCCTACGAAACTTGCTGCCCTTCTCCTGAGGACACAAATAATGCACGCTGCAGGTCCTCCAGCTCATGCGGTGTCCAGCGTCCAGCGTCCATCTCTCGCGTTGTCCTTTTTCTTGATAACCTTTCGCGTTGTCTTTTTCTTATACATCCCCCATTTGGTGGATCTCAGCTTATTGCATTGCATTCGTTCATCTGCTAACACTTCCAGCCATATTCTCCACCACCACTAGAAACTTCGCTCATCCTGGATTCGAACACGCAGGCCAAATTGCGTGCGTTATCTGCCACAGCCAAGCCACCCTGCGCTGTTGTCTAGCCTTTTGGCTTTCGTGGTCTACTCTGATCTCGTACAAGACGTGGGACCTTCCACAATTTCCTCTATGGCTGTGATGCCTCCACCAAACAGGTACGCTAGCTTCCATAAAGTGCTTTTTGGGGATCAATCAAACTTATCTTCTGGACTATAGTGTAAATGGGTCAGAGAGGAGGTACCTCGAAGATGGCATATGGCAGCATGGCCGTTTCTACGGGTCTTGGAAACCAGGCAAATACTTGTTTCCCATTGATTCGGTGAGTTTATCTTCACTCAAGATGCCGAAATATGTATTGATAGACGACTCTTAGGAAGAGTTGAATCGCCTTGATATTTTCCACAAGGTTTTTCTTCTCGCTAGAGATAATAAGCCGTTTCAAGCACCAATTCAACGGAAAGCGCCCAGGATGATGGACATTGGTACCGGAACAGGCATATGGCCGATCAACGTGGCGGAAGAGTCTGTTTTCTCCATCTACAGCTACTTGAGCCATCCGCTAACATGACCTAGATGCTACACAGATGCCCAGATAATGGCTGTTGATCTAAACCAGATCTTGCCAGCATTGTAAGACTTTACATAACGTTTTCTTCTGGGGCTTCCACTGACAAGAACAGGATCCCTCCGGGAGTATTGCCAAAACAATATGACATAGAGGAACCCGCATGGAGCTCATTATACACTGATTGCGATTTTATACACATGCGGATGTTATTCGGAAGTATCCAAACAGACCTATGGCCCCAAGTATACCGCAATATATTCGAGTAAGTTTCACTGTTTTTGCACAAATTTTGTCGCTAACTGCTGATCAGGCACTTGGCCCCAGGCATTGGCCACCTGGAACACATTGAAGTTGATTGGACACCCCGGTGTGACGATGATGAGCGTCCTGCGAATTCCGCATTCGAGAAGTGGGCAGAGCTTTTCTTTGACGGGATGGACCGATTCAACCGCATCGCTAGAGTTGTGCCCCAAGAAACACGGCAGTTGCTTGAAGCCACAGGTTTCACAGATGTTAAGCAGGAAGTGATCCGTGCCTATGTCTGCCCCTGGTCTTCTGACCGACAGGAGCGGGAGATTGCCAGGTGGTTCAATATTGGATTATCTCATAGCCTGGAATCTTTGAGCCTGAAACCACTGGTTGAGAAACTTGGCTGGAAGCCCGAGGACGTTCGGAAGCTATGCACAACAGCAAAGCGCGAGACCTGCGTTTTGCGATTCCACACTTACTGCAATATGTAAGTTTCCAGTCACTCTTTTTTACATTAACTAACGCATTTGTAGCTATGTCTGGACAGCGAGGAAGCCTGGCCCGCCACAGTAAAGCCACGGCTTTGGCTCAGAAGAGATTGCCAACGCAGGACACAAATTCAGGGCACATATCCATGAAGCTCATAAGCATCATTTAAAATCCACCAAGGCAGGAGTTTAGTAAGGCCTTATTCTTCAATTCTTTGCCAGGGTAGTTGTGAGCCCAAACCGGCCCTGAGCAAGATGGCGTGGTTGCAGGCGCGGTGAGCAAGAACACCCTGGCGATTCCTAAATGATACCACGATTTTCCAAGCATGTTACAGTGCTTCTCTCTTCTCATCCTTCGGCGGTCCCTCGAGTTTCAAGAGACGCTTCTCCTTAAAATGAGCGTGGCACTGACGGTTAGCGACAAGGATCCTAGTTGGTATCACCAACAGCGGGGTTTTGATCACATCAACCTGTCAACCCTTCTGAAGAAGCCTGTCGATCGGACAAAATTGTCTGACCGCTAGACGCTAGTCACCAGGTCAAAATATTTGCCAAGGGGACCATTTCCTGAGCGCGTATATTCCAACGGCTCCATTGTGGTTACGGCGTAGGCTGGGAAAAAAGGACTGCTCTGCCAAGGGCCAATCCAGGACTCCATAATAGGTCCGCACACCTCGGGACGGGCCTCGTTCGTTTCGGAGCTCCAGCCCAGGCCAGGGTGCGGATCGCACGGATGACTTGACCGGGCCACACTACGTCCCATGTATCTCATCCACGATCTTCGCGCGCGGTTGTGCCTTCCTTCATCTCTACAACATCTTTCAGTCGGGGTTATCGTTTGTTAGACGCCCGGCCAACTTATTGTGTGGAAATGGGACTTTTAGGCGAATGAAAGGGCCCATACCCCGGATCTGTACTTGCTTCCAGAAGCAGAAGGTGGACAACAGGGTCGAGATTCTTGGAATGATGGCGATTTGATCTAGAAGATCCCGATTGAGCATAACTCTTCGCAAGCCTTACCCCAGTTGAGCTATATAATCCTTTGTGTATATTTACCGCAAAGTATTATCCCGCTTCGTGAGATATCAAAGTCTCTATAAACCAATGTGACGACATCTACCAAGTCCTTGATCGACTAAAGCTTCACCCGAATCAACATAGTCGTTGTCATGATGAGATTACGAGCGTAGATGGGCACTGGACTGGGTTTTGCCTTTAACGTTAACTTCTTGAAACATCTAGCGTATCTAAACCGTCAAGAAAACGATGTGCGAAACACCATCAGCACAATGATGTATATTGCTTCTTTTGACATAAGCTTACACGTTGCCAACTTTTGTTTAGGCGGCCATATCAGGCCTTCTTAATGTGCATGATACGTAGTCCCGCTGGGTTGGTCCTGCAAACTTTATCTTATTCCAATCTGTAGCAGGTATGGAATATCACGTTTGATGATTTTGTTGACCCATGTTGGTTAGTATGTAATTGGGCCTCGAAGAGATGGGTGCGATTTCGAGTGGGGAGGGAGGCTCTTCAGATACACCTTGGAGGAGCATTGGAATTTAACTTTCTGAAACTCGAGAGGGGGTTGGCAATCGTTGTTACAGGAAGCAATACAAATGTTTCAGCATTTCTGTTACAGTCGAGGAGGGGCTTGAGCCATGACCACCATCGACAGAGTAGCTCATCAGACAAGGCTGATCAACCAGGGACTTCAAGCTGCTCACGCCGATGAACCAATGCAAGGTGGTGATTTAATAATGGATCGAGTGCATGCATCATGGAATAAAATAGTACAATACTTTACAAGGTTTCTTTCATCAATAAGGGTCGTTTCGTTATTAGATATCATTGTCGAAAGCCCTCCACGGCGGGGATCACCCGCCGCAGCTTGATTGATGTACAGTTCTACAAAAGAAAGATGCTCAGGACAAACATCGAGGTCCGGTGAGACCGGTATTCCCAAGTCTCCCAGTTTTCAACTCCCCCCGTAACAATCAGTCTCCAACCAGACCCTCCCAGAGGTCCTCAGCCAGGAAGGCCCATGTCTATAGTCCATTCGTCCTTATTTGCTCATCACAGTCCAGCACCGATTGATCCTCACAACTCCTGCTCCAATACAAGAGACCCGTTTAGTGGTGAGAAGAGGCCTCGCCGCGGTAGCCGACAAGCTTGAATCGGCCAATCATCTCACCAACGGTGAAGAAACCGAGGACCTCAGCCGCAACGACGCCACCAGCAGCAAGCTGAGCAGGGCCGATATTCCGCACCTGCTGGACAAGGTTCTGAGAAGACTGGATGATGGTACGGTTCTGGATGGACTTGATGAGGTTCTGGTAGGTGGTTTGGAAAGTAGCCATGTTACTATTGAGCCTACATTAGCTGATTATCCCGCCATATCGAGGCAATTCTAAATTGTAACTCACGGAGGGCTCATCTTCTGGTTCTGGAAAACAAACTTGCCGAGCTCGAGGCCGACCTTGGAGTAGTAGACGACGAAGGGGACTTGTCCTGTTTAGAATGTCAGCACTCAGTGGTCGGCAACTGGGTCCCAATCGATGGACGTACGCTCGACGAAACCGATGATCTTGCCCGTTCGTCCGCCGACCTTGCCCAAAGTGCTAGCAACACCCTTTGCGTAACCAGCAATGGCAGGACCAGCAGTAGAAGTGACACGCGATAGACCTTCTTGGGCTCTGGTGGCAGCCTGCTTAGCGTTCTCGGCAGCCTTCTGAGCAGTGGTGCTCTCGAAGCGTCGGGCGGCGACACGTAGAGCCGGCGAGCGGAGCATGGGACGAGCGAGGGAAGACATTGCGGCGGTTAAGGCTGTGGAAAGAGTGCGAGATGCCTCGTAGAATCGAAATCGGAGCTCCTCGGGGTGGAAAGACCGGCTGCGGGTGGTCAATTGATGGAGTCGAAGCTGTTCGTGATTTTAAGTGAGGTCGTCTGAGGGAGAAAAAAAGCTCGGGAGAACTCGCTGGATGGTGGTTGGACGGCAGCCGATAGTGATGCGCTAATCCTTTTACGGTACAGGTACCCGCGCTCCCGCTGGGCGAACGGCAAGTATCTCTATGAATTCACTCTTATAAACCTCTTTTCTAGGATCTCTCCAAATATTTAACGAGACAGGAAACTCTTCACCTCCTTTTTACTCCATTACAAGGTCTTACTCTTCAATTTCGTTGCTGCTGATAATTGTCCATCCTCGTTTCCTGCAACACACTAGAAAAACTCTATCTGACATCATCGCTCACACTTTATAATAAACACACAACAGTTCTTCGCGAATTTGTTAAATTCTCATGTCTATATCCCAAAGAAGCTATTTACAGTCTTTTGTCAGACTCACGCCTCGAAGTCAAAAGTATACGCCGAGCACCATATCCCTCTTAATCATCATTTCATCTTTTATTCCAAGCTCTGGATCATGACCTTGATCGCCCCGGTCTTGGGATCCGCCGACGTCTCAAAAGCCTTGATGGCATCCTCGAGCTTGAACTTGTGGGTAACCAGCTTAGAAAGGTCAACCACGTTGTTCTCGACCAGGCGGATTGCTCGGGGCCAGGTGTTGCAGTATCGGTATTGCAGCTGAATGTCCACCTCCCGAACACTTGCGCGCATGAAGGGAATGTTGATCTCATTCTTTCCAACACCAATGATAAAGACCTTGCCGCCAAACTTGACAGACCAGACCGCAGCGGCGATGCTGCTCTCAACACCAGTGCACTCCATAGCGACGGTGGGCTCGACACCACCGAAGCTCTTGACAATGGCCTTTGCGGAATCCTCAGCAGATAGTCTCTCGACCTTGTGAGTGATGACGCGAGGGCAGAGCTCCTTGGCAAATGCCAGTCGGCTCTCTGAAATATCGGTGATGACGATGGGTGAAGCACCAGCAGCAGCGCAACACTGGAGTGTAATCAATCCAATAGGTCCAGCACCGCAAATCAGAACAGGGTCTCCCAGGCGAACCTCGGCCCTTTGCATACCGGCCAGAGCAACACTGAGAGGCTCGAGAAGAGCACCGTTCTCATATGACATGTTTCCAATCTTGTGACACCAGACAGCGGGGTGGTTGATGTATCGGCGGAGCATGCCAGGGACGGGAGGGGTAGACAGGAACTGGACGGTCTCGCAACCATTGTATCGGCCAGTAAGGCAGGGTTCGCAGGTACCGCAGGGAATGTTGGGCTCGACGGCGACTCTGTCGCCAACCTTGAGATGGCTGACAGAAGGGTGGACGGCAATAACCTCGCCGGCAGACTCGTGGCCCAAGATGTGATCGCCCTCGACAATCATGGGACCGATACAACCAGCGTGCCAGAAGTGAACATCGGATCTGTGTTCTTGTCAGCAAATGTTTTTGGTCAGACAGGGAAAAGGATAAAAACAACATACCCGCAGATACCGGTGCTTCGAATAGCAATACTGACCTCACCTAGCTTCAAGTCGGAACCGGACTTGACAGCTTCGGCTGAGGGCTCAGCAGGAGCAACCCAAAGGTCATGGTTGGGGTTGGTATAAACACCAACGTTGGGCTTGAGAGTCGTCTTGACGTCCACGACGCCGTTACCTTCAACTGCTGAGGGACTCATTATGGGCAATGCGTGTAAGTCGTGGGTTTGGTACTAGTGTTGCGACGCAAGTCAAGAGTCTATGAGTTGAAGGAAAGCGAAAGAAGACACGAAGAGAGGTGACGAGCACGTCCAAATCGAGGCGCAATGGCTCTTTAAATCATAGCACTACCCTCTCCTTGTACGGAGAAAAATTTGGGGTCATGCGCGCTGCTATGGGTATATGTTTGGTTGCCTGCTCTCAAGGCAAATCTGATTCCCCACGTTGAAACAAGAAGCCAGTGCCTTGAGATCCGGAACGCGCCAACAGCTCGCCCACGTCGTTCGTTTGAGGGGTTTGTGGGGTTATTGCCTCGGTGAAGGCTGTATCACCCACTGCATATTGTCTCCCGCGCCAATCATAGAAACCGGCCCGGGAATTCCAAGGCGCCATCCCACTACAACGGGCTTCTAGTGCAGGCTGGTTGCTCTTTAAGATTCACGGTTGAATTGACTCTACAGCTTTTGCCGGTCCTCTGGCCAAGCTCCTTCTGGGTAGATATCCGGCGATGCACATAGCTGTGCCACCGGGCCATAAGACTGCAAATACCCATGCTTGTCTTTAAAGAGTCCCGGCATATTGACGCAGGGCTCTCTGCTGTTGCCGCAATGCCGTTTTGTTTAAACGCTGCCGACAACTTTCCGGGTCGGGCTTCTCCACACCCTAAGAAGAAAGTAGCGTCTGCTTGACGTCGACAGTTGAGCGACATTCTTCCGGCGGAGCCAAGAGGTGCTGGTATCTTGAAGGCGGCTCTTAACTGGCACGGCTAATTGTACAGTCGGAGCTCTAAGCGGGTCCAGATTTAGTAGTAGTGGTATTCAAATCCTCTATCTCTATCTTCTTGACTCAACGTTACCTTTTGGGTAAGTCCTTGCGAAAGCGAGACAGAACTTATGGCGAATAATATCCGAAAGCTTCCAGATCGCGACAACCGAACCAATTACGGTGTGCTTGAATGGCTTAGTAGCTTTGCAACGCTTCATATTCGGATCCATGCGATCTGGCGCATGTTGGATCAAGGTTAAAGTCTCGGCGAGCTGTACGTCTGCTAGGGTCCCCTACAGTTATGTGCGGATCCTTCTTCTTCCATTCAAGTCATAAGAACAGTTCAAATCTCTTTCAGTCAGCTGCCAAACCTACCCAGGCAAGGTCGTTCCTGGTCTTTTAAGTCACTTGACGTCCAGGCATTGACGCGCTCAAATAGAGCAAAAAAGAAACAACAGAATTGAGCCGGTATCATGCCGCCCAATGCGTCTCGACTCCTGCACCTGCATCGTCAATCTCGTATAATAAGGCAGCAGAAGCGATAGCTCGAGGCACCGACAAGCATACTCGAAGTGGCCCGGTGCGCTCAAGTCCTTCTCGAGGAAAGGCTATCTATTTCGGATCCAACATTGTCGACTTCGAAAAAGACCGGACCCAGTCTGCTCTCTTTTGTTTCGCACGGATAGTTGGGAGCCAGCTACATACACTAGTGGTGGATATCACAAAGATACGGATCGCATTTTAAACAACTCGGGCTTCCACTGGCTTGGATTAACCAATCTTTGCTTTTGCAAAACTGTCATCAAATATTTTGGGTACAATGCGCTTGTGGTAACTTGCAGCATCACGGTTTAGGGCTAATCACCGATCTCTTCGCTCATAACCTCGGGTCCAAATAGGTCGTTTCAACCACCACTCGAGCCCTTTGTTTTGGCAGTATCTTTGCCAATCCTCTGAACGGGAGGCATGAATCAGAAGCAGTTACAGCAGTACTGCAATGTACGGCCGTTCCTAGGCCATGTCTACATCCCAAGGACAGCTCTTTAAAAAAGGATAGCAAACATGAAAAGGGGAAAAGAGGGCATACATGGGTATCGTCAAATTGTCCGATCAAACTAATATACAGATACGGATTGGCCATAATCTCTCAACCAATTAATCATGCTGAGGCAGCCTGGCCCTTTTGTTGCTTGAGCTTTTCCTCAAACTTTTCGAATTCCTGCAGGGCAATTTCCTCCTCTTGATCCATCACTTGCTTAACACCTTTGACCTCTTCAATCTAGAGCAATGTTAGTTTAGAAATGCGTGAGGGGAACCTGATTGTCAGAACTCACATAATGCATCAGCATACCCTCAATTCCATTTTTGAGTGTAACTGTGCTTGAGTCGCAAGTACGGCAAGCGCCTCGCAATCGCAAATGCACGTAGCCCTCGTCGTCAAAACCGCGGAAATCAATATCTCCACCATCTTCTTGGATGGCTGGCCGAATCCGTGTCTCAAGAAGTTCCTTGATCATACCAACAACTTCACTGTCGTTCTCGTTGTAGGCAAGACTGTCCTCCTCAATAGGAGCACCAGCCTCTCCCTCTCGACGCTCGGAAATGGTAACGATTTGCTCGCCCGCAGTGATAGCTTCGGTAATAAGTGCAAATATCTCGGGGCGAATGTGCGCCCAGTTGGCGTCGGCAGCCTTTGTGACGGTTATAAAGTCAGCGCCATAAAAGACCGAAGTGACTCCATCGATGTTCATGAGCTTGGCGGCTAGAGGAGAGGGGTGCGGCGGAGAAATCGTTGCTCGAGGGTTGAGGTATTCGATGAAAGGCGTAGAGAATTCCTCGGGGACAACTCGATGGTTTGGTAGAAACTTGAGGGCATCCGGGTTTGGGGTATTCTCCGTCTGGATGAAGATGGTTCGGACGCCGCTACCGATACCAGCGAGACTCGGTGTTGCTGTCTTCACAATACGCTGTCGTTGCGCGAGTGGTCGCAATCCAGAAGATATGGAAGGAATCTGGGATCGAACTGTTGCCATTGAGCGAGTCCATCGTGGAACTGCTCGGGATGATGTCTCCGTGACAGGCCGAGTGAGAGCGACCAATGTCCGTGACATGGTTCTAGAGGATGCCATGATGTAGGGATTGAAGAGAGTAAGAGTCGAAGGAATGGGTGATATCGCTACTATAAGACAAAGGATCCCAGAAAGGTTCGAGGAATTTTTGAAATATACGTCTTATGGTAAGGTTAGGTTAAGAGGGAAAACTGTTTCGGCCTTGACGGTTATGATATCGCAACTTTTCGCCGCTCTCGGTAACCTATTGTCTAGGCCGTGATTGGCCTGAGCATTAGTAATGTGTGAGCTTCTTATGATGCAAGGGCAAGTTTAAAGTCTCCATGTGGAAGCACGGACCAGGTCCTGGTTATTCTTTTTTTTCTATTGCCGTTGCGTCCTGAGCCGAAGCGCGCAATGACGCGGGGCGGTCTTGGACCCCTTGAACTTTATGTTTGTATATTGATGGATCTGTTTTTTTCGTTTACTTTTTTCTTTTTCTGCTTCCATCATTCTATACCAACTCCATCAAGAAAAGATATTAAGCTGTTATTTTAATCACGATTTGGTTTTTAAATAACACAATTGCTTGTTATATTACCACAATGTCAGAACAACCAGAGCAACAAGAAACACCAGATGTTCCGATTCTTCAATCTGAAGAAGCTCCTGTGCCAACCAACGAAGCTCAGACTGAAAAAGTTGACAAGCCAACGACGACAACACCGAATCCCTCGCTATGTGGTATCTGCAACACGAATCCGCCAAAGTACAAATGCCCTCGATGTCGTCTTCCATAGTAGGTTTACCTCAGTAGTAAAACTGGATAACCTATTAACAAGCTTCAAGCTGCTCCGTCGCATGTAATAAGATCCATCGCGAGAACCACCCTCCTGATCCTGAGGTCGTACCCCAACCCGACCCTTCACAACTAGAATCGCAATCCCAACAAGTCTCGGAGCCCCGACCCTTCGACCCTTCGAACCCCTTTCAAGCTCTCGAAACATCCGAAAAGCTTCGTCTTCTCTTCCGAAAGTATCCCGATCTGCCTGATCAGCTCCTTAAAATCGATGCTGCTACACTCCCACCTGCCGAGAGCAAACCCGCCATTCCCGCTTCGCTTTTAAAGGGCCTTCCACCTAAGCAGGAAGCTTGGAATCATGATATCGGCATACAGAATGGCAAAGAGGCTCTACGCAAGGCGCGGCGTGCAGGCGGCGAGAAAGGCGATGCTATCCGCGAATATTCAGAGCTCATTCTCCACCTTATAAATACCGAAAGCGCAAACACGGACGTGGATAACATGCTAAGACAGCAGCTTGCACAGGAAGACACAAAACTCATCGAGCGCTTGATGCAACAGGAGAAACGATGAGCTTACTAGTCTGCTTCAAGTCATTCACGGAATTACAGGATTTTTTGGTTCGGCGCAAGAGAAAGTGTTGGTTGATATTAAATAAACGATGGAAATACTACATTAATGGGTAGGCGATTATTTCCCATTCACTATTAACTGTCCACCATGATGTTGTACATTCTAAGTCCACTATTTTGCTAATGCATGAATCGCTTAAGGAACCCAGGCTTTGGCGACTTTTGGGAGTTTGTTGACTGTGACGCTGTCTCAATGACATGATAGCCATCTTTCTCAACATTCGGTCTTTGCTGGCTCACGCTGGTCTTTCGATGCTTGAGCCCTCCCCACCTGGAGTCTCGTTGGACCTTTGCGGATTGGTCACTCTGCGACCAGTCCACACGGTGTATTTCAGCTGCGTGCTGGGGGTTTGGGACATTGATAAAGCTCCCTCTTCGCGATCCAGAGGTTGCTGCGCTGGTCTCCGACCCACGGCGGTTCGGAGAAATGTTGCCACCGAATTCTGTCTTGAACGGAGTTGCTGGGCCAGAATCGCGTGTGAATGACGATGATGTGTCTGAAAAGCCTGATGAGCTAGCAGAGCCTCGTCTCATGCTGGGAGCATTGTTTCCCTGGAAGCCTCCAATAGCAGAATCTCGTCGGAATGGTGATGAGGGCTGGGGATCATTTTTCCCTGACATGTTGCCCGTGCTCATTCTTCTTGGTAGTTCAGGCCTGTTGCCGTATGAACTCAAGCGAGCATTTTGCTTCTTTTGCTGCGAGACTCTGTCGTTTGTATCGACTGTACCGGCCAATTTCGACTGGTTATAGCCGCTTGACGGTCTCCCAGTGCAGATGCTCTGTGCTCGTTTGTATTGTCTGTGGTACTCTTGCAACGAAATGGTAGCGTTACTCATTGCCCGAGGCCCAGGAGCAGGTCTCATGCCTTTGGGTGAGGTTTTTTGTGACAGAGTCTCTACAGTGGTGGTACGAGCAAACTGCTGTGCTGCCACTTGAGGAACATGCTTGTAGGGAGCAGGCTTTTGAGCATTTCCAGTATCTTGGCTTTGTGCTTCATCTGTATAGTTCGAGCCTTTGAAACGGAATGCATCAAATATGCTACCACGGCGTGGAGGCTTTCCAGGTGACGGCATGTTCAGCCTGTCGCTGTCTTTCTTACGAGACGCCGAAGAGACTGTGCTTTTCGTTGATGGACTCAGGCGTGTTTGGGGAATAGTCCTAGGTGATGGTGCGCCCATGCTTATAGCAGATAGCGGCGGCCTATCATAATTCTCGATGTGAATTGAAGGACTGAGTTGATCGTTGGACTCAACGGAGAGGCCGCCCAACTTGGCACTCAACTCACTGGGGTCCAGTGGTTTGATATGCAGTGCCGTTGGTCGGTGCCTCGGCTTTCCGGAGCCATTTGCAGTGTTTGTTAAGCTGTGAGGGGGATCCTCTACTGAGGCACCAGTTGTGTACAGCATAGTTGTAGTCATGATGGGCAAGCTGGGCAACGAACTTAGAAGTGGGACTTGGATGAAATCCTAACGGATTGGAGAGTGCTGTGATTGTAGCACAACACCAACCACATAAATGATATTGAAGTAAAAACTTGAGAGTGGTGTCGTTGCCTTGCACCGGGAGAATGATAAAGGATGAACTGGCAGATTTCCTCGTAAATCCGCACATGGGGTGGTCGGCGAGATAAATACATCCAGCTAGCAGCGTATGCCAGAGTACTACAGCATCACCAATCGTTCATTCCTCCACGTCAAAGCCTGTCAAGCAAGGCCCGACCCACTGGAAGAAGGTTTGAGGTTGTCGGCGATGGCGGGCATTGATGTCGTGGCGCAACCAACTTCGACCCGGAGGCGAGTTCCTGGACCGGTCCGGGCAAAGCCATGTGCGCTCTGCGTTCCTGATCGCGGAAAAGGAGTGCCTCCCGCTGCCCGGCTAGTATTTGACAAAACTTTATTCTTCAGAAATGGCTGTTTTGGGACATAGCTCACAAGAGTAAGGTTGATTGTTGTTGGATATCCTCTCAGGAAGTTATGGAGCTACGTACTGGCTCTCTCATTGCACACATGTGTATGTATAGATGCAGAATCTTGTGTGAGACACGTCGACTCGTCTTGTCTCATAAGTCTCTGCCAGAGCCAGCAAGTCGACTTAACGAGCTCATTGTATGAATAAACACACACGCATATCAAGATCTTCCGTGTATTAGCACAGAAACACAACGTGGGTCTCGTGGTACACAATCTCTTGTGGTTTAGCTGACGAGGGGGGCATTATGTAAATGTGTAATTGTCAATAGAATTCCACCCCGAGGGGCCAGACCTCATGAGACAAGCTTTTCCAGACGCAGAAGAGCTTTAACTTTGCCGGCATAGAAGGACGGCTATTGTTATCCTCACTCTCTTCTCTCTGTGAAGTCTTCAGTTAAACAGCAACTGATCAACCAAACAAATTATAAAGAGCATTCTACTACATGTCAGGAACACGATCAATACTCTGGTAATTCCTGATGATTCAGATGCAGTATATGGTAAGAATTTGCAATGGCATACTCGGTCTGGGAACTTGATTGCAGCTCATGTCCCAGACAGCATCGTCTTGCACTACCTAGACAGCTGGCCAACATGCATTATTGACTTGAAATAGAGTTGTGACACCTAACCTGGCGGCGTCATGCTCCACGGGAGCGATCCATCCGTGCGTGGTCATGACAGGACAGAGGGCGGTTTGTGCTTCTGTCAAGTTGATAAGAGTTCCCGCTTTTGGGCGTGGGAATGTGCCAAGACCATTGTCGGACACATTTCCAAGCAACGCCTCCCGGAGGTGGTTAACCATGAACCCGGATAACAGCTGCTAATCAGTGAAGAATGCTCTAGTATTGTTGGTTGGGTAAATGCTGAATGACGGTAATATATTGCTTCTCCTCTAAAATAACAGATAGGCTCTCATTGAACATGAAACATAAAACGGGTAATGTCATTCCTACCTTGGCGTCCACAGTTTGTTGGTGGTAGTTCTGGCCTCTCTAGCAAGCCAGAATTCAAAATATTGGATTGCCAAATGTGACGTGATAGGACTAACCATAATCTGCTGTCCTTCATCCACTTCAAGCGACTCGTGGTCAAGACGCTCGGGGAATTGTAGTAGCAACATGAATCGGTGCCGGCCGATAGAGAAAATGCGGATATGTAGTGTCCCCGTTAGCCGCTGACTATCGAAGTTTACAGGATGGATCGTTCGTCATGAATCGCGTGTACTGGTCCAAAACAAGTTGTAAAGTCTCAGAGTATAAAAGTCAATCAATGGGTCTCTGTAGCCACATAATAAGCAAGCTGGGGTAGGGAAACAGGAAAACGCCAATTGGGCATGTATTTGATTGAGCGAACTATGCAGAGTATAATAGCTGGAAGCTACCTTGGGAGAGCCGGATCGATCTGCTTCATGTCTCGTTCCGTCTCAAGAATGGAATACAGTCGCAATGTTCTCAATACTGGGGGGAGGCTAGCGGGAAATGGAAAAGTTGACCTCTCAGCTTTAGGGTATAAGAATAAACAACCCCAGAGTGTAATACGAGTAGCATAAGCTGAGTTTGTAATTTCGTCTCTTATTATGCCTCAAGCGCCAACGTTTCTGGTATCATGTGGTGGGAACAAACCCTATACGTTTGTAGCACAACATGAGTCTAGATCCCAAGAGAACATTTGATCGGCATGTTTGAAATTGAGAATCGGCCAGTCGAGAGACCTTATGATAGGACGTAAGTTTCACATCCTTAACAAGACGTCAGAGCCCTGAGCCCCTGGTCTGGAGCGGGGTCCAAGGTCGGGTTAAACTTTGAACAAGAAGGGGACGATGATTGAGGAATTGTTTTTTGTTAAAGTTGAGGAGCCACAAGATCTGGCAATGGCTTATCACAGACTTTCTTTGCAATCATGAGTCTCTGAAGGCTGGGTTGACTGATTAGTAGACCCCACATTCAGACTAGAGAGTGTCTCAGACTAAACCACGGTACCGAACTTATTCAGCCGTATCCGATAGTTCGTTGTTGGTGATAGTTCATTGGCGGCGGGGCTCAGGTTCAAGACTTAGAGTACATGGCATAGCCTCATGAGAATTTCGAATCAAAACGATTCGATGGATGACGCTACTATCTTAATTCAGGCAGGAAACGCATTCTGCTTCTTTGCTTGTACACTCTAGCCCGTAAGACCTCAATCTCCCATCATCATGAAGGACAGCTGAAGAGAGGAGGAGTGGAAAGACATTGGATACTGAAGTTGACCGGTGGTGTCAGGTGCAAGCTGAACGCTTCGGCATTCAATATTTGGTGCCTTGCATTGGTTGATTTACGATCAGGTGCAGACAAGTGCGGGCAGGCCAGGAGCGAGTGAGGTACGGGCAAGCTGTTGCTGTCATGCAAAGGCCATGTGGGTAGACCTGGCAAGTATGCACACCAGTTTAACCTTCCATTTTAATGACAATTGGTGGTCTGGTCTGGAGGCAATGAGGGCTTGTGATTGTTCAGAATGGGCAAGGGCAGGTCCCTGCCGTATGCAGTGAGTGGTCTAATCTAACCAATTGATACGAACGCGCCAAAGGAACACATGAGATTGGGTCCCTGAAGTGATTCCCAATGAAACGCGTCAACATCAACATCAACAACGCCAGAACCTGCAACCTGCTTCACAAGATGCTGAAGCACTCCATATCAACAACACAATTACGATGCAATTCGCTCCATGGATATGATACAGTTAAGCAACCTACATATCGTCTTGGCAGGTTTGGTCAGTTCAAGATAGCTACTATCTATAGGCCGTTTCATACAGGAAGGACCCTTTTATGTTTGGATTGTTTTGTTTTGTTTCATGGTGATGTGATATGCTTGCCGTTAATATTACTACATATTGCTATTTATTACCGGATCTTCAACAGCCAATTTAACCCAAACGCCGAGACACTATTGACCATCCTGACGCTTTGAACCCAGTTTCCTGAACTGGAAGTAGTCCACCCAACTAAGGCTCCCGTACCTTAGACCAACCGCTCCTAAAACGTTGCCTTTCCCGATCCACGGGCTCGGTTCCAGCCAGCTTTCTCTCCCCTCTTTGTGCCAGATTCGACATTTCGCGCATCTGGCGGGAGCTTGTTGATACACACATATCCTGTGCTTCATTCCTTTGGGCGCGTTCGCTTCTCGGGAACCCCCTCCATTCAGGTCTAAACGCATCCACCAACGCATCCACTCTTCAACCAAGCCGCTGGGTCCAACCTACACAGCGCGCGTCTCCTGAACTGAGATCTGACGCCTCTGGCGCTGCCCTGCCCCTCCACGAAAGGGCATCGCAACGGCTATCTGCTGCGATACAGAATTTGTGCCAGTGGTCCTAGGTACGATACAGTGCAGGTCCGGGTAGATTCCCGTCGGATGTTTCCTCGTGTCAACGCCCTTGGTTGTGTTGGGATCACGTCAGTATGAGCATGGCTGGCTGGACTAACATGTTGTGTTTCCAATAGGTTTCGACTACCTAGGTACTTGGAGATTGGTGTCTCAGTTGCGTCGCTCGGTCTTCATCGTGGGCATTGCCTACCTAAGAATAGTGCACCAGCATTTGTGCCTCAATTATTATATTTGTCCTGACTTTGGAACTTCAATTGACTTGGTAGGTATTGATTTCCAATTTGTCTGTCAGGCCAGACGACCTGCAGCTCTTGTTCCCGTCGTATCTGCGCCCCGGACGTCAACCTCGCTAGTCAAGGTACAGTGCCACAACCACCAATTGGACATCGATCCAATCCCTTCCGTTGGTCCCTCACCTCTCAGGTACGGTAACGTACCTGCGGTACAGTGCAAAGTCTTGTCGGTCAGTAAACTCGTCTCCCTCCCTCGTTTACTGGCATTCTACTCTGCTGCCCTTTGTGTCTTGTCTCTCGTCACACTGAAGCCACAAGCGATTCTATCCCTTCTTGAGTTTTATCCCATCCTTTCCGTCTACCACGGTTCTGGCCCCTACCTATCTCACTGTAGCTCCTCAAGCGAGTTCTACGGCTTCTTCCCTCCCCGCAAACGCCACGAGATTTGTTCCCTCCATACCATATCTGCGTCGTTCGCATTTGATCTACTTTATCCCGTCTATGCTTCTCTTACATTCAGCATAGTCGCTGAAGTTGCGATCATGCAATCCAACCATGCCGGTTCGCAAAATGCTCACCCAACTCCAGGCCTTGCCGCTCCTGGCCCATACTCGACAGCCAGCTCGGCTTCTCTAAACTCCAATCTCGAAAGCGACTCCGATCCCTCAGCGCCTACCAGTAACCATCGAGACTCGGTCGGCTCAATCATCGACGATCCTTTCTTTCAGACCTACGATCCGGCCATCCAAGCTGCTACCGCATCCGAGGACGACGACCAATCTGATGGAAGCTCAGTCTACCAATCGCTAGACGATCAAGACCACGAACATCTTTTCCACGACACAAAAGGGCACAACTTCGGTAACCCTGCCAAGCCCGCCAAACGCAGAGGCCGCGGGGAAACAAGAAAACCAGCCACAGACCCAGACAGCGATGATAACGAAGCAAACCAACACTGGCCGCCTCCTCGTCGAGAATCTTTGACCGCTGCACCCTCGTCATACTGGGTATGTAACAAACATCATTTTATCACATGCCGCCCCGCTCTGCTTTAGCTTGCGTGGGGCAGTATCGCTCTGTATTGGGGCGGAATTTGTGTATCGGAGGCAGTTATGCGACAGAGGGCTGACCACAGCTTTATGTTTTACAGGCACAAACACCTCCAACCATGGAGAGCTTTAACATCGCCGTTATCGGTTCCACAGGCGTTGGCAAATCATCTTTTGTTCAGCGGGTTCTTGGCCTGTCTCGACCACCCATCTCCAATGCTTCCAGTGTTCGCATGCTGGTTGATAACAACTCGCATGCCGTAACTTTGCTCGAGCTGGATCTGGAGTACTTTGAACTGAACCCCACGCAACCTATCCAATGGCCCAAACAAATCAATGGACACATCGTCCCTCGAGTGGACGCTGCGCTCATCTTGTATGATGTCACAAATCATGAGTCTGTGCGTGAGCTTCCTCAAACACTAGGTATGAGATATACTTGCTATGTATGCCAAGAGAGCCATGCTAACCGAGTGATTGCAGCTGCGCTCACAAACTCCGGCCTACCTGCCAGCTTGGTGGCCTGCAAATGCGAAACACCCGAAGCCGAGTGGCAAGTTAACGCCGAAGCGATAGCAAGTCACACATACTTCAAGTCTTGCGTTTCTACCTACAAGATCTCGTCCACTGATGACATCGAGGTTGCGAAGACATGCCTGCACACCATCCTGAGGGCTGCCATGGCACATCGAAGAGGTATACACTTAGATTGAGGTCTTGGGAGACGAGGTTTACTGACTGCGATTCAGAAGAGAATGGCGAAACAGTGTCGCGCAGAAGAGCACAATCCGCTGCCAACCTAGAAGCCCCTGACATCGGCACCGGGCGTCCCATCAGCCAACATAGCAAGCACAGTCGAGCAAGCTCCGACTTCTCTTTGCTCAAGGGATTTTCCATTCCTACGATCAGCGAAGGCTATCGAACGCAAACTTCTCGTAGCCCTAAACGGGGTCAATCTACCAGTCCCCATCCCGAGATGGGAGAGCTCGGCCCAACGCAAACACTCAACAATATGCTCAGAACTCCCGGCATTCGACTGGACAGGCCTAGCACCGATTCATTTCTGGATGTAGATGAGTCTGATCCAGAGTCATATCGCTATTCCGACGATATTCCGATACTTCAAAGAAACGACGACAACAGTTTGGATAAGCAAGCCAAGGCAGCAGGAGTGACGTTCGAGGATCTAGTTGACCGCCTTCTCGCCCCTCGCTTGACTCGCATAGATAACAACTTCTCCGATGTGTTCCTGTGTCTTTATCGCAAGTTTGCGGCTCCTGGCGAGCTCTTCACTGCCATTCTGACGAGGCTGGACCAGGTGAGGGAAGACAAGACGGCGCATTACCTTTCCAAGACGGCAACGCAACTACGCATCATCGAAGTAGTGGCCAAATGGGTGTCGCTCTATCCTGGCGACTTCGCACGCCCGCAAACAAGACGAAACTTGGAAGAATTTATCAGGCATTTGAGTACTGAGCCAATTTTCTCCATCGCTGCGCAGCACATGCGGCGTCATCTCCAATTCAACGTGGTAGAGGACGATGACACTGGCTGGGCGAACTCGGATGAGGCTAGCGATAGACTTGCGGGCGAAATCCTGTCGAAAGACATGAACGAACTGTCATCTGGTGTGAGTGTGTTGACAGTGGAATCCGATACTGATGGGCGACCATCTGGGAGCTCGGAGGTTTCACTTGCAGATCGAAGTAGCAGTGTCTCAAGTCAAGTGCACTTCCATACGTTCGAAGACTATGAGAGAGCGGCGGCTAGCTTGGAGCCCACAGACAACTTGCCCATGAACAAGTTCCGCTACCACATCTTCATGGACATACCCGCTGATGATGTCGCGGATGAGTTGACCAGGATCGACTGGATCATGTTTTCGTCTATTCGCATCCGAGACTTTGTTCGACATGTCAGTCTGTCGGCATCACAAAAAGAAAGATGCAAGAGTTTGCGGAATGTTAACCGGATGATCAACCACTTCAACCATATCGCGAAATGGGTTGCCAACATGATTTTATTACGAGACAAGGCCAAACACCGGGCGCTGATACTCGAGAAATTCATGAACATATCGCTTAAACTTCGCCAGTTGAACAATTACAATGGTCTGGCGGCTGTCCTAGCTGGTGTAAACGGAACAGCTATTCATCGGTTGAATCAAACAAGGGCGCTAGTACCAGCTGATATACAAAAGAGATTCGCACGGTTGGGTATACTGATGGGAACGCAAAAGAGTCACTTTGCGTACCGTTTGGCTTGGGAGAATTCATCCCTTCCAAGAATTCCATTCATTCCTCTTCATCGAAGAGATTTGGTGTCAGCCGAGGAGGGAAGTAGAACATTTGTTGGGACAGAGGAAGACCGCATTAACTGGAAAAAGTTCGAGGTACTTGGAGAGGTTCTGCTTCCAATGATGAAAAGTCAGGGCACATCATACCCGAATCTAGCCAAGCATGATAATGCACGAGAGCTGATTCTGGGTTGCCGAATGCCGACAGACGAAGAGGTAAGAAGGTCAAGCCAATACTGATTAAGACATTGCTAACAGACCAAACAGGACATTTATCAGCGTAGTGTGCATGTTGAAAGTGGCTCGGCTGGTTTTGCGGAGCCACCAAAGAAGAAATTCCCATGGTTCGCGAAGTAGTCTATTAATCAATTGCAAGGAGTTTGGGGAGCAAGCACGAGTGTTTATTATATCAAGGATGCAAATACCGTGGGGGCGCACTTTATAGACATTTAGTGGCTTCATAATTGTAGTAGATATCTTGGAATGTTCATCTTAGGATATGGGTTAGTACTGTTATTCAGGTCTTGGCTTAGTACCTTAGCACTGTATTATCACAATCTATACTAAATACCATTTCAATCGCTCTTTCCTGGTCGATTCCCTGTGTGCTGCTGGAAGGTCAGGTACCCAGGAGCACCTTCCTTGGTGAAAGGTGTTGACAAAAACGCAAGACCAACAGTTACAGCAGTTTTACCAAACGAACCATCTCATGTTCTGGCAGGCACCCATAAAACGAGGCAAAGATGTCTTGTGCGTTGCGACTACCAACAATACGTATAGTTGCAAACCCGGCAAATATTGAACTTTCAGCAACATCGTCGTTGAATATCGACCCCCCAGACGGTACACGAAATATCGAAAACGCCAAAGACCTCCTATCAGCAGTCACAAATTCTCATCTATGGATTTCTCGCTCTGGGGCTTGTTGCATTGAGGTGTCCTTCGCCATTGACGGTCGTCCTATCTTAGACCGTGCTCATCTTGAGGGCCTCGCTGAAATAATCAGTAACTCCGAAGTATTTCAACAACCTCTTCTCAATCTTCCATCACTAATTCGAGGTCTCTCCAGATTTGGGATCGCCTAGGTATCCATCTCGAGTACAATAGATCACTGGCGACCTCGCCGCCTGGCCTTTTGTCCTTCTCGATTCAACATCCGGATCTCTCATCAGCTCTCGTCGCTCCAGCATCGGCATGGACGACTCCATTTCAAAGTTTGCTGTTAGCAATCGATATTCGCCGACTTGACGAGCGACAAGAGCTACCCAAAAAGGCTCACCGAACACGAAAACGACAGAAAAGGACGATCAACGCAAGAGAAAAAGCCGAGTCGCGCTCAGAAAGCGATATGCTGGGGAGTCTGGAGCCAACTGACCAAGATGCTATCGATGCATTTATATCCAGCTTGAATTATCCACCAAACTACGACAAGAGGAAACTTGCGAAAGAAAATAGTGGAATGGCGAGTGCTACTTACGTAGAATTACTGGGAACTCTACAATCATTATCCTTATTGGATATCCTCCTCGAACAATTGACCCTGGCGACAGAGAAATCATATAAAGGATATCAGGTTTGGGGTTGTGAATCTGACTACTGTCTGACGAAATTGGCGCCTGGTGTTTTCCATTTACCATTTCTCAAGGTATATATCTTGGACGAATGCACTATAGTCTCTAACAGTGGTGATAGAGTGTATCAGACCGCGCCCAGCTACTGCCAGTCATCGCCACGTCTCTCGCACGCATGGGACATGCTGAGTCTCCCGCAATCAGGCAAAAGGTGGCTGCCCTACGACCAAGTAACGAGACTATTTCCAGCTCGCCCAACGAATTAGAAGATTCTACGAGTAGCATAGAAAGGAGAGCTTGGGAAGTTCTTTTTGCGCATATTCAGGTACCCTTGCTTGTCAAGAAGAGAAGAAGCAAAAGATCAATGGTTCCTACTGCGATCCCATGCACGGCAAGTTCAGAAACACACATCACAAACGAACAGCCAGACATGACAACAGGAAACGGCTTACCAGAAACTCGTGCTTATACCAAGCAGGAAGAGCAGGAGAGCACAATAATGAGTGTGAGCTGGAGCGCCATAGCCGGTTCACCACCCTGCCTACAATATGGGCATGCAGAAGGGGACCCATGCGACTTCCAGACTCTGGACCAGTGGCTCGGTTGCGATAACGGGACATAACATTAATTGACCGAGATTTGACGGCGCAAATATATCACTGGGTAACGAGTTCTATGTGGGAAAATATGAAATTGATAACCGGGTATAAGGATTTATATTATGTTGTCTCATGGCAGAACAAGAAGGTTGTATAATGATGAGTGGGATCATCCCACTGAAAGAAAGATCGTGAGATGAAGAACTGGGTTTGAGCTTGTGGATCTGATTTGAGTTGGCTGATGCAACATAAATGGCTGCAAATGTGGTGTAAGAGTGAGGCTGTTTATCTGGCGTTGGCGGGCTTTTTGGTCTTCGCTGCTTTCTTCTTGTCCTTCTTATCCTGGGCTGCCTTGCGCTGCTCGGGCTTCATGGTGGCATAGTGAATGTACCAGAGAAGGACCATCTGTAGGATGACGGCAACAAGAACGACCAGGAGGATAGTAAAGAGTATAGGTTGGTCGTTAAGGACAGCGACGGCCTCGTCTGTGGCGCCGATTTTGGAAAACCAATCGAATTGAGCCATGGCGATGATGACGTGAAGTGCGAGGTCCGAGATGAAGTAAATATCAGGTTGATATAGCGAGTTTCGAATTATGTACAGAATGAAAAGAACTGTCGTGCGCCAGTCACGTACAGATTAAAAGGATAGTAAGTATTTGGGAGAATAAGAACAACAAGAAACAATAGTTGAGCGATCAATGAAAAGGAAAGAGTTGAAATGAAAGACGGAGACGAGAGACGAGAAGCAGGCCCATGGTAAATTGGCCCACATGGGTGGTGAGGACGGTGGAAGGCACGACAGATAGACCCCTAACGTTGACTTGGCTTCCAGGGGTGTTACTGAGACGTTTCACCTTGTAACAAAAGTCGACTGATGTGAAGATGGATTATGATTGGCTACGATTGTGTATCAGGAAAAGAAGAATACGACAGCCAATTGTCAGATGCAGAGATTGTGTTTAATTCAATATTCCATGATTTACATTGAATTCTTACCAAGACACTTGGTTTGCCCAATACGGACTACTATCACTTCCATATTAGGGACGTGGTTAAATTCAACGAGACGGAGATGAAGTTGATTTAGACAAATACATAGCACGTGATCTTGATCGGACAATGAAAGTTCCCAAGATCTGCACCCTGATTGGCTCTTTGGCCATTGACAGACGCTAGCCGCATGGGGAACTTGTCCATTGAATTGAGATCCATTTCCTGGGTCCCAAAAAAATCTCGAGCTCGTGTGAGAGAGATATAGAGAGAGCGAGAGAGTGACGCCAATAGACTCAACCTCCCACTCCTCCCTCGTCGCTGGACCCCTTCTCGAATCGACTCTCATCCGACTCCTGCCGACCATGAGCGTCGCACGTCCGGCGCGCAACCTCCTCGGCAGGTGCATCGCCTCATCCCGAACGGCCTCAACCTCCATCGCCATCCCCGTCATTCCATGCAGCCAATTTCACACCTCGGCACCCCGGTCGAAGCGCAAGTCTCGATTTCGAAATGTTACCGCCCAGGACCTAGGGTTGATTAAGGAGTCGGGTGAACATACCAGCAAGATGCAACAGTACAAGCAGGACAAGTTTGCCGAGCTGAGCAAGAAGGATTTGGAGAACTTGAGGGCCTCTTACACACCGGAGCAGCTCGAGGCTATCGAATTGGGTGAAAAGGCTGTCAACGCCGAGGACCTGATCATTCAAGGTCGTATACGTGACGATCCCTACAAGCCCACCTACATTGAGGACTACTCAACGCTCGACCCCCGCTACGATATTAGGCCTGAAATCGAGGGTACTCCAAGGGAGGTGCAATGGCCCGACAAGAACGAATGGATCGACAACTACGGAGAGAGAATGATGAAGATTACCGACAAGAAGACGAGCGACCAGCTTACCCGTGCCATGGTCCGGGCATTGCGGCGAGTCAAGGAAAGCCAAGGCGAGGACTTGATAGACCTTACCGATGAGGAGCTTAAAGATATCGAGAAGGACCCAGAGTTGATTAAGCGCTACATTGTTACCGAGGACGGTCCCGAGCCCACTGCCAATGACAAGGGTCCTGAATTCATGACCCGCTCCCAAGCTGAGAAACTTGACGAGGCTGTTGATCAGGCATGGAAGTCTGAGCTCGACAAGATTGTTGGTTTCGGCAGCCAGGGTGAGGTCGA
Organism: Fusarium praegraminearum; assembly: GCA_002093855.1. Lineage (NCBI taxonomy): Eukaryota > Fungi > Ascomycota > Sordariomycetes > Hypocreales > Nectriaceae > Fusarium > Fusarium praegraminearum. The sequence continues at coordinate 177,552 of LXHY01000027.1, read as the reverse complement.
ACCCACGAATCTCGAGCTCATCCAGAACGGCCCCGCGGGTGTCGACCGCACTTACACAGCTGAAGCACCTGACCTGGGCAAGGTCCCTGGTGTCAAGGGCCTGTACAAGCACGCCGTTGACCCCGAGGATCAAGGTCAGGACGATTCTGGTAAATACCAGGAGATCAAGCGCCTGACAGGCATGACTCTCAAGGAGATCCGCTCGCTGCTCACAAAGGGTCTTGTCACTCGATGGGTCTCTAACCAGACTCGTCTGGGCAAGGTCCGCAGTACTTCTGTCGTTGCCATTGCTGGTAACGGTAACGGTCGTCTGGGCCTGGGTATGGCCAAGTCTACTGAGCCCGGTGTGGCTGAAGAGACAGCTCAGATGTTGGCTATCCGCAACATGAAGCCTGTTCGCCGATATGAGAACCGTACCATCTACGGCAACGTGACCTCCAAGATCTCAGGCACTGTCGTCGAGTTGATGGCTCGACCTCCCGGTACGTAGTCACACATCAACCTTTACCTCGTATACACTAACCAACGTCGCAGGCTTTGGACTTCGCTGCCCTCACCGTATCTTTGAAATGTGCCGCGCTGCCGGCATTCACGACATTTCTGCCCGCATGCCCCGATCCAAGAACCCCATGAACTCGGTCAAGGCGGCCTACCAAGCACTTACCAACCAGCCTGACCCCGAGCAGATTGCTATCGGCCGGGGCAAGAAGCTGGTGGATGTGCGCAAGGTGTACTATGGAGGAGCTGTATACTAAATTAAACCCACACCCACACACTCTTACGCACCATCTTGTACTATCAAAAGAAATCATGTATCTGTAGCCTGTAATGGAGGGTTTTTCTCCGCTGACGTCCCCTGATGTGGTAAAAGAAGTATGAGATGATGTAACATCACGCTTGGAAATCATGTCAAATGTTTTTTTATTATCTTGTGATATTGGTCATTTCTCGTGTCGTGTAACGCTGGGTATCAATCCTAGTCTCTTGTCCCTCTTCCGAGTGCTTCCTTTTGTTTGTTTCTGTTTACTGCGCCGTCGAGCCATCACCCCAATCGATCTCCTGTTGCAAGACTATGCTGTAAACACTGGCTTTGAGAAGCGTAAAGGCCAGGCTTGTTTTGCGCTCGAGCTCGCGAAGGCCGTCGAGGATTTCTGAGCTAGGATTCGAGGCGAGATGTTCGAGGATAGTGGCCAGCTGCAACGCATGTTAGCGATCGTTCAATCGGTCTAGCAAGATTAGGTCGTTCAGACGTACCTTGTTCATGTTGTCCGCCAGTCGCTCATACTCGTCCAAAACCTCTTGTTCGAGCGGGGTGAGCTCGGGCGGGTCGAGAAGACAGCCAGCTTGGGTTTGGTCCATGGTTGATCCAATTGACCAACTCAACGTGAGGGACGTAGATCGGAGGGGAGTGTCGTGAGTTTTGAGGCCGATTTATTGATGTTTACTTTAGCTGGACGCGCTTGTTGGAGGGGGACTTCCAAATTGCTGATAAGATACGGGCGATAGTGGGTCAAAGCAATCATTGACTTTCTATAGGATATAAATCCACACTTACACTTACACTTACACTTACACTTCTAAACACAAGATATCACAAGACATTACAAACTCAAAACGAATGCTGGTGAAAAGTATCGATTCATAAATCCTTTTTGCTGCTAGGCCTATCAAACAAAACATATGCTCATAACAAAGACTCGTGGCAAACCGTCAACACTAACACGAATACAAGAGACGATTAACCCAAAACTCATCAAAACCGTGCCAGACCAGACCGAAACACTCCATCATTCAAATATCATGACCAAACCAAACCAAACCAAACCCGTTTTCCTTCTTCCTCATGTCGCTCAAACAAACACGAATGGTATCGTAGTTAATAAATCAAAATCGGACTTGTCGTTCGTCGTGCATTAGTTCCCAATAATCGCCACTTCGTTGCCTTGAACCGATCCTATGTCGTTGCCAACGTTGCTTTCTGTCCCCTCGCTCTCGGTGTAGCTGTATTCGCTGTAGCTGTCGCCGTCGGTGTACATATCCGTGCTGTTTGTAATCACGGTGCCCCTGCTACTCCGTCTTAGCGTTTCGTTATCGCTATCACCTCGTTCACTGCCCTCACCATTTATTTCTTGTTCGAGAACTATTGTCTCTTCGTCAGGGACCTCTACGGCTTCTGAGGTCAGGCTCGGTTTGACATCTGCCTCATCAACCTCTTCGACGGTCTCGTTGACAGAGTTCTCCTTGTCGTTGTCGGTCAATTCGAGGCCACCGCCCCAGCTTCGCTTGCGGTATGTTTTGCCACCACCACCTGCGGGAGTTCGTACACTTTGGCTGCGCTTAACACCTCCGCTTGCCACGTTGTTGTTAATTTGGCTGAGCGAAACGATCCGTCGAGCTGCTCCTGTTGGGGAACCGGCTGCTATGTTGCGCTTCGCATTCAGCGCCATGCCCACCATAGACTTGCGACCGTCTTGCTGGGAGTCCTCCTCAGCAGGCTTTCTGACTCGCTTGCGGCTCATAGCATCGCTACCGCTTCTTTTAGCCTTGGACATGAGAAGGACTCGCGAATGATCCATCACACCCTCGAGGATGCGACGCTCCAAGTTCTCCGCACGAGACTCCATATCATAGAGCTCCTCCTTGCGCATACTGAGGGCAGTCTCGAGTGATGAGACATCACCAGTCAGGCGTGTCTTTTGGCGGATCAAGTTCTCTTGCTCCGATCGAAGGCTCATAACACTCTGACGGAGTCTTAGTTCCTCATCTCGAAGGTTCAAGACTGTGGTCTCCACGTGGTCCTTCTCGGCGAGCTTACGCTCGACGGACGCCATCGTCTCTTGGAGATGCCTGCTGTGATCCTCGTGGGCCTTCTCAATGCGTCGCTTTTGTGATTGAAGGAAATCGGAGATATCGGAAGCGGTCTTGAGAACCGATGCATGAACTTTGTCGAGGGTGTCGAGACGAGTAAAAGCCTGGTCGGCGACTGCGGTGTGGTCGACAAGCTTGTCAAGCTTGTCTTGCACCACAGCGTCATCGTACCGTCCGTCCAAAACCAGGTCGAGCTTCTCACGAACAATGGTATCGTCGTACTTCGAATCCATGATCAAGTCCAACTTGTCACGAACAGGTGTGTCGTCATACTTTGCCTCAATGATTGTACCCAGCATCTCCTTGACAGGAGCATCATCGTACTTTTGCTCAATGATGGTACCCAGCATTTCCTTGACAGGAGTATCGTCGTACTTCTCCTCGATGATCTTGTCAAGCTTTGCACGCACCTCGCCATCATCGTACTTGGACTCGATGATATTGTCGAGTTTTTCGCGGACCGCTGTATCGTCGTACTTTGACTCAATGATGGTAGCAAGTTTCTCGTGAACTGGGGCATCATCGTACTTCTCCTCGATGATCTTGTCCAGCTTCTCACGAACTTCAGCATCGTTGTACTTCTCCTCAATGATTTTATCGAGACGCTCCTTGACCTCTGAGTCGTTGTAGATCTGCGCGATAAGTTGATCGAGCTTCTCATGAACTTGTGTGTTGTTGTATTTGTCATCGGTCAGAAGCGTTAGAAGCGTCATGAGCTCCTCGGGAGATTTGTGCTCAAGAATCTTGTCTTGAATCTCAGACGTAGAAGATTTGGAATGCTCGTAGTGCTCGCCGACGAGGAGGAGGATATCCTTGACAGATTCGATGATCTTGGGGTGTGACTCGCTGACTTCACCCTTCAGCCCTTCCACAGCGGTCAGGGCCTCTGTGATCTGGTCACGAGTCTGTTGATGCTCGGCCTTGTCCTCAGTGTGGGTCTCTTCAGTACGGGTGCTGAGCTCCTCCACCTTGGTAAAGACTGTCTTTGAAGCCTCCTCCATCTTCTCCAGCGAATCGGTGACAGTCGAGCCTAGGGTGTCAATGAGGAGTTTCAGCTCATCCGTAACAGATTTGGAGCCAACAAGAGCCGCCTCCATAACCTCGTCTCGAGCCTCGCTGACCTTGCTTCGTTCGTCAAGGGTGGTCTCGAGGGTCTCGTACTTGGCAATGAGCTCACCGATCTTCTCGTCGAGTTTGGTGCCGAGAGTCTCAGTGGCCTCTTGAAGCTTCTCGTTAGACTCAACCTTGACGCCAGACACAACAGCCTTGGAGTCCTCGAACTCGGCCTTGATCATATCGAGCATGTCTTTGAGATCCTGGTGAACGTTCTCGTTCTTGTCAATTTTCTCGCCCATAGTTTCAAGAAGCTTGCTAACACCCTCAACACCGGTCGCGCCCTCGTCGAGCTTAGTGTTGATAGCTCCCTGGAGCTCCTCGAGGAAGGTCTTGACTTCAGTGACACGGTCAGTGACAGAAGTGCTTTCCTCGTCACGGACAGCAATGGCCTTGGTTTGGGCATCCACTGTCGTGTCCAGCTTCTCTTGGAACTCCTTGACGACAGTTTGGAGGCCAGCGATATCTTCCTTCTTGATGAGAAGAGCCTCCAGGTTGCTAACGTCGTCCTTTCGAGCCAGGAGAGCAAGGTCAGTGCCAGTGAAGCCCTCGAGGGCAGTCTTGATCTCAAGAGTTAAGGCCTCAACAGCCTCAACATCTCCCTTGGAAACCTTGTCGGGGTTCTCGCTTTCCTTGGTGGCCTGCTCCTTGATCTCGTCGAGGCCGGTAGAAACTTGGGTGAGGAGAGCCTCCAATGCAGTGACTTCCTCCTTGCGTGAGACGGTCTCTAGCTGAGTAGTGAGAGATCCCATAGTCTCCCGTGTCTCGAGTAGAAGAGCCTCAACATTGTCGATATGATCCTTGCGAACGGCCTGCTCACCATCAATAAGATCGTCGAGCTTGCCCTTGGTGTTGCGGAGGATTGTCTCAATGGCTTGCATGTCCTCCTTTGAGGCTGGCTCCTCGGCATCGCCTTGGATCCCACTCTCAGGCTCTTCGGCTCCTTCTTCCTTCTTCTTCTTGACGGACACGGACCTGGTGAGAGTCTCACGAGAGGCAATCTCATCAACACTGTCCTGGACTGTTCGAAGAAGCTCCTCCATCCGAGATAGGTCGTCTTTCTGGACTCCCTGATTCTCAGCCTTGACGGAGTCGATCTTGATGGCAAGACCAGCAATGAGGACCTCGAGATTCCTGACGTCATCTGACTTGATGCCCTCGCCAGGTTGGCTGTCTTCTGGCTTTTCTGTTGAGATGGCAGCAAGTGCACGCTCTCCGTTGCTGTCCCGAAGAGCTTCGATATCAGAGCGAACGGATTCAAGGCCAGTCTTGAGGGCTTCGAGAATCTTCTCATCAGATAGTGACTCCGCAGGAGCGATGGCTCGGTCGTTGCTTGTGTCACGAAGAGACTCGATATCAGAGCGAAGTGATTCCAGACCAGTCTTGAGGGCATCGAGAACCTCGTCGTTAGGCTTCGTATCGACCACAGGAGCCAGTGCCTTCTGGTTGCTTTCTTGAAGAGCCTCAATGTCCGTGCGCAAAGAGTCAAGGCCGTTCTTAAGAGCTTCAATGACTTCGTCGTTGGTTGTGTTGTCGACTGGAGCAGCAGACTTCTGTGCAGCAGCAATAGCCTCGATGTCGGTGTGTAGTTGATCAAGTCCGTTCTTGAGAGTGACAATGACTTCGTCGTTGGAGGTATTCTCGGCGGCTTCCTCAGCCTTCTCCTTGTTGGCAAGGGCTGCAATCTCGGCGTGGAGAGAATCAAGTCCGTTCTTCAGCGTCACGATGACTTCGTCGTTGGAGGTATTCTCAGTAGCTTCCTCGGCCTTCTCTTTGTTGGCAAGAGCGGCAATCTCAGCGTGCAGTGAATCAAGTCCATTCTTCATGGTTGTGATGACCTCGTCATTGGGCGTGTTCCCGGCTGCCGTTTCGGGCTTCTCCTGGTTGGCGAGCGCGGCAATCTCGGCATGCAGCGAATCAAGACCGTTCTTGAGAGTTACAATAACCTCATCGTTCGAAGTGTTTTCATCAGGAGCCGATCGATCACTTGTCTCACGAGCAGATTCAATGTCAACTCTTAGTGATTCGAGGCCAGTCTTCAGGGCTTCGACGAACTCATCGGTAGAAGAGGGCTTGTCGACAGGGGCGATAGCCTTCTCGCTACTGTCTCGAACCGCTTCGAAGTCAGCTCGCAAAGACTCGAGTCCGGTCTTCACAGCCGCAATGACATCGTCGTTGGATGTGGTATCAACAGCCACGACAGCCTTCTCAGAAGTATTCTCACGAATAGCCTCAATGTCAACACGGAGAGCATCGAGGCCGTTCTTCAGTGCTTCGAGAACCTCGTCGTTCTCCTTGGGTTCGACAACAGCAACAGCCTTCTCTGTTTGGCTATCGCGAAGAGCTTCCAAGTCTGCTCGAACACCACTGAGTCCGGACTTAAGGGCTTCCATGATCTCATCATTTGCGGCAGGGGTAGCATTGAGTGTTGCAACAGCCTGATCGTTGCTGGTATCGCGAATAGACTCAATATCGGCACGGACAGAGTCAAGGCCAGCCTTGAGGGCATCCAAGATCTCATCGTTTGCAGTCAAGTCAGTGGGCTTATTGGTGACTCGGTCCATACCGGCACGGAGATCGTTGAGGCCATCGTTGAGGGCATCCAGGATCTCACTTGTCTCGGCACGAGGTCGAAGAACTTCCTGCCTCAAGTTGTTGAAACCGGTGTTCAAAGCCTCAAGGACCTCGGTGTTGTTCGACTGAGGTGGTGGCGCGGGAATCATGGATGAGTTGACAATTTCTCGAAGGCCTTCGAGCTCTGTCTGGAGCTGCTCGCGCGACTCCTGGTTAGTCGTTGAGACAATTCCAGCCATCTCATCCTTAAAGTCCTCAAGAGACTTCAACAGATCGTCCATAAACTCCTCCTGGCCAGCAGCGCCGGTAGCACGGTCGACATAACTCTCCATAGCTTGTCGGAGGCTTTCGAACCCATCCTTGGTAGCACCAAGGACTTGCTCAGTCTCCCGGCCGGTGGCTGCAACATTCTCTTTCGCCTCTTCGGACATTGTCTTGAACTCCTGGCGCAAGTATTCTATGATCTCACGAAGGCGATCGCTGACATCATCATTGTTGCCAGACGAAGCTGGTACCAGAGCGCGGCTGGAGTTAACATCAAGATCTTGGAGACCCTCTCTAACGGCATCAACCATATCCTCATGTGTAAAGTCTCCAGCACCTGGAGCCACAGGGAACTCGAACTCCTCAAGACAATCACGAACGGCATCGATGATCTCATCTCTTGAGAGGGTGGCGGGCTGGTCAACTTGAGGAGGCACATAGTGCTGAAGACCTTCAACGACAGCAGTGAGGACATCGTCTCTGGAAGCAGCTGGGGGGTGCTCGCCACGGGCGGAATACTCTTGCATTCCTTGCTTCAAGCAAGACAAGACCTCGTCGCGTTCGAGGCCGAGTTGCTGAACCTCGATCTCAGGCTTGTAGTTCTCCCAGGCATCCCTGACAGCTTCGATGACGTCTTCGCGGCTCAGGTCAGGCAAGTTGCTCTTGGTCGCTTCGTTATCTTGAATGGCGGCGCGCATAGCATTGTAGATCTCCTGGTAGTCGACAGCACTCTTCTGGGTGTTGACTGAAGCAGCTGATTGGCGTCTGTGCTCGCGGAGGACATGATTGAGTTGATCCTTCATCTGCTCGAGCCCTTCATCGATTACACGAGCGACTTCGTCCTTGCTGGGGGTATCATGATCTTCAACGCCTCGCTTAGACGCTTGTTGGTCAAGGCGCTTACCGATCTCACGACCCATGCCTAAAACCTCGCCACGAAGCTCGCGAACGAGAGCTTTGACCTCGGCAGTGAGACCACCACCTTGAGAGACGCTGTCCTTGACGGATCGGATGATACTCATGAGATCGTCGTTGAGAATATCGGAGCCTCTCGCCAAAGGCTCAGAATTCCTGCGGGCCTCATTTTTCATGATGTGCTCAACCCGTTGAGAAACGGCACTTCTCGCCTGGCTGGGCATACTGCTGTTCTCTGATTCAAAGCTAAGGTTGCGAGACCGGCTCGCACGAGGGCTTCCGAAGGAGTTGCCCAAAATGATGGCTTGCTCAGACTGAGCTCTGACTTGGTCAATGACTTCATCCAGCTTCTGAGATGTAGCCATACCCGAGAGCTTGGTTGATACCTCCTGTAGTCGGCCAAGTAGAGACTCTTGTCCCTCCTTAGTGCCCATCTCCCGAATGATTCTTTCCAGAAGAACAAGGGAGGAGTTGGCCTCCGAGCCAACGAGAGAGGGTGTGCTGATAATAGACCCTCGCTCAATTGAGTCGCCAAAACTCTTGGGGGAAGGAATCCTAGGGAGCTGGAACCCCCTTGTGCTGGGTGGGGAGAGATTGTGTGGCTTGTTGTCTAGGAAATATCCTCCAAAGGGGTCGCGAGCTGCAGGGAGCCTGTTTTGGCCATCATTCCCATTACCGTGGCTCCCTAGAAGTTCTCTGAGACTCTTTCGGATGTCCTCATCTCTTGAGTTTGTGGCCTCCTTGAGGCTGAGAAGGTCTGTGGCGTTGTCCCTGCTGCGTCGACTCAGCTGAGACATTTCTTTCTGAAGTCCTGTAGCGATGCTAGTCAGGCTGAGAATTTGGTCGGACAGCGCCTCAAGGTTCTGGGGACCCTTTGATATAGCTGTCGAGCCATTTGTGATGTCGGAGAGGGGGTTTTCTGATTCTTTTGAGGGTGTTGAGCTCATGTGTTGGAGAGCCAGCATTGTAGATGATTGTGGTGGTGTGTTTTCGCCAAGGATGCTCTGAGGTGGTGGACGTCGAGCTGATGGCCGCATAATAGGTGTCAAACTAGGACCTGGTACTGGTGTCGAGCTCGACACTGTAGATTGACTGTCACTTGGCCGGTTATCATGGTCTCGAGATCGGGTGGGCGTCTCTGGACGCTGTTGACGTTCCGGAGATCGCGATGGCGAGTTGTGACCGCTAGCACCCTCAATCATCAAGCTGATATCACGGACTGAAGACTGCAGTCGGCGATGTCCCTTTGTGGGGGATTCAATCCTTTTGGCGGGAACCATTGCGCTTTGCTGGGCTCGCTCGTTAAGCGCGGCGTGAGCAGAAGCAATAGCGCTCGAGGTGCCGGCTCGAGAAGTCAATGGTGAGCCTGGGTTCATAGGCAGTGGAGGTGGACAGCGTTCGGGGTCAGAGCTGTCCCACCTATTTCCCGTTAGTCGTTGCAAGAGACGCATGAGGATATACACATCAAAACATACATTGGAACAAGAGCTCGAAGGTTAGGATCTGAAGAAGCTGCGTAGGGATGTCTCAATTGGAACTCCCCATCATAGGAACTGTCTCTCTCTGATAAAGACATGGTTGGCCCGGTTTCTTGGGAACAATATGTGGTATGTGAAAGTTGAAGTTGTCTCAAGGACAAGAATGCGGACGGCGCCGCAGCCACGCTATGATTATATTACAGCGCAAAGCGTCGGTGAAGGTGAGGATAGTGAGAAGGCGGAGTGGGTATAATCGTGGAAACTGACAAGCAGGAAAGCAGGTGGTAAAATAATCAAGTGGGCAAGAGATGTTATGCAGCAGATGCTTGAATTGAGGGGAAATGAAGTTATATCATGAAAGCAGGCTGCATTGTTTGTTTAATTGCTTTTGCGACGGTGCTGGGAGAAGCTGCCACTACTGTTGCTCCGTCTTGGACACTGTCGGTCGCCGCAGCCACAACCCGGTTTATTTGTGTTTCGAGCTCGATGTGTTGCCGAGCAACCGCCCGCACCGACAATCAACTCGTCGTTAGGCTGTTGCTTTTACCGGACCCCCGGCTTTCATGGACCAGCATTGGCGAATGACGATGGCACAACAGAGCAGATCACGCCACGGGTTGAGGGTTAGCTTGTGAAAAGAGACCTATTAAATACATCATCGCTCGACAGGGCAGGGATCATGGCCTTGTTGGCGGCTATGCGCTATACTGAGACCGTCGAGACGCTGTAGCTGTAGCTACAATCAAAAGTGTGACGGTGAGCGAAAAACGATAGACGGTACCGATGCCATCGATCGAAACACTTTAATTAAATGACGGTGGCGGGTGTCTTGTGTGCAGTGCAGGTAGGCGAGTGACGTGTGTCAAATCAAAATCGCTTTCTTTTATACAGAGTTGAGTGAGTGCATCTCGTCTCGTCTCGTCTACCTCCTTCCGAGGCCCGATCCTCTCAGATCGGTGCGGCATGTCTATCGTAGCAAACCCAACAAATACCTAATCCGTCTAAACTCCCTTTTTTAAGCCTTCGACATTGTCATCCCCTCTAGATTGGTTACATCTAGATTCGTATATCTATAACATGAATTCCAGTTTATTTTGACCTTTACTTCTTGAAAGCAATGTCAAAGGCGGGAATCAGAGTCTGGGCAAGCCAGAAAGAGAAGACCAGCTTGGGACCAGTCATAAGAAGCTACAAAGCGAGATCAGTTAGCGTCTTCGCATATCCAAGTGGGGGCAGATTGGCGGGCCCCAAACACGGCAATGCTTGTAAACGTACCTTGGGGACGAGTCCCTTGAAGAAAGCTCCAGCACCCTCGTTCTTGGCCATGTTGGACAGAATTCGGAAACCACTCTCGGGGTTCTCGAAGTTGCGGTTCTGGATACGGGTCTTGATGACATCGAGAGGGGCGGAGACGACGAGAGAGGCAGAGGCACCGGCAATGGAAGCAACAAAGTTCTGGAACCAGCTGGCCTTGTTGTAATCCTCGAGGTGGAAGAGGTACTCCTTGGCGAAGGCAGAACCACCGAACAGCTACATTGTGTTAGTTCTCCCATCACATTAATATCGCAATCTGCTATACGTACAGCGAACGAGCCAGGGGCGTTACGGGCGGCAGTCCATCCCCAACCACGGTAGAGACCGAAACCCTCATCGGCAACAATCTTGAGGACACCACGGCCACGGAAAGCCTCGGGGTTTGTCTGACGCTTGATCTTGAGGACATCGAGAGGCAGGAGAACAATCTCACCAATACCAATCAAACTGCATGCGCATTAGCTCCATGGATTCTTCAAGAAGCATGGGTAATTGTATCATACCTTCCAGCAGTGGAGTGCATGATGGCCTTGCCGGTCTTCTTGCCAAAAGCATTCTCAAAGTCGGAACCATAGTGCTTGGCCAGGAAATCACGAGCGACGGGTTGACCACCGTACTTGTAGATTCGCTGGAGGACCTTGTAACCGGCGGCGTATCCCAGACCAGGGAAGAGAGAAACGAACTTCTTTCCGACAGTAGCGGAGGCAGTGTCCCTGAAGATGACTTGGTTCAACTGGCTGGAACCAGAGATCTGAAGACAGAGGTATCAATAAATTGTCCATGCGCCAGAATCGAGACGGGCGGGGCTTCTTACACGAGACTGGTTGCTCATCAATCGCTTCGCAATGGTATCGACCTGGTGGAGGGGTTAGCGAATATTTCGATTATCGCGACATTCGATGGAGCTCATCGCAAACGTGGGGTTGCGCACAGGGTGGAAGACAGCCAGCTCAGCGATACCAGCAGAACCTATCGAAGCTTGTTAGCACAATGCCATGTGTGTTATGTTTCGAGACGCCGAATATAGAGCAATGCCATGATAGGCGTTTCAATTGGCAGCAAAACGTACCGGAACCGAGCACACGAGCCAGGCCAGACTCTCTCTCGCTACCACTAGGAGGAGACATGTTGAAGATATGAAGGGGGGGAAGAGAAAAATTAATTAAGGTACTGATTCAACAGAAACTCCTGAGGGTATCACAGATGAAAAGAAGGAAACCGTAAACTCGTCGCGAGGTAGGAGTTCGGGTATAAGACTCAAGAGATGGAAATTTTTCAACAATCGCCCAATGCACTTTTCTCTTTCTGGCTCTCGGTAGTCCCACGGCGGCTGGATTTTTGTATCCCTGCTAAATCGCTCTGGCGTGCGTGGTTCTGCGCTTGTACCGACGTCGGAGAGAATGGACTAGGATTAGAGCTGTCCTTATCCTTGGCGGCTGCTGTAGAAATATTTTTTTTTCTCTGGTGGGTTGAGCAGTATGGGCCCATTTTAATGACTTCGACTCAACAACCCCTCTGTCACTGTCACTTTACTTGCTGTCAAGCACGAACCACCATTTTGTTATCAGTCTAAGTCTTATCTTCCAATGAAGCTTAAGGAAGCTAAAAGCACGACTATGGTATTAAATACCCTATAACCATGAGAGTATTTAAGTATTTAATGGTTAAACCAAGCTAAGTAGAGATGGATACTGACAGGTTTTGCACATATGCAAGTATACGTTTAGTGTTTTTGCACTATCTGTGTATCCCCTTTCCGATGAGCTAAGGTGTCTGCTGGCCTTCAACTCAACGTTAGCCTGACAGTTGTTCACCAACTCCAACGGTTAATATAGCCGTCTTTTTTATCACCACCAGGGAAACTATCGCAAACGCGGCCAAACATTTCCAGGACTTAACAACCGAGGCCCGAGAGCTGGTGTGAACTCTTTTAGAAACGCAGCATAGTCTTCGTACTGTTCAAATTAGAATGATAGTAATGAATCCATTAGTGGACTAATGTATGCATTGCCTACCTACACAAGTACACACAAGTCTTCAAAGCATTCGGAGTGAACATCCCAAGTGGTTCAGTAATATCGAATAAAGTAATATGTCGCCTTTTTTTATGTATGATTTGCTCAAAATGATGGTTATAGAGATACAGGCCAAAACCTCCCACCCTAACGCCGATATTCATGCCAAACCACCAGTCTCGGGCTAGACATAAGCAAGTAAGGATATGAGAAGACTTTGCAGCTTTTTCAGTAGTCGCGAAGCACGGAAACCAACTCATCCAACCGCATTAATTGCCCGAGGAGCTTATTCTGAACCTCCAGATGTGCGTTGTACTTGTTGTAGTGCTCCGCTGTCATCACCTCCTCCTCCTTGCCCTGCACATCCTTTCTCTCAACAAAAGAGAGAATGTTGCGCTCCTTGTGACGTTCAACTTCGAGTGTCTGCAAGCATCGGAGCATGGCCTTGTAGATATCATCCAGCGCCTGTATCTGGGCTCGCTCCTTATCAAAGTACCAGAAGAACAAGGTGCGGTTGGCAAGCCGACTGCTATCCTTGGGAACTTCTTGCACATCCACTATACCGGCCATCTGCATCGCGAGCATTTTGCCCTGCACGTCGCCTTTCTTCATGAGTGCGGCAGCTGGAAGCATTTTTTCGTCGAGCTTGCCCTTCTCTCGAAGAATACGGGTCAAACGAAGACCATGTCGGCCATGTGATTGCTCAATGATAGCATCAAGCTCTGTCTCTCGAAGCTTTCCCACCAGGCGATCAAAGTCCACGGTCCATTGCCCACGGCCATACATTCCACAATGCCGTATAAACGGGTACTTGCTTTCCGCAAGGAGAAGAAGATGTCGACGCATCTGCGAAATTCGACTATCGTTCCCGTTCGTAGCATCTTCAAATCTGACTTTGTTTTCTTGTTGCCCATTAGTCGCACCGTGTTCTTCGTCATCCTCGGCCCACTCATCATCTTCCTCATCGACATCAAATGTCTTTTTTCTGCCTGGGGGACCGGCGTCTGAGTCATCCGAGTCATCATCAGATTCCGGTACAGTCTCTCTGATTCTCTCAGCGCTTTGCGAGTCAATTTTATCCCTTGGGGTCTTGCCGATCCCGGCCTGTACGTTCACGTCTTCATCCAGATGTTCGAAGATGTCAATGGTCGTGACAGTCGGCTGTTGTCCAGCCGCCACTTCGTCAAGTAGAGGATCTGGTCGACATCTTGGGAAATCTGAAGTCAAAAGGTCTAGTACTGTGCGATACACCTCGCCTGTGACCTCTCCAAGCATTTCCGTTGCAAATTCAGCAAGTCGCTGGTTCCGTAGCTCGACCAGGCATCTTTCGTAGTTGACTCTGACTACCACGTTGGGCTGTTGTTTGTTAGTCAGGTTCCATGTGCTGGTCATTGAGTTCACCTACATTCAACTTTGGAGCATCATAGCCATGGCCGTTTTGTGACGCTCCGTTGGTAAGTTTTCGCCTCTTGAGTTTGGGGCCCCCGCTCATATCAAGTTGACGCTTAAGTGTTTTGGGTTGGTCCCTGTAGGTCCTGGTACGGTCGATGATCTCTCGTTGAGCCTCACTCTTGCCCTTGGTGGCTTTTTCACCTGGCCGAGGCTTGGTAACGTCGTCTTCGATCTCACGATATGCATCCTTGGGGTTGCGAAGACTCTCGGGCCGGACGGTCTCAATAATTTCCGATCGAATCAGGCGAACAAGGACTGAATTCAAGTGGGCTTCTGACTCAATGAGTCCATCATGTGAGTCATGGTTCCCGTTGGTATGTCCGTTGATTTTGGGTGCTCTTGAGCCGAATGCCTGGGAAAGGTCTGCGATTCGCGCATGACCTAGCTGGATCAGAGTCTGGGTAAGTTCCCGTTCGGCGGTACCGTATTGTGTTTCTATCACATCGAGAATCTTCCCTGACCGAATGAGGTTGTAGCAGGCATCGGCATTTGCTTGATAGTTGGTGGCATTGTTGTTGGTATCAGTGTGGTGGTAAATGAGGTTTTGCTGGATTAAGACAGCGAGGCCATTTCGTAAATATCGCAGAGTAAGGGAGGTATGTTGGATCAGTTGCGCAATCGTCGAGCGGCCTTTGGTCAGTAGCGCATTTAAGATTCGCTATTTGCGACGATGAAGTTAGCCCCGCGATCTCACTCGTTCGTGTCCATGATATGGGGTAACAAAAGCTTGCGTACCGAAGGAAGTTCGCCATGGAGGTCATTGACTAGGAGAGCACAAAGCTCTGCAGCGTGTTTTGTCTGTCGGTGGCAGTTCTATTAGCGGGTCGCGTCTTCAGGGTCGTTAAGCTGCATCAACTCACAACGAGCATTGCTTGCTCCTAGAGATCCTCTCACTATCTCTAGAGCTTCCCCAATTGCTACCTCGGCGTCATTGATTTTCAAAAGACTATGACGAAAGAACTAGGGCCCGCAGGTGCAAGATATCGAGGTATTTCGGTATCAATATCGTGGGTTGTGAAGTGGAAGTGCAGACACTAGAATGCAAGATGAAGTCAAGAAGGCTGGGATGCTTTTTTTTTCTCGGCGCAAACGCAAACCTACTATGGATCCAGTCGTCAAGTTAGTTTTTTTGCCTGCGGCTCTGGTGTAAGTCGGGAACTGGTAGGCCTAGGCCTAAAGCAGTGGAGTGTAGTGCCTGAGGTCTTTTGGGGTGCCTATGCCAGACTTGAAGGTCACTGAAGCAATACTGGGCCAATGCCGCGGGTGCAAATCTGGCTGACCGGAATGATCACGTGATGAAATCTTTCGTCCCCGTAGCCCGAAAATTAGACGGGACCTTTTCGACGAGGCACTTCTCTTGGAGATCAATTGCTTCACCCAGACGGCCGAAGGATTGCCAATTGCCTACGCCATCAATATGATCTCGAGATCGACCCTTGCGCGAACCGCGCAGCAGGCTGCCCGCCAGTCCTGCCGCGTCCAGCGACGAACATACGCCGCCGCTGCTTCGACCGGATCATACGAGACCTCGGATGCGTCTGGCCTCAAGATTGCCTCGCGGGACGCCCACGGCCCTACCACCAAGCTCGCCGTTGTAGCCAAGGCCGGTACTCGATACCAGCCTCTCCCCGGCCTCACTGCTGGCCTTGCCGAATTTGCCTTCAAGGTAAGGAAGATGGACGAGAGGATCGAAAAAGGAAGCCCAGGACTTGAGCTAATTTGCTGGCTCTATATAGAACACCCAGCGACGATCTGCTCTTCGCATCACTCGCGAGTCTGAGCTCCTTGGTGGTCAATTGGCTTCTTCCCACTCCAGGGAGGCCGTTGTTGTCGAGGCCAACTTCCTCCGTGAGGATCTGCCTTACTTCACCGAGCTGCTCGCTGAGGTCATCTCTATGACCAAGTACACCAGTGAGTAGACACTGATTGCGCATTTACATATCGACATTGCAGGTACTAAGACCTCTCATCAGCCCACGAGTTCCACGAGGATGTCGAGCGTGTTCTTCACCACAAGCAGGCCGCCCTCAACGCCGACGTCGCCGCCACTGCTCTTGACAACGCCCACGCCATCGCTTTCCACTCAGGTCTCGGTTCCTCCATCCTCCCCAGCTCATCAACTCCCTACCAGAAGTACATGAACGAGGAGTACATCGCCAGCTACGCCGATGTCGCTTATGCCAAGTCCAATATCGCCCTCGTCGCCGACGGTGCCTCTGCCGATAGCCTCTCTAAGTGGGTTGGCCAATTCTTCAACGATGTGCCCTCCACCCCCCGAAACGGCCAGACCCTCAAGACCGAGGCCACCAAGTACTTTGGTGGTGAGCAGCGAACAAACTCCACCGCCGGCAACTCTATCGTCATTGCCTTCCCCGGCTCCGGATACGACTCTGCCAAGCCCGAGAACGCTGTCCTGGCTGCTCTCCTCGGTGGCCAGTCCACTGTCAAGTGGGCTTCTGGCTTCAGCATGCTGGCCAAGGCCACCGCTGGCACTGCTGGTCTCACTGTCAACACCTCCAACATCGTCTACTCCGATGCCGGTCTCGTGGCTGTCCAGCTCAGCGGTCCCGCCGCCTCTGTTCGCAAGGGTGCCGAGGAGGCCGTTAAGGTTCTCAAGACCATCGCTGATGGCAAGGCTAGCCAGGAGGATATCAAGAAGGCCGTTTCCAACGCCAAGTTCAACCTCCTGAGCCAGAACGACCTCCGACAACCTAGCGTTGTCCTCGCCGGTACCGGTATTGTCAACTCCGGCAAGCCTTATGACTCTGCTGCTCTTGCCAAGGCCATTGACGGCGTTTCCGCCGAGTCCATCAAGGCTGTAAGTTTAAACATTCACGTTGAAATCATGTATAGCACTGACAATTTTGCGTCTAGGCTGCCAAGGCCATGCTTGAGGTTAAGGCCACCGTCTCTACTGTCGGTGACCTGTTTGTGCTGCCCTACGCTGAGGATATTGGTCTGCGAGTATAAAGGGGGGTCCAAGAAAGAAAAAAGCTTGTACCAACAGTCAAAGTTTAGAAGAGCCGTGGGAGAGGATGTCCTCTTTGTGAATATTTGTAGTAGAAATCTTTTGAACCATTCCAAGGTTTCGTTTCCTTTTTCTAACTTACATGAGAGCTGTGCAGTACTCGGTTGTTGTTACGACTGGCCGGTCGATTTGGCGTTTCCCACTGCAACATCCTACCTCACTCACCCTTTTTCAAAAGAGCACCACTTTGTTTCAGCTAACAACTTGCATGGAAAAGTGCAAAATGACTGAACGTCCTTGGGGGTGCATCTCAGTCTGTGCGGAGGACCCGAATTGAGCCTCAAAAACACCCCTGCCCAGTCTGATTGGGCACCCGACTGATGTGCCTACCTATACGTGTGTTTAGGTGACCCTGTTTACACTTGCAGATATCTCATCTAGATGCTCTTTTGGGCAGGGTCTAGAACCGGTCAGCTTGGTGCAGATTGTCTCGACCACTCATGTTTTCAAAGGCAGGGCTTGTCCACCCCAAACTTGCAGTCTATCGTATTCGTGGGTGCACAGACTGTACAACCAACGCTGCGCCATCACGAAAATACAACCTCTCAGACCTAAAACCCAACCACAGAACGGGGCTTTGTTTCGCTGATGCTGATGCTGATCAAATGTGGCACTAGCAGTCGCTGCAGATCTGCAGGTGTGAGAACAATATGGGGTCGTTTATGCGCACTGTACTGTTTCTGCCAAAACCATAGCACCGACTCCACCGTGTGCTCCAGCAACGCCCAGTAGCTAAACCTAGAATCGCATACATTGAATATCTGCAGCATAAGATTACCTTGCTATTTCATCCTACCTTACTCACGGCGAACTCAGTGTTTGCAGCGTGCCGTGACTTGCTGCAACCTAATGATCTTATTGACGTATGCTGGTTGACGAACAGTAAGGCATCCGTTCAGAAACATTCACAGCACCCAGTATCGTATATAACCACAGCTGAAAAAACGACGGCTACAAACCTCCCGCCGATATCTACCCCAAAAGGACCCACAATATATTTTGAGCCCAGATCTTGACTCTCATACCACGGCGCTCCTAACAACTTACAATAGTGTATACCAGGTCAAACCGAAATTTCCAGCCGATCTACGCACATTAGGTGGATTTCAAATAATTTGTTCAGGGATCGTTCTCTTTTTCCGGCAAGAAAAGAACCCTTCCGTAGCCGTCCCCAGCAACTAAAGGGAAAAGCAACTACTGCTACAAGGGACTTTGGTCTCGATCTGGCCCCCTGTCACCCACTAATTCTACCAACCCAACCTTAGGTGGCTCAGGTACCTTACAGCGGGAGGAGAGGTACCTTAGCTGCCCGAGAAAACAAAGGCTCAGGTCCCCCAAGCCTCAACCATCAACGTCTGCTGCCGAACTTCGTCTCCTCGTTGTTTGGACTCTCCCTTTCACTCACGACTGAAACCCTCCTTTCACGCCTCCGCTCCCTGCTCTTATTGCCCATTGCAAGGCAATTGTAACAGCACGCGAGCTGGACGACATACTCTAGATCGCCGCATCTGAACCCTTTTTCTCGGTTCTGACCCACGCGAGGTAAACCACTCTAGCCCCTCTCTCCTTCAACTTTCCTTGCCCGTTTTCCTGGACAGCTTTTTCGATTTGAGCCGCCTTTTCGCTTCTCCTCACACAAACGCCCGGCTTGGCCGTTTCGACTTATCGAGCACAATCCCTCTCAAATCTCTTTCAAAAACTCCAAAACTTCTTTTCACGTGGATGTGTCCAATTACTAACTCTCACAGCTTTGAGTTAGAAGTTTAGCGACTCACTTGAGCTTCAGCTTTCATACCGTGTAGCGCAGTTGTTGCATTCCCCCAACCGACTATTGCATTAGCCATCTCTGTTATCGTCAAAGAGGTTCGTCTGTCTTGCCCATGGTTATGACAACCTGTGTCTTTAACCCACATCTCAATGGATTTTGCATCCCTTATCGACTACCCCAAACCCCACGACTTTCGGGTAGCCCACTGTAGTCACGTCATGGCTTAGGACGTGGCCTCTGATACCTTCCTCATCTCCCGTCTCGCATCATTCGTTGTTCAGTCTGAGCAACTTGGAAAGTGCTAGGGATACTGACCCTTTCTACTTAGATTCGAGGAGTTGGTCCGATACGCTTGCGAAACCGAACGAGACAACAAAGCTCATCCCGCATCATCACTTCAAGATCCATTTTGGTTACCTGGATGGTGGCCAGTCTGCATAAACCTTGACACTCTTTTAATAATTTACATAACGACTGGAGCGTTCGCAATATGCCTGGACCGAAGAAGGATGGAATAGCCGGTGGAGGCTCTGGAGGCAAGCAGAATGGTCAGTTAGACAATCTTACTTGGCTGTAGATTTATCTAACCCTGGCCGATACAGGAAACCGTTCTTCTTTCCGAACCGATTCGGCCATCTCCAAGAACCGATTTGGTAATGAGCGGGTTCTCCAGCCCTGGGTTCCCGATGCGAACGACACTTTCAACGGCAGCCTTGAAAAGGCCAGCGGCAGTGGCACCTGGGACCAGTTTGCTGAGAATGAACGACTCTTTGGTCTGAAGACCAATTACAACGAGAACTT
Source organism: Fusarium praegraminearum (assembly GCA_002093855.1). Taxonomy (NCBI): domain Eukaryota; kingdom Fungi; phylum Ascomycota; class Sordariomycetes; order Hypocreales; family Nectriaceae; genus Fusarium; species Fusarium praegraminearum. The sequence continues at coordinate 157,962 of LXHY01000027.1, read as the reverse complement.
CTACACTACCGCCATCGACAAAAGCCACCCTGAATACAGAGAGCGGATAGCCGCCGCGGACAGAAAGGCGCGTGAAATCGAACGTAGCGCACCTACTACTGCTCACGTGGCTGAGGAGCGTATCATGGACTATGTCGGTGGGGAGGATGGAGGTGACGAAGAGGACAAGTAGGTATCCTTACTGTGCCATCTGTCCGATCATGCTAACATAGTCGTCTCCAACAGATACAGTGGTGTTCGACGCCAGGACTTCCCACCTCTGTCAGCTGGGCGAGAGAACAAATACACCCCACCGGCCAAGCGTGCACCTACGGCTCAGTCCACTGTCAAAGGAGCCCCTATCGATCCTGCTATCATCTCTTCCCAGATCAAGGCGCCCCCGAAGAAGCAGAACACGCCTACCCCGGAAGAGTCGAAACCACAGGCTTCTGAGGTGAACAAAACTGGACCAGCTCCCAAGACTGAAGCCCCAAAGGCCTCTGCTGAAGCCAAAGCCACAGAGGCACCCACCAGTAATGCCAAGCCCGTTGCTCAACCCGCCAACGGCAAGGCGGCCGAGACGAAGCCAAACGATACATCCAAGGCCAATCCTGGTCCTTCGAACGAAGCCCCTGCCGCACCCGTTGCCACTTCCACCGTCGAACGTGATGTGCTGAAGGAATTCAAGGCCTTCGCCAATCGAGAGCGTCAGATAACAGAGAAGGCCCGGAACAACAAAGCCAAGCAAGACAAGGAGGTCAAATTAACGGAACTCAAAAAGTTTGCCAACTCTTTCAAGCTTTCAACTCCGGTCCCCACAGATCTGGTTTCCATCATCGCTAAAGACCCTCTCAAGCAACAGCAAATTCAAGCAAAGGCTATCAAGAATGCTGAAGAAGTAGCCAAGGCCAAGGCTACCGCTGTAACAAAGGATAAGGTTACTCCGTCAAAGGATGCACAGGCCAAAACATCCGGTCAAGGCACGCCTGCCGCTGCCGGCACATCTGTTCCCCCCAGTGACACACGGGCAGCTCGTGCCCCGGCCGGCGCTCAGCCCGCAACAACAGCTGGAAACCAACCTCGCCATGCCGGTGCTCGTCAGCAATATGCTCAGCAGCCTTATCATGGACAGCAATACCGAAACAACCGCATGCCTCCGCCACAGCAAACTGGCAATCTGGCCTCGCGACTCCGCACCGTCGAGCAACAGAAGTTCTCTCAGCCCCCAGTACCTCACCAGCCTCACGCTCCTGGTCAGGGTCAGGAGATGCGCGCCCCGCCAACAGGACCAGCCAGCGGTGTCGAAGCTGGTTACAACAACCGACGCCTCAGTGGTAACCCCAGCCACATGGGTGCAAAGTTGAACCCCAACAGCCACGAGTTCAGGCCCAGCCCGTTCGCAGCTGCCTTCAACCCCAACAGTCATGCCAGTACAGCTTCGAGCCCTCGATCTGCAGCAAACAATGTTGATGCTGCGACGACAAACAACACTGTGTCTGACAGTCAGCTTATTCGCCGCAAGACCAAGGCCATCGATGTTAAGAAGTGTTACATTCTATCCCACATTCAAACCTTGACACCTCCTCAGGGTCGAAACTGGGATGACAACGCTGGCCTGCGTCCCTCTTATGACACCTTGCCGACCTGGCGACAGCTCCAAGACAATGAGAAGCCAGAGTCCACAATGCATCTGACTTACAAAGAGTACTTTGAACGTCAGCCATTCGGCGGACCTGCGCTGGCTACGCCGAACCCGCAGCATGTCGTCCCCCAGATCCCTCACCAGCATCAATTGCCATTCCATCTCCAGCAGGGCGCACACAACATGGCTCCTAGGGGATCGCCTCATATGCCTCCCATGCAGATGCACACCCCTCAGCACAGCCACGTGCCCCATCCGCCATATGGCAACGACGACCACAGGATGATGCACTCCAACTCAGCTCAGTCATTTGCTTCACCTCGTCTTGGTAACGTCCCTGTGGCGTATAACTCACCTCAGGTACCATACAACCAAGCTGTTTTCATGGGACCTGGCACACCTCAAATGAACCAGTACCGCAACTTCTCCAACAACCACCAGTACATGACACCTCAGCAGGGCCAAATGGGCGGTCCCATGATGATGCCGCAACAGTTCATGCCTGGGCCTCAAGGGATGGTTCCTGGCCCACAGATGATGTATCCTGGTGGCCACCCGCAATTCATGCCTCCATCCGGACCTCAGCCAGTGCCTGGTGTTAACGGTTACCCAAGCCCTGGTCGTCCAGCAGCACCAATGATGGCACATCAAGGATCGCAGCAGGGACAGCCCATGTATGGAATGAGCCCCAACGTGCAGTACAACCAGCCGGTCTTTAACCCAGGCCAGCAAGGCGGTCCAAGTAAGTCGTCCTGATATCTGTCAACAAGCAGATAATTAACAGGTGGCTAACGCCAGTGCAGTGAGAGGTGGATATGGAAGCCCTGGTCCTCAGCATTTTGGTACAAGCCCTCAACAAGGCCACCAATATGGTGGGCAGCACAGGAGTGGGAGCAATTATAACAAGGGTTACGCAAACCAGGGAGCACACCAAACACCCCAGGCAAACCATGCGGTGCCTGCTGCGAACCCAGTCCGACCTTCCGAAGCATCGGATGAGGCCAAATAGACGTCCTGCGTCGATTTTCGTCCCTTATCTTTGCATGCAATCAAGCAAAGTGCCTAGCAAGGCCGTTTCGGGCGGTGATCTCGCCGGGATATACTGTTACACTTATCTCAGGGTCTAAGTTATATCAAGATGACAGCGAAGCGTACGAATCATTACAAATGAGTTTCAATATGGGACATTCAAACAGCATCGCACAACAAACAGCTTAGACGAGAGGACGCCTGAATCTTGGGCTGTCTAGGCACTTGGTTTAACAGGCGAGTCGTTGAGTCGAGAGTGGTGTAGCTCTGCGGACTATGTCGGCAGGGGGCTGGGGTGATATTGGTATTGTCTATGTGCTATCACGCCGATTGGATGTCGAGGCTGGTAATGCTACTCGGTGATACCGTAACCAATGACGGACAACGGGAGATGGGAGGGTCACCCGTATCTGTTCTCGAGGCTTCCTTCGAGTAGGCGAACGTTGGGGAAGTGAGAGTAGGGCCGACTGCGGGAATGGCCTGGACTGGTTTGGGGCGGTGACACGGATACCAAGCTTCTGGACCGGTTACCTTTGGGTTCCGAGGCTCAGACTGTGCATGGGAGGTTGAGTGCCGAAGGTCGAACACTGTATTCAACGCAAACATGCGCAGTGGACGGTTTTTACTGGCTCGACGCCGAGGCGCTTTCGCGGCAGACGGAGCTGGTGGTTGGAATGACAATATCAAGCCCAGCGACGCGAGAAAGAAGCGAATACTATCAAGACATTCATATAGCTTAGCATGATCCAACCACTGATAAAACATTACGAATGATGCATGCTTGATAGTAGACCTCATGAGACTAGTACAGCACAGCACAGTGATCATTTTGGCGTGATATTGAAAGATGCGTAGGGTATACAGACTGAGTAATCCCTCTTCTTTTTTTCTACGTTGTCACGTAGATGCTTTGACGATCCAATCCCAATGTAAAACCTCGGCTATTTAGGGCGCTCGAATTTACAGTTCTCACATGCATACACGCGCGGCTGGACGAGAGAGGACGAGGGGAGGGAGGGGATGCTTACGCCATTCGCAATCCTGGCGACGTCTAAAACACAGGAGGGGATATAGAAGCAGGGGTAAGAGACAGGACACTCCGTACAGGGTATGGGCAGGGTAACAATGGGAGGCAACTGAATACTAGACGGATACGTTTTCCAGAGGACGCCGATGCGAGTTTGAGAATTCTTTTGACGTCAAACCACGATGCACTAATAATAATTGCAACTACTACTCAAAGAGAAAAGCCAAACTGAGGATGATACCGGATAGTGTTCTATGTACCTACTCTGCAGTGGTCCGATACTGCCATGTGGGTTTTCCCCCCAGCCATTGATTAATCTTTAGAGTGAATGGTCTTCTTTCTACGTTTCTCTCTCGGTCTCGGTCTCTCGAGGGAACTCGTAGCCTCTCAAAGACCAAAGACCCTAGACGGCTGAGGCGTCAAAAGAACCCGCCGGGCTTGTAAGTGTGGGTGCCACTAGCAGACGATCACCGACCGAGACCCAGTCCTGACAGGGATGCAACGAATCGGATGAACCTTGTGAGCTTGGCTACCCTATGATGAAAAGGAAAGCGAGGAAAATAAGGGAAGACTCAACTCAAATCGCCGGGAGGGCAGGGAAGGATGATGACATGGATCTAGGATCTAGTTGCTAAAGTTAGTGATATCGGATTTCCGCGTGAAAGATGATCTGCAGTTCTGCATGTGAACGGCGCATATCAATTATAGCACAATTGGTCATTCATGTGATGTCTGCCTGGCCTGACTGGGTGGATAGGTGACATGTTGATATGTTTTTATGCAAATTCCGGTTGGTTGGGTATAGAATACACTTCCCACAACGGCGTTTCGAGATGCAGCAGTGCAGGGTAGGTAGGGATAGAGAGAAGTTGAGCATTATAGGTATTACGTCGTCACGATTGGTGTTTAGTTATTGGTCACTGTAATCAATTTGCATTGTGTGGTTGATGTGGTATTGGACCTGGCGCTTGAATACTTGTTTCTATCACTATGTTTCCTGATCGGCATATCACACCATGGATGAGTATGGAATCATGAATGGATATGTAATCATGGGCGTGAATGGAATCCTGGGTGTATATGGAATAATTGACGTATACATTGATCTTGTATTTCCTTGTGATCTTACATCTATCTTCCGTTTGTCCGTGACCACGAGCCTGTGGAGGTTTGAGCGGAACTTGAACATTGACTCGTGTATATTGTGCCAGTGTCAGTCATCGTTAATTTAGTTGACCAGATGAAAGGGGCATTCCTGTTACTCGAGTTTACGTACAAGTCATTTGAGATATGTGATTCACCTGCTGAATTGGTGAGGAGATGTTGGTGGTTGTTGTTTTGAAATTGAATCCATCATCCTCAATAGGAAACTCGTTATCGAGAAGATGATCCATCGATAATCTCAAATGCCGAGTGCATGACACATTGTGTTCCTTGGTTGCTTCAGTCGAATATTCCTTAGTTCTTTCAGGTGGAGGAAATAATTAGCACATTCTGTCACTGCTCCCCTGAAGCCACTGCAGATGGCGTGTTTCATCCAGGTACAAGTTCGATCAATGCATCTCTAGACGGCGGGTGGCTTTTGAGAGGTTTGGAGTCGTGATTGGCTGAGATGAGCCTGACCCGTCACAGAGCCCTGGCTCATCCTTTAAACCCTTGCACCTTGCACCTTGCACCTTGCACCTTGTATCTTGTTCTTTTTTCATTTTCAGCAACAGCTCATGACCACGAGGGAAAAGGGCGGAACTTGGACCTCTTCTCCCAGCGAATGGGAACCAATCCTTGCAACTCGACGACTTACACCCGTAACAATGGCCTTGTTGGCCTGTCAAGAGGATGACATTCGTTCTAAGTGAAGCAGAAAATTGAAACATAGCAAAGACAGGGAATATGAATATCAATAAACAAATACATTGATGATAGACAGAGAAAGAGGCGACAGACGGGCCGCCTGAGGTCTCACATCATGTAGGCTGGCGCATGGCATGGCAGACAAACCACAAACACGGCATTAGTACGGAGCAGAGAGATGGGTTACATACAGGAAAGCACAAACACAAGGCACATGCAAGATCATCTGTTGAAAGAATCAAGCGAGGTATTACGAGATGGCAACAAAAAGATGAGATTTCTGATGATAATAATTACACGAGAACTAGCTCATTTAAATTGCGGCAGACTAGTAATTAATCTATCGTGTATCAGGTATCAGGTATCTCAGTCTCAATCAACTCAGCCCAATCCAACTTCTGTCTACGGACACAGCACGGAGAGGGCCCTGCGCCACTTACCTGCCCGACCTGGTTACTTTTGGTCTGCCCTTCATGGGGGAGAAAAAAAGATCGGGTTTCAAATTCTTGGCTCGGCGCCTCTTTTACAGGGGGAGCCACTTTTCTTTCTACAACGACTCTACTCCCATGACAATGGACAGGAAACAATGAATGAACAAATGGTATGGAATATTACATGCCTTTGTCATTAAAGCCCCCATAAAAGAATTACTAGAAAGGCTACAGTGACATTCAGTTTCAAAAACGCACACTACCATAATCATATACGTGACCTGCTGAATGCAATGGATTGCATTATGCAGCATTGCATTACAGGCCAGACTGAGTCTGTTAGCCGCCCAACTGATCCAAGTTAGGGGATGTCCCCGCGCACATGCGACATAGACGCCCACAGTCGAGACGCTTCGACCGCCAGTCGCTTGGCTCCCCTAGTCCCCGAAAGTTGGTTCCTGGGCGAGCCAGACGAGTCAAGCAGGCAAAAGCAAGGGTCAAAGGGGAATAACTGTCGATCATAAGCAAGCAAGTAAGGATATGGATAACCAAAGGGGAACTAGCCGGGCTGTGTAGTCGCCTTCTTTATGCATTCATGTCGCTGGTGGAGGAGATGTGGCCCTCACCTCGGTTTAACGAGAGCGACTAATTCGCTGCTCCTTTGCCGCCTCTGCCATTCAGGAGATGTACGTCGTATACCAGGTAGTCTACTATTATCATGGATCGTCTCGGTAATTCCATGTCTTGGCTCAGAGGCAGCCGAAACGAAACGACTGAAACATCCTGACTTGACTGGTCTGGTCTGGTCTGGTCTCTTGCATCGTACTACATAAGACCTCCTCCCCCGACCTCTATGTCCCTTTTCTCTTCTTCAGCAACGCTCAAGAATTCCATATTCAGACGGTCCCTTTTTCGAACATCTCCTTCCTTCTTCTTTTTCTTCTTCAATTCTCTTCTTTGACTTTAACCCTTGACGGGCTGGAAATACATTCCCTCACAACACCAACCAACAACTCTTTCTGTCTATCCCCGTTTGCAACGGAGACCGACATCAACTTTTTTCATCTTTTTTTTTGAACAAGCTTTCACCGACTGAACAACGCACAAGAAACCGGCCTTCGTGTTACCAAAAAGCCTTCCGTCCGACGCCGTCAACCTGTTCGAGAAAACAAAACCGCTCAACCATCTGTCTGCCTGCACCTGCATTGCACTGTCACTGTTCGCGCACCAGTCACCTTTGTTTTCTTCCTCTTTGCCGCATATATCATTCACCTTGTTCGCATTGACTCTTCGTCGTTCGCACCCGCAGTCCTTTACAAAAGCTCCTGTTCAACAAAAAAACACCCACAGTCCTTTGATCTATTGTTTTGTCATTGAACAATAACCACGGCAAACGAACCTGCACGCCTTTTTTTTTTTTTGGTTCACCATTCATTATTCGTTCACTTGAACAATAACCAGCCCGGAATACCACAAAATCGCGCCAAGCTCGCATATAAAACAGCTTTCGATCCTTCCCACCAAGTCGGATTCATTCCTTTAGCAATCAACATCTTTGAGAAACACTCAACAACAACAGCAGCAACAGCAACAGCAACAGCAACACATTTGTGTCAAAAACAGCAAACCAAACCAACTTTTCTTTTCGAGATACCCACCACAACAACAAAATGCATTTCAACTCCTTCGCTCTCTGCCTCGGTCTGGCTGGTCTGGCCCAGGCACACATGGAGATGATCTCCCCCGCCCCTTTCAAGTCCAAGGATAACCCTCACGCCGGCAGCGATGTCGACTACAGCATGACCGCTCCCCTTGAGGCCAGCGGTGGCAACTTTCCTTGCAAGGGCTACCACTCCCTCTTCGGCACTGCCCAAGGTGCCTCCGTTGCCGACTGGGATGCTGGCAGCCAGCAGACCATGAAGATCACTGGTGGTGCTAACCACGGTGGTGGTTCTTGCCAGGCTTCTCTGTCCTTCGACAAGGGAAAGTCTTGGCAAGTCATCCACTCCTTCATCGGTAACTGCCCTGCTGCTGGTACTTCTTCTTTCGACTTCAAGGTTCCCTCCGATGCCCCCTCCGGCGAGGCCATCTTCGCCTGGAGCTGGTTTAACCAAATTGGCAACCGTGAGATGTACATGAACTGTGCTGCTGTCACCATCAAGGGTGGCTCCAAGCGCGCCTCTGCCATGAGCAACCGCCCCGCCATGTTCGTCGCCAACGTTGGCAACGGCTGCACCACTGAGGAGTCCTCTGACCTTGAGTTCCCCGACCCCGGTCCCGATGTGAGCAACGACTCTCAGAAGACTGCTGGTCCCAAGGGAACTTGCGCCAAGGCTGGCTCCGGCGGTGGTTCCGGTTCTGGCTCGGGATCCGGTGATGGTGCTGCTCCCAGTGCTGCTCCCAGCGCCCCCGCTGACAACGGAAACAACGGAGGCAACAACGGTGCTGCTCCCAGCGCCCCAGCTGGCGGTAACGATGGCTCCTACAACCCTGGCAACGACGGCGGCTCTGGTGCTGCCCCCAGCACACCTGCTGCTCCTGCTCCTACCAAGCCTGCTAGCGGCACCCCTGATGCGTATGTACCCTCACCCTCTTCTGCAACTGACAGTGGTCCTAACTCGCAAATTTCTAGTCCCGGAGGTGTCTTCATCACTGTCTCTCAGCCCGCTGAGGGTACCGCCGCTCCTTCTGCTCCCTCGGCTCCTGCCGACGATGGCGCCGGCTCCAGCACTCTTCTGACCATGACCAAGCCTGCTCCTGCTGCTCCCACCAGCGTTGTCACCCCCGAGCCCGCTCCCTCTGCGCCCACTCCTCCCGCTGCTCCCGCTGCTCCCGCTGCCCCTGATACTGGTGCTGGTGGTTCCGGTACCGAGGAGAAGGCAGGCTCCGCTTGCACTGAGGAGGGTCAATGGAACTGCATCGGCGGTTCCAAGTACCAGCGCTGCGCTTCCGGCGCATGGTCTGTCGTTCAATCCATGGCAGCTGGCACAACCTGCTCCGGTAGCAAGACTCAAGCCATGGCCTTTGGATTCGGCCGCAAGCTCGCTCTTCGATTTCGTCGGGCCTAAGACTTCTTAGACCGGTCCCTGGGATAAATCTCAGGATGTCATGAGCACATGAACAAATAGAGCATGACAGGCTACATCAGCACGTATTGTTTATCTTTCTGGAAGGGTGGTTGGATTTCGGAGTTTGGGTTATTATCTTGTACACAGAATTAGGAAATCGGAATATGAATTCTTCAAAACGCTTGTTTCGACTTTGACGGTGAATGTGACTGTGATGTGTAAGAGATATTATTCATTATCATCTGTGCTTAAGACTATCATGGCAAGAAGTAGTACCATCTGTGATGTAGAGATCATGATTGTTGAAACAAAGACGGGCAGCACATCGCACTGCTTGCGCAGCTATCATTGTCGGAATCCAGTTGATCGTGTGTTTGTCACCCCATTTGGTGGTTGTACATGGTGGATTCCAAGTCTAATATCCGTACTGACTTTGTCGTTTGTTACCCCGTAAATAGTGGATAAGGATAGTCGACGATTGTACTGGACACTTCGACACCCTTACTTACACCAGAGAGCATAGTCTACCTCAGTACCAGAGGTACGTGCCGCCTAGAGACGATTCAGACGAGTGTATCTGCTGGGTATAGCCCTTTTCAGATAGGCGGAGGCCGCCAGGACGCGTCAATGCTCTGGCCATAATCGTGGAGGTTGGAGACCGGCTACCGGATACCGCTGATGGTGCGTTGTGCGATGTTGGTGTTGTTGCGAGAGGGGCTGTGGTGTCCATCTGGCAAGACAGAACAAGACACAGTGTACGTTCCGGCATTCTGAGGAAGCTCTGATTGGACGGATGGGCTTATAGACGCCCAAGAGCACCACGAGTGGCGATTTTGACAGTGCATGCACGGTACGCACGAACAAGCATGGGCGCTTGCGTCTACTGGAACCCCATCCAACCTGGCAAACCTAATGGGGCAGTGTTGTGTGTTGTGTTGGCGAGATGAAGCCATACTTAGAAATCTTAGTGTACATTGATTGGAGAAGTGATAAAGACAAAATGTTCAAGGCAAAACATAGTCGCATATCCAAGTACGACTATTTGTCTTGGTTTGCCTTTTACCAGCTTGTCTATTGGTTCATATGCGCACCTGCTTGTCTTGTTCGCTTGCGAAGTGGACTACACTTTGTAACTCACTGGAGAGGCCTGATTTGACCGCCCACTATATCAAGCATAACCCAACCTACTACCCAAAGTGGGCTTTTGCTTTGCCTTGCTGATGCTCTCCCCCATCTCCCATCAACCTTCTTCAGGCGGCGAAAGCGTAAGGGCAACTTTGGGGCCCCTCCTCTTCCCAGGCTTAGCCCAGTCCGTTCCGGTCCCAGTTCAGCCCAGTGCAGTCGAGTCAACCAACCTAGACTTAGCCAAGCCTTTCCATATTAACCTCCACCACCCAGAGGTGACACTCGTCCAGGCCTCACTTCGTTTTTGTCTTGTTTCTATTCCACACTCTTCATGACTGCAGCGCTTTTCGCTCAGTGACGGAGTTTCCGTCTACGACAATTCCTTCATCCTCACCACGCGACAATATTCTCCCCTTCGCCTATCTCTGACCCCGCCTCTAGCGACATCTCCCCGCCTCGACCGCCATATACAACACTTCTACCTCGACCTTAACCTCGACCTCAACCATGACTGGCCCTGCCTCTCCCCAGGCCGAAGGTCCCACGTTTGCTCCTCCCCCGCTGCCCGCAGGCTGGATTGCTCAGTGGGATGGCACGAGCAAGAAATACTACTATGTCCAGCTGTCGACTGGTGTTTCCCAGTGGGATGTCCCTACTGAGCCCGCTAAGACGGGCAACACTCCTGCCCCTCCTAGTGAAAATCCTTACGGGACTCCCAAGCCGCCTGAACTTATCACGCATCCTGATGGATCGCAGACTGTGCGCCATGCGGACGGTACCATGGAACCAATCATGCCCGACGGGTCTCGCGGTGTAGATGGGCCCTCTGGAGATCGAGGACTCGGAGTAAGTTACTGTTACTGGTCTTGTCCTGTTGCGATTTACTAACATGCATGGATAGAGCATGGCTATGAACGCTTTGCTCGGCGGAAAGAAGAACTCTGGTGGTGGTAGTGGTGGCGGCAGCAGCTCCAGCCCATTGGGCAGCCTCGGCGGTCTTGCAAACCAATTCCTCGGTGGTAGTCATGGTGGTAGTGGCAGCGGTGGTAGTAGCGGAGGGAACAAGCCTTCGGGTGCAGGCAAACTTGTTGGGCAACTAGCCCAAAGCTTCATGCACTCGGCTTCCCAAGAGAAGCCCCCCGCTCCCCAGAACTACCATAACAGCTCTGGGCAGAATTCGCACCAGCAACAGCCGCAGCAGCAGGGAGGCGGAGGAGGAAGTGGTGGCGGTGGTATCGCTGGTCAAATTATGGGTGGCGTAGCAACCATGTTCGGAGGAAAGCATGGCAGCAGTGTAGGTCTACGTTGGTGGAGCCGGATGTCCTGCGCAAGACTAATGATGCGATAGGGACAAAGCTCGAACTTTGGCTACAACTCTGGACAGCAACAGCAGCAGCAGGGTGGAGGAACATACTCTGGCCAAGCTCCCACTTACAACCCATCAGGCTCAGCTGCCTCGGCTCCATCAGCACCCGCTGCTACTGGAGCGCATTCTTATAGCACGCCTTCGCCGAGCCATCACCAGCAGCATGGCTCTCAATCCGGACAGAGTCAGTCTTACGGATCGCACCAGCAACAAGGCTCCCACCAGTCCTACAATGCGCACCAGCAACAACCTGCTGGCGGCCAACAGTATGGTAGCCAGCAGCATTCCAGCCCAACCCAGCCGCAATACGGCTCGCATCAGCAACAGCACGGCCCCAGTTCCCCCTATGGAGGCCATCAGCAACAGCCGGGTTCGCATCAGCAGTATGGCGGAAACTCGTTCGGAGGGAGCCCGCACCTGTCACACAACAACTCGTTCCCTCCTCCCCCTCCAGGAGGTCCACCCCAGCAAGGACAGCATGGGCAACAAGGACAGCATGGACAGCAGTATTTCCCCCCTCCTCCTGGACAGCAACCACAGCATCAACCATCAGGTCATGGTTATCCTGACACTAAACCCCACGGAGGCCAATTCGGCAGTGCACCTGATCAACATGCCCAGCAGTCCCAGGGTTACAGTGCGCCCCCAACTGGTGGTCCCCAGCATTATCCTCCTCCCCCACCTGGAGGACCTCCCGGAGGGTATAACCCTTCCTACGGTGGGGGTCATGGGAACCAGCAGCCCTCTTACGGTCATCAATCTCACCCAAGCAGCGGCGCTCCTCCTGTTCCTCACGGAAGCCATCCTCAACAACAATATGGAGGACCTTACTGAGGGACTAACGCGAAGCTGTACGGAGAAACCACAAACCCCTATTTTTAGCCCTATAGTGAAGAAAATCTGGTCGTTTTTGATTCGAGATCGCGAGAGCTCACCAAACCGACCTTTTAGAGCCGTTTCTTTCACCACATATATGCATTTAACAACTGCATGTTCGATATGGCAGTGTTTATCAACAAGGATACATCGAATTGAGTATAGACATGAAGGCCTACAGAGGGCCGAGAATGACGTGACGGGCAGAAGAGTTATGAGGAATATGATTAACGTAGATAGTAGAATGCATTTTACCAGTCCCCCTTTTTTGTAGACAGCATCACAACTACTAAGCCAGAGGACAACAATGCCCTTTTCATCATTTCTTTTTCTTGTCTGCACTATCAGCTGTAATGGCAACCGCTTGTAACCTGGAAGCTATGGATCTGGCCATGAACCAGGACACTACAGCGAGGACAACTATGTAGCCAGCGGTTGGGACCAAAGAGCGAGGGACAATGTTAAATAGATAGGGGTCGAGGATAAGATCCACGAGCACAGCTGGGGGATCTTTCATGAGAGCTTCATAATCAGTGAAATAGTCAGCAGAAGCTTTGATCTGCAGCAGAAGAAGCGAGGCTTTACGCTCCTTCTCTCCGGGCTGAGGCAACTCTTCGTGTAGTTCAGTCCCGTCGTCTTGGCGTGATGCAGCATAGCCTGCCAGTGACTGAATGAGCTCTGGGGTCTCCCATACGGTATCTAGCTCGAACACATCCAAAACAAAGCCTGTAGGTTGCTATAAAAACACCATTTAGCATATTTCAATGTTAAATTGGTTCCATATATGAACTTACAATCGCAGCCCAGCAGACTCGAAACTCATATCGCTGCTCGGGGTTTAGGTTATCCAGAAGCACCCATGTCGCAGCACCAGAGGCATAATCATTTGCTTTTGAGGGAAACACGCGGCTCAAGTTGGCCCTGATCTCAGAGGCATCTGGTGTGAGGGCTGGCAGTCTAAGATCGGCCAGGGAGGGCTTCTGCTGAGGAATGGGCAATAGTGCGGGTGCTGTAAATATGACCTTCTCAACATTGGCGAGAACTGAAGTAAGCACTGCTGCCAGGACAAACAAGTATGCGATTCGATTCTTTGATAGTAAAAACATAGTGGTGATTGGTCAGGTAGAATTAAGTCTCCCCCTGTGATGTATGTGATGAGAGAGGCATGTTGCCAATAGCGTCACGTGTCTGGCTATATCTCCCAAATGCCCCGCTACCAATAATATCAGTTCATACACATTCGTTTCTACAACCTTACTCTTAAGTGCATGTGTTATGCTTGGGATGCAGGAAGAAAAACAGGAAGGCTCATCACAAGTATGTAATCTCTAGGGATCCAATGACTTCAAGAACAAATGTGAACTCTGTTGGACTCCCGGCGCTTAGATGTAGGTTGAGTTATGCCGAGTATTGTCCTTGCAAAGACATATTGTGTACTAGAATCCTTGCTCAAACTGATGTTTCTTGGTTATCTACGGTAAAGGCAAACTGAACTGCTCTCAATGGCCATGGATTTTGGTTATTGTAAAGCCATTCCTCTAGAGATGAAAAAAACTTACAAGTTGACTACACAAGAGACGAAATTACTGATTCAGTCTTGTCAATCTTGGATTCCTTCTTGATATACCTCCTCAGGTCTTAAGCTTAAAGGTCAGTTTCCTGATACTACAGTATACAAACGAGATCCCAAAAGTACATCGACAGTGATCTAGACTTGGTTGTCATGCACACTCCACAGAGTAGATTAACCCAGATCACGGGAACCCTTTTGTGATATCACCTCGAGTTAAACCATTGATCGCAAACCCTAGCACTGTCGGTATTTTACCCAACAATACGAGGTCAAATCTTTCAGGGTTTAGGGGGTGAGCTGAGAGTTCGAGGACCTGGCTGTCAATCGATAATTTGTGATCGTGCGCACGATGAGCCGGTGAAGCTTGGGCCCCTTGAGGCCTTTTGTGATTCCAACGTATAACTTGCCACAATGGAGACTGTCAATCGAGCTCAAGGTGATGATAAGACACATCAGGAGGTTCATAAGACCAACCAGCCAACTCAGCTTGAACATGAACATGCTTTCGAGCTCAAGAACCCTTGTTGTATCTGTGCATGTCTTGAACAAACCAGGAGGCGAATGGCGATGGGGAATGGAAGCTATGGATCCAGGTACGTACTTATAACAGCAGGGATATAAACAACCGACTGGAACCTAGAACAGGGGTCGGCTGTTAAAATGTAGCTGTTCATATTTCCGAAGTGAAAAAGTGAAAGTAAGCGTAGGGAGTACCTGTCTCCAGACAAGAAACAATCACCAATGGGTTGTGCTCTCTCTTCCTCCTGATGTTCCCAATAAACTTTATCCTTGGAAGGCGGCTCAGAGACCCGACTTCCAACGGGGCTTGAAGCTCATAACAGAGGCGAAATGAGAGTCTGAGGAGAGATGAGACGTCGTCAAATATGGACCCATGGATCGTCGTCTAAAGAGAGACACCAATATCTCGGTGCTGGACAGGAGGACAAACGCCTGCCTGGGGATCCGGTTCGTTGGATTCGAGCATTAGGCAACTGTATACTGTACGGAGTGCATACATAACCCGGTAACGCTGGATGGACTGGACAGAATAACTTGCCGTGCAATTGTTAAGCCGTTATCAATTTTTTGCTCGAGCGGTGAAGCGCAAGAACAACGGACAAGATGGAAACAACGGAGCGGTAGGTGATGTTCAGTCCAATGGAAGGCGCTTCGGGGCCAGTAAAGCTCCAGAGGTCCCCGTAGGTCCCTTTGGTGACCCCTGGAGCCCTGGCAGCCGGCCAACAGGCGTCGGCAGCGAAAAGCGCCAGCAGGGCGTTGCAGAACGCGCTTGCCCCTTTCCAGCTCAGGCACGCCTCGAAATCAACAAATCCACAGCCAGTCCAATCCAATCCCTGCCCACCAAAGCCTCCCCTGTCTGCCAAATTTCCCCCACCACCGCTAACTTATCACCAAACTAAACATTCGCCCTCTCGTCCCACTCCGCTTTACTTTGCTTTGCTTTCTCTTCCTCCTCCTCAGCCAAGTCATTGTTGTAAAAGCCTTGCCTGGCCTGATCTTTTTTGTCGTCCTTTTCTCCGTGGTCCCTCTTCTTTGCTCTTGCATACTTCCTCCATCTCCATACTTGTAAATCAACAACATCTGCAAACATGCGTGAGGTCATTAGCATCAACGGTAAGCTATTACTCGCTCCCTTTCTCTACTCTGGCCTTTCACCGCATCTCCTTTTCCGCCATGAACCACTGTCGTGCTAACTGAGCTCTTATAGTCGGACAGGCTGGTTGCCAAATCGCCAACTCCTGCTGGGAGGTGAGTTTCCTGCAGCCTTAATTGTTTATTTTCATGTTTACTGACTGTTTCCTTAGCTTTACTGCCTTGAGCACGGTATCCAGGTACACAACTACCCCTCGATTTGTCAACAAACACAACTTCGCTCATATACTAACTACCTCTAGCCTGATGGTTACCTCACTGAGGAGCGCAAGGCGCAGGACCCCGACCAGGGATTTAGCACATTCTTCTCAGAGACTGGTAGGAACATAGCTCTTGCTCAAAGCCCCTTCCCTCTAACACCCTTCTCCAGGCAACGGAAAGCATGTCCCCCGAGCCATCTACTGCGATTTGGAGCCCAATGTCGTCGATGAGGTCCGCACTGGTCCTTACCGTAACCTCTTCCACCCCGAGATGATGATCACTGGCAAGGAGGATGCTTCCAACAACTATGCTCGTGGTCACTACACCGTCGGCAAGGAGCTCATCGATGGCGTCCTCGACAAAATTCGCCGGGTTGCCGACAACTGTGCTGGTCTCCAGGGTTTCCTTGTTTTCCACTCTTTCGGTGGTGGCACTGGATCTGGTTTCGGTGCCCTCCTCATGGAGCGCCTGTCCGTCGACTACGGCAAGAAGAGCAAGCTGGAGTTCTGTGTTTATCCTGCTCCTCAGACCGCCACCTCAGTCGTCGAGCCCTACAACTCTATCCTCACCACACACACCACCCTTGAGCACTCCGACTGCTCTTTCATGGTCGACAACGAGGCCATCTACGACATCTGCCGCCGAAACCTCGGTCTTGAGCGCCCCAACTACGAGAACCTGAACCGCCTTATTGCTCAGGGTAGGTTTTGTCCATACTGATATCTATGACAGACAACTAACAACTAATAGTCGTCTCTTCCATTACTGCTTCCCTCCGATTCGACGGTTCCCTCAACGTCGACTTGAACGAGTTCCAGACCAACCTGGTCCCTTACCCCCGAATCCACTTCCCTCTCGTCGCTTACTCTCCTGTTATCTCGGCCGCCAAGGCCGCTCACGAGGCCAACTCTGTCCAGGAGATGACCATGTCTTGCTTCGAGCCTAACAACCAGATGGTCAAGTGTGACCCCCGTCACGGCAAGTACATGGCCACTTGCCTATTGTACCGTGGTGACGTCGTCCCCAACGACGCCCACGCCGCCGTTGCTACCCTTAAGACCAAGCGAACCATCCAGTTCGTCGACTGGTGCCCTACTGGTTTCAAGCTTGGTATTTGCTACCAGGCTCCCGAGAACGTGCCCAACGGTGACCTCGCCAAGGTCAGCCGCGCTGTGTAAGTCCATTCTGTACCTCCTGAATGACAATATGAGTTCTAACACATTGTAGCTGCATGCTCTCCAACACCACCGCCATTGCCGAGGCTTGGTCTTCTCTCTCCCTCAAGTTCGATCTTATGCACAGCAAGCGTGCCTTCGTCCACTGGTACGTTGGTGAGGGTATGGAGGAGGGTGAATTCTCTGAGGCTCGTGAGGATCTCGCTGCTCTTGAGCGCGATTACGAGGAGGTTGCCACCGACTCCATGGGCGATGAGGAGTTGGAGGCTGAGTACTAAGCGGTGACTGATGCGATGACTGGATTACTATCTTTGAACCAGTTTTAGCCTGCTACCGACAGAGGTGTATTTTCTTATTTTCGCAAAGGTTAAGCCAAAACGAGTTTTAATGCCAAAAGACCAAGATCTGTACAAGGGTTCCGGTGTCTTTTATAACAAAATTGTCCGAGTCGGAGGCATTGCGTGAGGCAGTCCTGTACTGTAGTTGCTAGTATTGTAGTTGTAATAACGTAAAGATACCTCTCACACCTCAATCCCATTGTCTACTTGTTGCCAGATGTGAATTAAACTTGCGGGACGCGGGGAACAACACGGGTTTCGAGCCGTTACTGTAATTGGTAGCCCGTTGTTAGAAGCCCGTACTTTGAACCGCATGTACCGAGCCCCGAAGCTCGGCCCACGTTGGGGTTGGGGCCGACAGTACGCGAATCGGCATCCATTACTTAGACCTCCAGCAAACACGGCATTTTATCCTCTTGAACCGTGTGTCGATCGAATTCCACGAATACTACATCAAAAACGACGAAAAATTGAACCATGAGTCTCTTGCGATCCAGCGTGTGCAGAGCATGCCGACGCTCACAGCAAATCCGTTGGCACAGAGGCTTTGCGACAGCCAGCAGTGGCATCTCCCATGATAACCGTGTTAAGCTGGTGGAGGTCGGCCCTCGAGATGGACTGCAAAACGAGAAAATGTCAATTCCTCTGGAAACAAAGATTGAGCTTATCGAGCGGTTAGCCCGAACAGGCGTCTCTACTATCGAAGCTGGTTCTTTTGTTGCTCCGAAGTGGGTTCCGCAGGTAGGTTTAGCTATTGCAGCACTGATGTCACGATGTACTGACAGCTGTCACCGCAGATGAGCAATTCTAGCGAAATCCTCCAGCATATCCTAAACGGAAAAGTTTCTTCTCCCGGTCCAATCTCATACTCTTTTCTTGCCCCGAACAATAAGGGCTTCAAATCTGCCGCGGACATTCTCGCTGCCAACACTGGCAGGTTTGCAACGCAACTGGAGCCAGCAGCTACAGAGGAAGATGCGAAGAAGCCAAACATCGAGGTCGCAGTGTTTGCTGCTGCCACCGAGAGCTTCACACAGAAGAATCTCAATTGCGATATCAAGACTTCGCTAGAGCGTTTCAAGGAGGTGATTCGAGATTCCAAGGGTATGGGTCTCCGTGTTCGAGCTTACATCTCTGTGGTTCTGGGATGCCCTTTTGAAGGATTCGATGTCGACCCTCACCAGGTAGCAGAGATTGCTACAGATCTTCTAGAGGCGGGAGCCGATGAGATATCTCTTGGTGACACTACAGGCATGGGTACAGCCCCTCGAACCGGAGCTCTCCTTCAGTGTATGTCAGCGGCAGGCATCCGTTCTGAGGATATTGCCATGCACTTCCACGACACCTATGGCCAAGCTCTAGTGAACACTGCTGTTTCTTTGGAGCACGGCATTCGAACGTTTGATAGCAGCGTTGGCGGCCTGGGTGGCTGCCCTTACAGCCCTGGTGCGACTGGCAATGTCTCAACAGAGAACATGGTTTATTTCATGGAGACTCTAGGTATGGATACAGGTATCAACCTAGATGCCATGTCTGATATTGGAGCATGGATCACAGGGGAGCTTGGTAAGGAGAATGGAAGCACAGTTGGCAAGGCAGTTTTGGGAGCTCGAACCCGAGCTATAGAAAACGCAGCTAGGGAAGCTATCAAGGCTAAAACCCAGGGTAATTAGCGAGCTTGATGACTGCATGTTTAGGGCCTAGCGTTTTATGAACGTATTTAAGATAATTTAAGCTTGTAAATTCACTTGATATTTATATATATATATATATATATAAGAAATCCACATTGTCGTTGTTAACAACTCGATATCTTCAGTCCAAGGTCAAGTGAAACTCGTATGTCATGTGATGTCACCGATGCTTGTATGTGGAGAGTTTATCGGCCGTGCGTCGCCTTTGGGCTGGCGCAGCTAAACTAAGGTAGAGAGTCCCCACTCTGGTGAAGCAAGCTCAACCTCCTCCAACCTCTTGGGCCATTTCCCAACTCCATCCAAGCTTCGCGATCGGCTCCTGTATCGTGTCCTCCTTCGCCCATTTCGCCTCACCCCTTCCCGCCTATTTACCGATATCTCGCCCATCATGGCGGATCCTCGCGAGTCGTCCTCGTACTCGGTCGTCCCCAGAATTCGATACAACACCGTCGGCGGAGTCAACGGTCCCCTCGTCATCCTCGACAACGTACGTCGTCATCTCCCCAAACTCGAGTCGACTCGGCCAGTTTGAGCTGACAACACTAGGTCAAATTCCCGCGATACAATGAGATTGTGACGATCACTCTTCCCGATGGAACTGAGCGCTCAGGTCAAGTCCTGGAAGCTCGAGGTTAGTGCAGCTACTAGCCCAGTACAAGTAATGACGCGGAATATGCTGACATGGAAATACAGGTGACCGAGCTGTTGTTCAGGTACTTTGAATGCATACGATGCGAAATGATATGGAGGTTGACGATTTGCATAGGTCTTCGAGGGTACTTCCGGTATTGATGTCAAGAAGGTAGGCGGTATCGCGAGTTATATTGGCGGACATTGAGCTAAGACAACCACAGACCAAAGTCAAGTTCACCGGCGAGAGCTTGAAGATTGGTGTGTCCGAGGACATGCTTGGTCGTATCTTCGATGGCTCTGGTCGTGCTATTGATAAGGGTCCTAAGGTGTTGGCCGAGGACTACCTCGACATCAACGGTTCTCCCATCAACCCCTACTCTCGAGTAAGGCTTCTGCTCAACGATCCCATGACCCAATCTAACAATGAACCCAGGAATATCCCGAGGAGATGATCTCGACCGGTATTTCTGCCATCGACACCATGAACTCGATTGCCCGAGGACAGAAGATTCCTATTTTCTCTGCCTCCGGTCTGCCTCACAACGAAATCGCCGCCCAGATTTGTCGACAGGCTGGTCTCGTCCAGAAGCAGGGCATCACCAACAAGGGTGTTCATGACGGACACGAGGAGAACTTCTCCATCGTCTTCGGTGCTATGGGTGTTAACTTGGAAACCGCCCGCTTCTTCACTCGCGACTTCGAGGAGAACGGCAGTCTGGAGCGCACTACTCTCTTCCTTAACCTTGCCAACGATCCTACGTAAGTAGCGGGTCTAATCTCTTTCTGCCTTTAAAACTGACATCCTCTTTAGTATCGAGCGTATTATTACTCCTCGTCTCGCTCTTACCACTGCCGAATACTACGCTTATCAGCTCGAGAAGCACGTTCTGGTCATTCTTACTGATCTTTCCGCTTACTGTGATGCCCTTCGAGAAGTTTCAGCCGCTCGAGAAGAAGTCCCTGGACGACGTGGTTACCCCGGTTACATGTACACTGATTTGTCCACCATCTACGAACGAGCCGGTCGTGTCGCGGGTCGAAACGGTTCCATCACTCAGATCCCCATTCTCACCATGCCCAACGACGATATTACTCACCCCATTCCCGATTTGACAGGTTACATTACCGAGGGTCAGGTTTTCATTGACCGAGCTCTCGACAACCGTGGTATCTACCCACCCATCAATGTGCTGCCTTCGCTGTCTCGTCTGATGAAATCTGCTATTGGTGAGGGCATGACCCGAAAGGATCACGGTGATGTTTCCAACCAGCTGTACGCCAAGTACGCTATTGGTCGTGACGCCGCAGCCATGAAGGCTGTCGTCGGTGAGGAGGCTTTGTCTGCTGAAGACAAGTTGTCTCTCGAGTTCCTGGAGAAGTTCGAGCGCCAGTTCATTAGCCAGGGCCAGTACGAGTCTCGATCCATTTACGAGTCCCTCGACCTTGCATGGAGCCTGCTCCGTATCTACCCCAAGGAGCTTCTCAACCGTATCCCCGCCAAGGTTCTCAACGAGTTCTACCAGCGAGCCGCCAAGGAGTCCAAGTCCAAGGGCAAGGCCCGAGCAGACACCGAGGCCCGCGGCCAACAGCAGACAGAAGAGAACCTGATTGACGCATAAGGGGACGACTTGTCAGCATTTTGATAGATAGTATAATGAGCGCGCGCAAGATGGAAGAGCAGACAGAGCAACTTGTTTTTAAGTGGATTGGTTTCATGCCGTCTTTGAATGGAAGCTGTAGATCAGAGAAAGAGTAGGCATGTTGGTAAAGAAAGATAGGGAGGCGAGCTAATGCAATTCAACCAACCCTCTACCTAACCTGACGTTGTTTATTTATCATGATGAGTAGTAGAAGCGACTGAATGAGTTATCATGATGAGTGGTCACTTTTGGCTGTCATGGCTTCTCTAGACAGTAATGAGCCAATGACAGAGTCAATCATGTCTAAAAGTGGAACTACAGTGTTGAAAATCCAAGCTACGCACATTGCCGCCCAACTTTTTCAAAGGTTAGTAATTAATTAACTGGACAAACGTGCCACGAGACAAAACAGGCAAGATATAATTCGGGTTTTGTCTTGAGAACCATTTCTGTCGATCCAAGATGGAGGAAGACAGACGACAGACCGATCTTGGCACAGCAGCCGATATCGAAGAGGCCCAGCTCGCTCAGGCCAGCCCATCCCCCGCCATTGAAAATGAGACAGAGTCAGCAGCACAAACTCAGAATGGGGCCACGCCGCTGAAGCAGCCCAAGAAGAGATTCGTAGGAAGAAGAGCCGCTACTGAAGTTGCCGCAAAGAATGCATCGTCGGGGGCCACAGGCGAGAGTGGTGCTGTTGCAAGTACGTGAAAATGATGAAATCTGAAGTCAGAAGTGAATATGTATGCTCATGCTGTATAGCTGCCAAACCTCGAAGAGCGCCCAGACTGTTGAATCAAGTTCCCAAAGAGATTCTCGAAAACCCTGATCTGAAGGCTGCTATTTCTCTGCTACCGGCCAACTACAACTTTGAGATTCAAAAGACGATTCATCGCATCCAGACTTCAGGATCCAAGAGAGTTGCGCTCCAAATGCCCGAAGGTCTCCTTCTTTTTGCCACTACCATCTCCGACATCTTGACCCAATTCTGCCCGGGTATCGAAACTCTGATTATGGGAGATGTGACCTATGGTGCATGCTGTATCGATGACTACACCGCAAGGGCTCTTGGCTGCGACTTGCTGGTGCACTATGCTCACAGCTGTCTCATCCCTGTCGATGTAACTACTATCAAGACACTCTACGTTTTTGTCGATATCAGCATCGATGCAACACATCTTCTGGCATCTTTGGAGCGCAATTTTGCTAGTGGCAAGACCATTGCTGTTGTCGGAACCATCCAGTTCAACGCCACTATCCATGGTGTCAAGAGCAGTCTTGAACGAGGCGGTTTCCGTGTGCTGGTTCCGCAGATTGCGCCTCTGAGCAAGGGTGAGATCCTGGGCTGCACATCCCCTCGTCTTACAGAAGATGACAAGATCGATCTGATCCTGTACCTTGGTGATGGTCGCTTCCACCTTGAGAGTATCATGATCCACAACCCTACTATCCCAGCATACCGATACGATCCCTACTCTCGCAAGCTTACCCGCGAAACTTACGGCCACGAGGAGATGCAGTCTCTTCGAAGAACTGCCATCCACAGCGCTCGCAGCGCGCGCAAATGGGGCTTGATTCTTGGTGCCCTGGGCCGTCAGGGCAACCCGCATACGCTGGGTCTCATCGAGAAGGAGCTTAAGGCTCGGGGCATCCCCATAGTGCACCTTTTGCTGAGCGAGATCTTCCCAGGCAAGCTTGCGCTCATGTCGGATGTCGAGTGTTGGGTGCAGGTGGCCTGTCCACGTTTGAGTATCGATTGGGGATATGCTTTCCCAAGGCCACTGCTGACACCTTACGAGGCGCTGGTAGCTTTGGGAGAGAAGAAGGACTGGGGAGATGGTGTCTATCCTATGGATTATTATGGAAAGGATGGACTGGGCAGGACGAGGCCTTTGCAGATTGCATCATAGATATCAGCGATAAAAGAAATGAGACATGATTATCAAATTTGAAATTTGAAGTATTCATTATTTTACAAATGCAATTCCAGGCTGATTACAAAAACAAGATGATAGCTCTTAGGGTGCATTGTGTTGATGAACCTCGTCTATCCCTGAAAACGACTGACATGGTTGGCGTAGCAAGCTGGACTGTTCCAAGTACATGAACATGAGACCACGGCATCTTGTTCTGTCCAAAGAGTACTGTGTCTTCAGATCGACGAATATTGACGGCATGTATTAATTGTAGAGCTGCCGCATTGGAGATCTACTAAGGATTCCATCAATCGAGTCCTTAGGGGGTTTATGGTTCGCTATAAAGCTACACCAACCTGATGATCGTCTGGGTTGCAAAGGTCTGGCAGCATTTCAGACCCATATGGTACAGGCATATGAATCGATTAAGTTTCGAGAAGGCTGCCAATGTTTATGGTGCATTGGCGGTTCCAACAGGTTCAGGACGGTTGGAGAACATGATCTTGTACTTGACAATCTCAACCACCTCAAAGTTCTCGCCCTGCTCTTCTGACTCTCCGCCAGAACCAACAATTTTTTTGTTCTCCCTTTTTCGTATCACGGCCATTGCTTTGGGCAACTTCTTGACTTCACCAGTCAGACGTTGGTGTTGGCCAACGTAAAGATGGACCTGCCTCATCCATGCTGAACCCTCCGCGCCTGGGATGTAGTCTGGGAAGTCGAGTCTTCCAACGTCAACATCACCCAGAGCCTCGCCGTTGGAGTCTTCGGGTACGTTGAGATTTCCTTGTAGCTCCAGAAGAGCCAAGCCTGAAGGTGTTTGTAAGAGTTGCGGTAATGGACTGGATGTTGTAGAGTCTTTGCTGGGAGGATACAGCTTGGCTGAAGACATTATGGCTTGCGCAGAAAAATATATAGTTGTTACTGGGCAAGTGAGATTTATTTGTTGGCTTTAAAGGAACGCCCGAAACAACTTATGAAATGGACGAACACTCATGACAGTCCTCTCACATATCATGGAGCTTGCTGCACGGGTTCCAGAAGTATTGGGCTGGTACGTACCGAAGCAAGCAGCCCGTGCGAGCTTGTCCAATATGCGACGTTTTGACACAGTGTGGGGGTTGATAATTGAGGTCTCTGTAACCCCAAGCGGGGCAGAAAAAACGGAGAAAGGCAATTCTTTCACCCGACGAGTCAAAGAGATATGCTGATTGGCTGACGAATTTCAATCTCCCGCAGCCGTGGGGGAGCCCTAGCGAGGCGCACTTTCCCATTTTCTCGAATTCGCTGTGAAATTTACAACCTCATCATCCTCCACTAACTTCGCAGCAGGCCAGGTCAAGTAAACTTGCACCACCATCACAACTGGCAATATGAAGGTACGACGACACTGAATACGATCAACCGATGCGAGTCTGCGAGGAGAGTCAACCTGCTATATGGAGCGGAATTGTTTCGTCGCCGTCTGGTCTCCTCGTGCTCCTATCTGGCTCGGTCGAATTTCACGTCACGAAAGTAAACATTTGCATTTGGCTGACAATCTTTTCAACAGTTGAACATCAGCTACCCTGCCAATGGCAGCCAGAAGCTCATCGACATTGAGGATGAGCGCAAGGTCCGTGTCTTCATGGACAAGCGCGTACGTCGAACCCTCCCTCCACGACCTTCCCGTCGAACCACTCCGATCGCCTTCGACCAACGATGCTAACTGTTTGTCTGATAGATGGGCGCTGAGGTTCCCGGTGACTCCGTCGGCGATGAGTTCAAGGGCTACATCTTCCGCATCACCGGTGGAAACGACAAGCAGGGTTTCCCCATGAAGCAGGGTGTCATGCACCCTACCCGTGTCCGCCTCCTCCTCTCCGAGGGTCACTCCTGCTACCGCCCCCGCCGCACTGGTGAGCGCAAGAGAAAGTCCGTCCGTGGTTGCATCGTCGCCATGGATCTTTCCGTCCTTGCTCTCAGCATTGTCAAGCAGGGTGATGCTGATATCCCCGGCCTTACCGACGTCGTTCACCCCAAGCGCCTTGGTCCCAAGCGTGCCACCAAGATCCGCAAGTTCTTCGGCCTCACCAAGGATGACGATGTATGTCTCTCCCTACGCCCATACTCGCTCATCGCCTACCCGGAGCTGCAGTGTAAAAGCTGGCAGTCTGGGTAGAGTGTGAGAGGACCTCTTGTTCTACCTTCTACCAAGAAGGCACAGGACAAGTGGCAGCGAGCTTTAAATACTATTACCAAAACGTAGAAGACTAATCCTCATGAAACTAGGTCCGCAAGTACGTCATCCGACGAGAGGTTCAGCCTAAGGGTGAGGGCAAGTCCCCTTACACCAAGGCTCCTCGCATCCAGCGACTCGTCACCCCCCAGCGTCTCCAGCACAAGCGCCACCGTGCCGCTCTCAAGCGACGACAGGCCGAGAAGGTCAAGGACGAGGCCGTAAGTTATCACCGACTCGCATTTTCTCCGCAACCCTGCTGACAGAATCCTTTCCAGAACGAGTATGCCCAGATCCTGGCCAAGCGTATTGCCGAGGCCAAGGTCAACAAGGCCGATGCCCGCAAGCGACGTGCCAGCTCTATGCGCAAGTAAGGTTCCGGCGTTTAATGAAAAAAAGGGGAATCATACCTTGGTCTTGTGGTTTGCATGCAATGGGAGTGAGGATTCTCTATAGGGCTCGGTTTGAGCCAATCACGACTGTATTAGAGGCATTTCGGGAAAAATAAGAACATGCATTGATGCACTCGTGCCATACGCCAGACACGCGCATGTTCCTTTGTCTTGATATCATTCAATTTCTTGTCCACAACCTTGGTTGTTTTTCTAGCCTGCCTGTGAATTCCCCCCGTTTGTAATTGTTCAACTCTTGTCGGCAGAAAAGCAGTAACATGGAGACAGAAGTCTTACTTTTACTTAAACAAAAGTTCCTCCACAGTAACGGAGAGTGGCTAATGAAACCACTCACTATTCATTATTTCTCTAATCGTAAAAGGGCTGTGATATACATGCCCAACCCCGCGTCTGTAAGCTATTCGTCTTGTAAAAGCAGGCAGCAAGGGAGACCTGCACTTCTCCCAGACTCTGCGTTAAATCAACGATGCTACACCAGATGGCTCTGGACCAGAAGCATCCTGGGGCATTCCACCACTGATGCTAATAAGAAACTTGTCCCCAAATCCTAATTAAGTACCGTCGTCTTTTTTCGTTCCTCTCCCCGTCTAGTTTCATCCTCCAACACGCCTACAATGCATAAGTTGACGAAATTAAGCGAAGCCAAAGTATTCGCTTCCTGCTGTGATGGCCTTCATAACTTGAGAGCGCAGATGATCGTAGCTCTCGTACTCAGGAAGGTCAAGTTCTAATCCATGTTAGCGATCCGATCTACACAGCGTTTCAAAGATGCACTTACGATTGAAACAGGTGTGCGAAGAGGGCAGTCGGTTTTTGTTGCCATAATCGCGATGGATATTGAACCGGTTAACGCCGTTCATACCCTCAAGCTCCTTGAAGCCGTTGAGGGGAACCTTGCTAGTTCCAGTAACGAATTGCAGCATTTTCGCACGTTCTTCCTTGTCGAAGGATCTCAGAGCTCGCCAGAACCACTGAATCTGCTGTGATGATGGAGTGTAGTTATGGTACTCGGTGTTGCTCTTCCAGTCATCAATATCAATATCTGGCAGACCAGAAATCAAGAGCTCCAGCTCTTGCTCGTTGAAGATGGAGATCAATTCTGCTGGGATGATGTCGTGGAAGCCTGCGAATGTTAGCAACTGATGTATAGTAGTTTGCATGATTAACTTACCTTGAAGGAAGTGCGCCATTTGCTCCTTGACCGAGGACAATAGCTTGTGCTCAACCACCAAGCGAACATAGTCGTGTTTGTTCTCTTCAGTGACTGCGATCTCTCGACCGTTAGGAATGAGGTCTACGACATTGGTAACGCCAAACTCATCATCCTCAACTGAGAAGGTCTCGGTGATGATATCTGTGATGTCGTTTTCCAGCATCCAACACAAAGACTTGTAATAGTCGGGGTCGAAGGACTCCATATCCTTGACGGAGACAGATTTGCCTAGAATTCGCTTGTATAGAGCACGACTAAAGTAGCAGTCAAGAACGCGACCTTCGTATAATGCCTTGCCGATGATACGACCGATGAACTTGAAGAATAACAAATGCTCATCATTAATGCCACTGAGTTTGTTTGGGTGGAAGGTAGTACGATCTGAAGACACGGGCGTGAAGAGCACGTAGTTGGGGTCGAACATTTGTCGTGACAGCACCTGGAACCACTCACGAGTGACACCGCCGGCATCGACACCTTCTTCTCCGTGGAATCGAATGTTCAGCTTACCGAACTTCATCTCATCGCCTGATTTGAAGTACAAGTGCTTGAAAGAGTCATGGAAAACATGCTCACGGCGGACAGAAAGTTGTAGATTAGCGTAGCTTGTCCGACTCTGGTTGTTGCCGGATCGTGAGTGCACACTGCGGTTGAAGTAGTTGCGCTTGTTGTCAAACTCCAGTACCTTGGGATTTTTAACAAGCAGGGCGAAGGTGCCTGACATGAGCTTAGGGTTACTCCTAACAAGCTCATTGAGGATGCGGCGGTGGTCCTCGGTAAAGCTAAAGAAGAGACTAGCTGTACGAGACTCGGGTGGCGGGCTTGACAGGACGATGTCCTTCTGAGGGTCATCGTTGGTAGTGGTGTTCTTGCACACAACCATTAGAGACTCGATCAATGGCAATAAAATGGTCGCCACGTTGAGCATATTTTCACGTTGACGAATAGCACTAAGACAAGCGCTCAGCTTGTCCCACATCGCCGAGAATGTCGAGTTGTGATAAAGTGAGGTGACTAGATCATGTCTCTCGTCTTTGTTTTTGTTGGACTCGGCTTCGTCGGCTTTCTTCTTGGTGTCAAAGAGGTGATCCAAAGCGGTCAAAACGCGAAGAAGCTTGTTTTGTTCGGAGGCCCCAGGTGAGAACTTAGCAAGAGCAACGCCTTGAATCTCAGTGCCTGAAGATGCCTTTTCGATATGGGGCAAAAGGTCATCTAGATCAGCCACGATATTCTCACTCAAGAGCCTAGCTTGGTGAACGAGCTCCTGCCCGAAGGTCGCCTTGGCTCCTGGAATGGCTGAAAGGTTTTTGATTGTCGAGATAGTGTTCTGGAATGTTTTGGAGCTGCACTCTCGAGCTACAAAAATTCTCACGGCCAAGGTTAAGTTCTGGGAAGGAACTAAAGGCGGCTGTAGTTGTCTAAGTTTCCTTTGGACTGAATCCCTCTTCGCTTGCCTCTCTGCTGCATCGCCGGCAGGGACATTCTCTTTGCTCTCCTCTTTGGCAGCGCTGGGTCCATCAACAGTGCCTGCATCCGCGGGCTCTGTGCCTGAGGGCTGTCCGGTGGGTTTTTCTGTTGCAGCAGGCTCTTCTGGCTTGGTATCAATGGCTTTCAGTTCATCCTCGGCTTCCTTTCGACGCCGCTCCAAATTTTGAAGAGGCAGCGTCACTCGGTTGAGCAGATCGGCCAAGTGAGTCATGACCACAGAGCTTTCCATAACCAGGTCGCGGTCTAAAAGCGATAGCAACGAGTTGATGGCGTACTTGTGTGACTTCAAGTCCTTGCCCTTGCCTTTGCGGCTCAAGGATCGCTTGAGATTAGAGCCGACAGCTTCGTGTTCTGTTAGGAAGAGCCATTGAATATGAGGGTTCTTCGAAGACAGCTCTACTAGCAGGTCTAGACACTGTTGAACAATCAGAAGAGGTGAGGTTTCTGAGTTTGTCTGTGTAGTGTTGCCAGCAGCTAGACCAGTCAGACTTCTCTTG
The DNA here is from genome assembly GCA_002093855.1 of Fusarium praegraminearum. Taxonomy (NCBI): domain Eukaryota; kingdom Fungi; phylum Ascomycota; class Sordariomycetes; order Hypocreales; family Nectriaceae; genus Fusarium; species Fusarium praegraminearum. Next base: position 128,898 of record LXHY01000027.1, on the reverse strand, counting down.
AGAGGCTGGGGTGTTTTCTGTTCAGACTCCTGACCCTTGTCCTTGGGTCTTCGTGCTTTCAGAGATAGTTGACCGAAACTGCGCTCTACAGCACCCATATCTGTGCTGCCGTCTTGCAAAATCTGGAGTAGAGTGCTGATCACCTCGAGGCGGGTCTGCTTATTCTCACATACGTCAGCGAAGACGTTGAACAAATGATTCCGAATTGACCCTTGCTGGGTAATGAACATCAGACGTAGCAGCGTGGCGACCCCAGCCTTATCGAGCATCTGAATAACCGTGCGACGCTGTACCTTTGTCCCTTCAGGAGGTACTGGCGGTCCAGCCTGGCGAGCTGAGTTGACAACAGGAGGACTGCGGCCAACAATGGCCGGGTGGACATTCTGCTGGGCTAAAGCTCGGGCCTGGGCTGCCATCTCTGGAGTAAGCTGATCCATCAGTTCTTCTCCTTGATCCATCAAAACTTGCTGTCTAAGCTCGGGGGGAAATGTCAGAAGAATACTAGCAGTATCCATTTCAGGAACGACGGCTTGACCAGCACCAGCGGACGCTTGACGGTTGTTCTCTTCGCGGGCACGGCGACGTTGCTCCTGACGTTCCTGTTGAGCAATCTCCATGCGCAACTCTTCAGGAAGGGCATCCAGAAACTCCTGGAAGGCTTCGGTCGAATTGCCATTTGTCTCCTCTCGGGCCTCGGATCTGCGGGTGCTGATTGCCTGAGCGATGACCTCCTCGCGGAACTCCTCGGGCAGAGCTGCGATGTAATCAGGATCGATACCTAATTCGGTGACGTCGACTTCTTCGCCTCTAATGGTGGTCATAACACGGGGACCACCGCTCTGCGTGACAGGATCGGGATGATCTGCGTCCCTTTGTTCAGTTGGTTCAACGCCCTCCATTGCGCTCTCAACGCCTTCAGCCTGGGCGGGAGCGGCTTGGCTCACAGCGGCAGCTTCAGACGCTGCGCGTTCGGCAGCCTCCCGTGCCTCGGCCTCTTGCTTCTCTCTCTCCGCCTTTTCTTCGGCCTCCCTTGCCTCGCGCGCTAGACGTTGTTCCTCCTCACGCCTCTTGCGTTCCTCTTCCTCACGCTTTTGCTGTTCTGCCTCTTCGGCCTTCAATTTCCTTTCCAGCTCCATCGCGGCAGGCGTGAGTTTGGCCATAATGATGTTCAGAAGGTTGGCCGCTTCTGTCGTAATGTTGGCACCGAAGATCATCCTAGCTTCTTCTTGGTAGCGTTCTATTGTACCATCAATAACAAAGGAAACAGCTTGGGACGGATCCTGGTTGAGTCCCTCACGTCTTTGATCCGTGCGAGAGGTACGAATAGCACCAAGTTCTCTAGAGTCGCGAGGGCCGCTTGGGCCGGTGATTTGGAGGTGGAACGCATGCTGTCCATTCCGTCCCATGATTGGCAGAAACTCCATTATCTCGCTCAAGAATCCCATAGGCCCGTCTGCGTTTCGACCACCTGGGCCGAAAATAGCGTCAGGAACTCGCAAGCCAAAGGAATGATGAGGTCCAGTTCGTTGGGGGGTATCCCGGTTCTGGTCACCACGTCTCAAAAGTGGGTTGGTGCCATCATCAGTATTGCTTTGAGGCCTGGTCTGGTGGTTGCGTGAAAAGAAGTTGCGGAAGTCCCCAGTCATTTCTCGGTTACCAACTATGAAGCTTGGCGGGAAAGCACCACGATTGTCGTTTCGTATGAGGCGTCGACGGTGCTGGTTTTCCATCAGGAACATTTGTCGTCGTGCATCATTCTCGCCTGTCATGGCGTCCCAGCCGAGAGCTGGCATTGGCTGGGGTTGATCATCCACGGGATATTCATCGTCGTAAAGATATTCGTCATCTTCCATCTCGTCCTCGTCCTCGTCTTCTTCGTCCTCATCATGGCCCTCATCGAGATAGTGATCTTCCAAGCCATCCATCATATCTGGATCGTAATCGTCACCTTCTCCCATGATGGCACGAGCGATAAGATTCCCGGGGCGCATATGCCCTTCGTGAACATGTCCATCGTATTCCAGGTCGTCCTCCTCCTGGTCTTCATCGTCATCATCGTGGCTGGCGCTCTCCCAATCCGAGTTTCCATCATCGTCAAGAGGATTTCCGTCTTCATCAACAATTTCGACCTGATCTTCCACATCCTCCATATCAGCGGACTCTGCTTCATCCTCATCGTCGATTTCTTCATCACTATCGTCTTCGTCATCGTCTTCATCCATGATAACTTCAACGACGCCTGGTTCGCCGTGGAGGCCTTCGATTTGACCCATGTCACCAAGTTCTTCGTCATCATCACTAATGTTTTCTTCATCCGAGATGTCATCATCTCCGTATTCCATCTCGTCGTCATAATCATCCCCATACATATCCTCGTCGTCATCATCCTCTTCGTCGTCGTCAGAATCATCGTCTTCGCCACGAGGCTCGAGCATTCCGAGGGCAGAGTTACGATACAGATCAGGGGTCTCTTCGCGGTCGTCGAGGTCAGAGAGTGAGGAGGTGGAACCGAGATCGTCGTCTGCCGTATCGGACAGAGAATCTGAAGGCAGGAGGATATTTGAGTGGCTCAACTCTTTGGCTGTCTCCGTAAGGACCCGTAGCACGCGTAGGATGTACTTGATGGCACGTTTGACGCCTGGGTAGTTGAGGTTGATCTCGGCGATAGATGATGTCAGTTTTTCAAGATAACCCTTCTCAAACATCAGTCGTCTTAGTTGGGCATGTGACCGGGCCAGCACGTTGTCAGCACCTCGTCCAGGCGCTCCCTGGTCCTTGTCTTTCTCGCCAACCATGTGATTCATGAGCTCGGCCAGGCACTGCATGCGTGAGTATCTTGTTTCCAATATGTCATCAGAGAAAGGCGCTCTTTCGTAGGCCTTAAGCATAGTATCGAGAACAAATTTGCGCGTGAACAAGAGGTCAGGTTCGTCTTCGTACGCGAACTTGTCTTTTCCGCGGTCAATTGCTTTCTCACTTGTCTTGGCGACGAGTGCAACCAAGACCTTCTGAGTCTGCACCGAAGTTGCGGCTTTCTTCTTTCCGGCGATGCTATCAGGTGTTCCGCTCAAGTTGCCCTGGCAGAGCAAATCATAGATCAGGTAGTTAAGAACTGATGAGCGGGGTTTGATTGGCGTGCTTGTAGTCAAGGGTGCATTCCGCTTGAAATTGATGAATTCCATCTTCGTTCTGTTGTAGCTTTGCAATAGCTCAGCTAGACAATTGAGCAAGAAGCAGCGATAGATAAATATGGGGTGCTCCTCGGACTTGAAAACGGGTTTAGATGGCTTCTTGTCCTTTGCGTCGGCTGCATCGTTATCTTTGGGCGATGAAGAAGTGTCTTCAGAGCTAGACCCAGCATCAGGTTTTGAGTCCTTCTCGGCCACTGGTACTTCCTTGTCATCAACCTCACGATAATTGAGCAACTCGCAGAGAAGGAAATGAATGACGCCATCGGGGTTTTCGACAACAGGCCTCTTGCTCTCGTGTGGCTTCGGTGCATCCACCATTTCCTTATCTACAGGCTCCGTGGACGGTTTGATTTCTTGCTCCGTCCCGTCCTCCACATTCTCATTAGCCTTATCCGTGCTCGTTTCAGTAGGATCCTCCTTGAATGCAAGCGTTTGGGTGCGGGAGGTGTCATTGGAAGTTGGTGCCCATCTCGTAAAGCGGAGTAACTCGTTCGTGACCTCAACAAAGAGGTCTGGAGCACGCAGAGCAATCGGTCCCATTTGTCGCAGATAACTATGAACGTCGGGATGGCCACGCTGCGTCCTTTGCAGTGTGGGGAAGCTGATCTTGATCTCAGCACGCATGATCTGTTTGATGGTCTCTTTATCCTCGACAATATGGCGCAGCACAGTCATGATGTGGGCAGTAAGCTTGCTTTGCTTGAATCTCTCAGAGCCAGAACCCGACAGTTGTTTTGCCATAAGAAACAGCCGTTGCAGGTTCTTCTTGTCCCCGACCACCTTAGCGAGGCGTCGGTTGCGGGTCAAGATGGCCAGAATTCGGAGCGCAGCAACGGCGAGGGTTTCTTCTTTTCCAATGCGGGGAAGCATTTCGAGCACAAATTCCAAAACGTGTGCACGCTGCTCATCGCCAATAGTTAGGGTTCGCACTTGAATAATGGGTTCTGAGACGGCTTCGTCCTCGGATTTCGGTGCTTTCCACTGTGCGGCAACAGGACGCTCGTCATGTCGAAGAAGTGTCTCGATGACAAGAAGGATGTAAGGGATCCAGGGCGGGATCTCCTCACTTGAAGTTGAAGGCGAAACTTTCAAGAACCCAATGTACTCGTCAATGTGATCCTCGAGGCTCGCCAGATTGTTGTTAAAGAAGCGCTCGTCCTGCAAGAGCAATGCTAGCAGGTGGGCATAAGCGGCAATGCACTTCCCATTGCGTTGCTTGTCTTCATCCCCGTTTTGAGCCAGTGAAGACAGTGCCAGAGCCAGAGTCTGGCCGATCTCGTCGTCAGTCTCATTAAGAGGTTGCTGCTTCAAAGTCATTGTCCGAATAAGCTCAGATACCTCGATCGCGGTTTCGGGATGAGCACGAACGACATCAAGACACCTGTCAATCAGGTTCGTGCGCAGCTCGGCTCTAAATTTGTCGACATCTTCTCTTGTGGCAGCCCGAGAAGGCTCCTTCTCCTTCTTGTGAGATTCTTCCGAAACAGTCGCTGGTGTTGCAGTCGTCACGTTTTGGGGTTCGCGAATGTCATCTGTAGTTTGAGGTGGATCGATAATTTCGCCCAATGCTTCTCCGAGGAATCTGCCCGCGAGGTCTGGAATAGCAATTTCCGGTGGGCCATCAAGGGACATGCGGTCTGTTTCCGCGCTGCTAGCAGCATTTGTGCTTGTGTTTTCTGTCTCGTTGGCACCTGAGGATTCTTGCGAGGTCTCCTGCAAGACAGAAGTGTCAGATTCCACAGGCGGAATCGGATTGCGTGCGCCAGCGAGACCAGCTCGATGAGCTGAACAATACATCTCTGCAGCACCCACCATTCCATTAGCCCGGAATAATGCTTCATGAATTAGGTCTGTCTCATATCCTTTGAGGCGCAACTCCTCAATAGCGTCGCGCTGAGAACGCCAATCGAATCGGACGTCTGTGTAATCAAAGAGGTGGAAAACCGGCCTATCTCTTGAAGATGGTAAAGGTTCATGTTCACCAGTGGCGATCAACTTGAGGATGTCGATCAGGCACGTCACGGTTTGATGTGGTACTTTTTCCACGAACTCGGAATCCCAGAGCTTGGTAATGTCAGGAAGAACGGAGGCTCTGAACTCTACCACAAACTGCTGGTAGGTATGCGAAGACCTGTCTGCAGAGCGAGGCTGCAGGCCGAATGCTTGTTGGGCGTCAGCGAGTGGTTTGCCATTGACCAATACTAGAACCAGGTCCAAGACCTTCTTGAGACCGAAGGCAGCGACCTTGGATCTTGAAGTTTCATCTGCGGCGGCGTCTGGGCCCTTGCGAACTGCTTCGGCAAATATCCTGAGCATTGAATTTATAACATCCATTCCACCCTCTTCTTTGAAAGCAATGAGAACGGGCAATATGATATGCACGGCTGAACGATCACCTGATCGAGTGTTGGGCTGATCAATCACCATTTCGCTGATAGTATGTAACATGATGATCCAGAAATGGAAATCCTTAGAAGTGGGTTCCACGATGGCAACCGATGGCCTCAGCTGGCTAAGAATTGCATTTGCAAGGGCTTTGGCAATCTCCAAGTGACGCGGGCGTAGATAACTATCACGAGGATCTCTTTCCCGGCGGGGTAGTAAAGACTTTCCGAGCGTTTGGAAAAGAGGGAAAGTTGTTGGGATCATAGGGTGCAATAGATGTCGAAGTGTCTCGTAATTCTGGTAGCAAGGACTGGCTTGCTCCTCCTCTGTGGGACGGTTCGGCTTGGTTTCATCTGAAGACGCCTTCGGTTGGAACGCCGTTGTACTGCCCAGCATGTCTGGTAGCAACGTGCTGTCTCCTGCATCGGGTTCGGAACTAATTTCATTAGGTGATCCCTCTGAGGATGGCTGGCGCTTAAACGACCAGTGTTGGGGGACTGCGTTGAGCTCCCCTGCTTCCTCTGTAAGAACTCCACGGAGAAGAGGTCCAATTGAGTTCACCAGGTCGAGGTAGTAATCCCAGACATTCACCGGATAGAACGTCAGCGAATTAGACCTTGTTGTACAAAAGCAGTCAGATATTATCTTAATAAATGTCTGTGCATTCAACAATGCCTTGATCATCTTGGTGCCATTCTTAATCGTAGTAGATTCCTGGTCGTTCTGCGCCAACTTGGGGTCGGTGGCAAGGAAAGGTGCGAAGTGCGGAGGTAAGGTATCTGTTTTATCAGAGAGAGGCTTCAAGGTGTCGATCGCCAATTGAGCTCGCCTGATGAGAGAAGGTAGACCGCGGACTGGGAAACCATCCACAAGCTGAGAGACAACTGAGGTGATATTCCTCGCGGCTATGGTGTCAGAAAAGTTGGTGGGCAGGCTCGGGGACTCGCAGATATCCAGCAACAATTCCAAGCCTCCCTCATCTACGAAACTGTTCTTGAGTACCTGATTCGACATGTAAGCGCTCAAAAAGTATCCCAAGGCATAGATGTAAGGCGTAATTGACTGGTTTGGCGAAGATGGCCCTTGATCTTTGCGGGACTCGGTGTCTGCATCGTTCGATGGTACGGCATCAGACATGCTCACATCTACATCAGCAGAGATTTCCTGACTCTGAGTCTTCTCAGAAGACGTGCTCGGTGACGACGCATTTCCGTTCTCGTCCACAGATACAGTCTTGCCCTCTGAGTCCACTAGCAACAGTCGGGCACCCCATCCATCATTTCGCGCTTTTTCAATTCCGAGGAAACGCACGCGGGCAACCATGTCAATTACAGCGTTCGCAATGGCTGGTCGCAAAGCTGGGTGGTGGCGGGCAAGCTCGTCGAAGCTCCCTCCAACGTTGTTGGCGAGTTCTCCATCAAACTCCATGCATCGTACATGTGCAGGGCTTTCGAAAATTTCCAAGAAGGCGTCAAAAGCCCGTGAGGCTACGACTAGGTTCATACCCGCATTGTTGAGAGATATGGAACTGAGAACCTGCGGTACAACGGTGATGGCATCCGTTGACGGCAGAATCCCCGCTGCCAATGGTCCACGAGACGACTCCCGGAGTGCTTGCTCTGTAGGAGGGTGTGGTCGTGGGTCGTTTGCAACGAGCGAGCTGACAGTGTTTCCTGTGGAGTTGTTTTCGTCGTCTTCATCTTTATCTGATGATTTCTGCTCAACCAATACTTCACTAGGCAGTGGTCTGTTGGTGACAGCTTCCAGGAATGTCTTGATCATACCAGACTCGGAGATTGCGGGGAAATTGGTCGGATCGTTGTTGATAAAATCACCAAGAATAGTAACAGAGTTCGTCCAGACAACAGAGCCGAAGGTCTTCTTGTCTTCGATGATGTCCCGCAACTTCCCGAGAAGATCTGACTTGTCAACGAGATTGCGGAGTAAACGATCGTAATTACCGCCGTAGCTGTATGAGTTCGACATGATGTGGTGAACGAACTTGAGAAGCCATTTGAGTGTCTGCTGTTGGTAGTACGGAATTTCATAGTCAACTTGTCCCGACTGTTGGCTCTTTGATATGCCTTGCCCTGCTTGGTGTAAAGTCTGTGCTTCCTGGACAGTATCCACAACCAGTTGAGATACTGCATCGAGGCCTTTAGCGTTGAAGAAGGCAGTAAAGGCATTCTGGTAGGTCCAGATCAGGCCATCTAGAAACGCAAGAACCATGGAATGGTTTCGCTGCGCAACAGCTGACCTAATGTTCAAGATCTCGACTAGAATTTCCATAAGCCCTGCTGACACCATCTCGCTTCCCACTCGTGTGGACATGGAAAGGTGAAGTGTAAGAGAAAAGAGGTTGTTGCGCCATTCGTCCATTTCTGTCACCTGATTACCTTTGTCGCTGTCATCGTCCTCCTTCATTCCAGCAACTGCTTTTCTGATGACATAAAGCAAGATTCCATGGTTGACATTTGCATTCAGAGCAGACAAGACATCCTGACACCTGGCTTGGAAGTTCGATATGGCCTCGAGTAAGGCAAGAGCCACAGCCTGTAGCCATAATGGAACATCAACGTTTCCATGAGCCGTGGGGTGGATGAGTTCAGCTAACTGGTAAACGAGCTGGAATCTGCGGGTTTCATCTGCATCTTGACGAAGCACCTTTTCCAGGAAATTTCCTTCGCCATGGATATAGGCGAGGTTGTTGATAGACAAAAGACGCACAGCCAACAATTGTTGACGTGATTTGTTAGAGCCCATAAGGGCTTTGGAGGCCCTAATCCTGTGAAAAACTTCGTACTTCGCTGCCGGGGGAAGGTCCGCAGGAACGGATGCCATCAGCCGATAGATAGAGGCTGAAGAGACAACAGACTGTGGTAGTTCAAAGACTTTGGATCCAGCCGAGGCCGAGTCTTCAGCGTTACCAGGTGTCCGAGGTACAAGTGGAGATGAGTCGTCCAGATTGCTCCGACTCTTCGGGGTCTGATGTTGAGATGCCATCGTGGAGCTACGACGAAGCGGCGTTGGTGTAGACGGCACTCTGTCGTCGCCGCCCGTTGACTCCTGCTGGGTGGTCTGCGGATAATAGATCACCTTAACATCGCCCCAACCAACCCACCGTTTGTCATCCGAAGCAGCAAGAGCAACTAGATCATTCGCGTGCATCGAGTTGGCTGTCTTGGAACTTCCTCCTGGTGCACGGTCTTTCCCTTTGGCCGATCCAGGTGTGTTTGACGGCACGGGGTCCGATAGGTTGATGATCGGTGTCTTGACAAAAGGCAGAGCAAGCTGCTGGACTCTGTCGAGATCAATATTATAATGGTTGGCAAGCAGTGCGGTGCTGATCTGCCTCGAAGGTGTTATAATGCGCTTCACGGAGGCTTGGTATCGCTGGGCCAACTCTGAACCAACTTCAAGTGTGGCAATAAGGACACTCAAAGATGTGGTGTGGAGGAGGTCATTGAGGTGAGCGCTGCTGGCATAAATACTCCTGTTACCACAATGCTCCAACAGCATGCGAGTGAAGCGCAGCACTGCTTCCACTAGTTGCCGGTCTCCGTCTGATGAGAAGCCCAGGTCTGTCAACTCCTTCGGTGACCATTGCTTCTCGCTACCAAAAGCAGATTCTTTGTCCTGGTTGAGCAGCACATCGCACTCGAAATCGCGAGCTTGAGGGCCCTCGTTCAGTTTGTATGCGGCGCAGAAATATTCAAGGATGCTATCAAATCGGTTCAGAAGGGGTATCCAGTGGTACAGATCACCACGTCCGAAGGGCCATCGCGAGGGAAAGCTAGCGAGCTCTTTTGGCAAGTGGGGTAGAGGTACTGTTGAGGCGGTTTCAACGTAAGCTTTTAGCCAAGGAGACTGTCATGTTATGTCAGTATTGCATTCATCAGAGAGGGGTTCCGCCACTGACCAAGGTGTCCTTGTGCTTTTGTTGCATGGGCTTGGTTATCTTCCCCATGATGAAGGTGAGGCGGCTGAGCCGCAGGAAACGATGGAATCTCCCCCTCCACTACAACCGGGCTGACAACCCGCTGAATAAATATTTTGCCCGCGGCAGATTGTATTCGGTTGACTGCTTGAGTTATGAACAATCCGCAACTGAGCGACGGTGGTGGTCAGCTTCTTGAAAGTCCTGGAGCTTCGTAGGCTTTGGTCGTAACAGCCCTGTGATAACTCGAAAAGATTTTTTTCACCCAGAAAGGGTATGACGTAGTTGTTTTGATCGGTGAGAAAATATATGGGGTGTGATGGCTAAAGAGTAGGCACACGCGCGTGTTCGGCAAAGAAGTATCGGTGGTTGATGAAGCTTGGGAAGCAGTTCAAGGTCGAGTGCAGGTCGATCCTAGAACAGCTTTTGTCCGTAGCTAAATCGTGCCCTGCCGATTACAAAGATAGAGCCGATTGTTCTCTCGCCGGCTGGTGCGGGTAAGAAAAAGTATTGCGTCGATATGAAAAGTAGAGAAGAGTATTTGGTGAAGATGCGGAGAGATGGTGCAGGATGGGGAAAAGGTATCTTGCAAATCGTCAGGTTGAAGTACAAGAGTGGGCCTTTGCGTAATGCCTACTAACCTTAGTACCTCTAAGGTGCCGGAAGGCGGAAGCTACAGAAGTGGAGGTACCTTCCAGGCAAACCTCCCACTATACAATACAATAATCCCCGTTTGAGGTTCGGATTATCTTTTCAGCTTACAGCAAGTATCAGTCCCGTCTGTTTATGACGATATTGTCAAGCTGCATTGCAGATAAAGCAGCACATAGGTTAGTAGTTGAAGAGCAATAAACTGAGGCACATGGCACATAATATCATACGCGATTGTCAATATCGATATAACCGATCGATCTTTCCTCAGGACCAGTAGGGTCTGACACACAAGGGTTAGTGGGCATGGCCTGTCTTCTCATGATAGGTAAGGACCTGACAGTCGAGGCGTTTGTTTATTTCCGCTACGTCTCGTTAAGTGGGGTAGGCAGCCAAATGACATGAGTTGACCAAGTAGAAGCAGGACACTTAAGAATGGAATCCTATTATTTGCTTAGTAGTTACCAACCCACAAACCAGGCAAACTTTTTCATGTTAACACGATCCTGTGTACCTACCTACCTGTTTACTCATAGTAAGTAAGGAATTTATTCACTAAAACATAATTTTGACCTTTTTTTTGTTCGCTGAACGGCCTCCAATCATATGTCCAGTTGCGCAGCCCTTGACTACAAACTGCAGGGTAAGTACTTTTGTGACGGAAACATGGGCACAGCGAATAATCGTTATCTCGTATTCATCTTCACTGATGAATTGCTAACTAGAATACTGTCCTTTATATACGCGATGCCCTGTGTATATATAAGATACTCAGATTATTTTTGTTTCCAGCCGATGCAAAGTCATGCATATCAGGTTGTCAGGTAGCCATCCATCCACATCACACATATAATCAGTTTAACTCAACTCAAATAAGGTGCTAGTGCGGGAAGCGCCTATGTGAATCGTTGACAAGCTTATGATAGTTCACTGATGGGGGAATTTCTAGGCGTCTATTAGTTCCCATCCTATCCATGGCTGAAGGACAGACCTACAACTGTTTGCGATAAAATTGGTACAAGCAAACCTTGGAGCGCGAACCCACACTGGGACACCAGTGCCATCTTGGAGAGACTTAAGCATGATTACTTTTCTGAACAAAGTTTTCTTGCCATGAAAGCAAAATGACATATACTGCGTCACGACTGTGCTCATATTGATGCTTGAGGACATCATAAACTTAGTTACTGAGAATCCAGGAGACGAAACGGTGGAGGAGTTCATGCCGTCTTAGACCATTTATCAGGTAATGTATGTACCTACCTAGGTATGTTTAACGCCCTGAAGTGTTCAGGTGTTCTCATGTCCTATAACCAGATAACTTAACCTGATTCTAAGGTACTAACTTAGGCATTGTATATTCCATGATTCTCGACCTTATATGGCTGTCCGTTAGTTTAGAAATTCGACCATGAAACAGGCACATTAAAGTTCCTATTGGTTAGCTCAGGATCCACGTCATGCAGCACTCGTGAAACAAAGTGATTGATAAACCCCGCCATAATGGATTATCCTTTCTCGATCCAAAAAGCCATTGCGTGTTGGATTCTAACTAAGGAAAACACACCATCATACTCTCGAGTTCATGGGTGTCTGAGAATAATCCTGAAAAGGAATTTGGAATAGAGGTCGATGCGTCAGTCAAGACCGAATACAACATACAACCCATATCTTGGTGTAAAGTACGTATACCATACGAACGAAGGGTTCCTTCCACATGGAGTAACGGAACCAGAGTAGGGAAGTACCTACCTACCTATGTAGGAAGAGGGGGAGGGGTAAGTAATCTGTAGATACTGATAACGTGCAAATATGATTTTAAACAGATTCATCTTTACACAAAAAGTCTGATCCTGCAAAGGATAAATCAACCAGTAGTATTCGAGTCCCATCACACGTAGAGATCTTGTGTTGCAATTAATTAAGCTGTATAGACGAGCTCTGTACATAAATGTAGCCTGGACTAACTGTGCGACGAACAATGCGATCACATTGAGAAGCGGAGACTGTCACATTTATTGCTACACTCAAAATAGTAGCATAGATTCAGAAGGAGATTAACATGGCTCCAAATCATTCATGTCTGTACATGCTTGTTATCTATCCCTGGAATACCCTGGTGCCTGGCCGGGGCAGAATCAAATTGCCTCTCAAGACTGGCAAGCCTTCAACCGAAATGGGTTGAATTTGAATTCCAGACAAGACCAGTCATAGCACGACAAAATTAAAACGGCTGTGCAGTAGACGCTAATCTTCATTCCAAAGTGACCCTGCCTGACGCTTTCTGACACCAAATTACACATTTAAGGGCGCCCCTAAAATAGGTTCCATTCTTGAGGTCCGTCACCTCTCGGTACTCAGGGCACCCGACCACTGTACTCCACCTCTTTTTCCTTAACTGCCCTGAAGAACTGCTGTTAATCAGGTACGCCAACCTCGCTGTCGGTGACCCCATTTCGTTTATTTTTGGCAGCCCCATCAGCGCCTCACTGTCACAACAAAACCTACCCTTGCGAGCTTCCAGTTCTTATGCGAGTTCCACATCCACTGTCGACGTGGTAAGGGGCAGAAGCAGAACATCAACGCCACAACATCCCCCTTGTATTCGATTTCTGCCAACAGCTGGGCTCTGGCATTCTTCCATTTACTCTGCCGCCGGACGCAGTACTCAGTCTCTCGATTTCCAATTTCCCTGACACCTGGCGTCCTTCCGCATAAGCTGCTCCCTACATCCAACTCTCGTACATCCAAGGCAGCTTGAGGGGCCAGATAATCGTCCCCATCCCTGACAAGACGACTGCAACTCGCACACCGAATCCAAACGACAACATCATCCACGGCCATGTCGCAACCGCAGGACGTCGCCTCGCCTGTGATCGAATCGCACACCGGTCCTGATCCCGTTCCCGAGCTTGAGAAACAAGAGAAGCAGGAAACACACGACACAGAAGAGAAGCATGATGCACCAGTCGTGGAAGAGAAGAATGATATACCAGAGATGCCAGACAAGCAAGATATAACGCTTGAGATGGAGGACAAACCGGGCAACGAAGAGAACGATGAAAAACCCGACGACAGAAAAGAGAAACCTGAGACAAAGATTGAGGAGAACCTTGAAGACAAGTTTGAAGACAGCAGCGAGGACGACTCCGAGGACGACTTCGAAAAAAAGCAGGAGCAAAAAGTGCACGAGAAACCCGAGGAAAAGCCCGAGGAGAAGCCATCGCAAAACGATACCGATATCAAGAGACTCTCGTCTGGCATGGAGTCTGACGACAGTGTGTCGGTAGGTCTATTCCACATTCCTCTCTCGAACACTGCTGTACCAGTCACACAACAGACTGCATCCCTTATCTCGTCAAGATACTAACCGAGTACATCAGGCATCTGACGCAGATGACAAGTTTGAAGATGCTGTAGCGCAATCTCCTACACGCTCACTCACGAAACGAACTATCTCGCATGTTAAAGCTCCCAGCAGTTCGACCGAAGAGCAAGTTGATCGGCGGTCAGAAGAGTCGCATACTCGAGAGGATATCCAGGAGCCCAGCTTCTCCCAACACAAGGCAACTGCCTCCGAGTCTGGCAGCATTGCAAGCAGCACCCGCGAAAGGCAAGCACGACGAAAACCATCTGTCGCCTCTTCACGTATCTCCAACACGGCAAACCTGGATAACGTTAGCCTTGACGACGATACGCCTCCATCTCCATGTACGGCAACTTCCTAGTCTCATTTTATCAAATTACACACTGACACTCAACTAGTACCAAAAGACCTCCCGCCAAAGCCAAGCAGCAAAACAATTTCTCTGAATAGCATCTCTCTCCCTTCTATGCCATGGTCGCCTGCCGCTGAGCCTGCAAAAAGCCCAGTGCCACCGACAGCTACACTCGCACCTTCCCCACCAGCACCTCAGCCCGCGCCACCACCTAGCCGAAAGCTAACAAGCCCCTTCTCTTGGCTTTCTCGAAGCTCGAGCAAAGAAAGAGAACCTCCCCTCCCACCGCCTCCCACTGGTCGAAGAAATACAGCTGGTTCTATTGCTACCCTCGCCAGTAATCCCGAAATGATGCTGAGCCGACTCGAGGAAGAAAAGGATGGAGACTCGCTACCCGGCGACCCTGTCCAAAGGGTAACTTTGCAAGACAGGTTCAAGCAGCTACGACAACAAGAAGAAGCTGCTCGTGCGTTGACAGGCGGCGAGAATAGTAAATATGATGGAGCACTCGGCCTCACTTTGCCTGATGATGGACAAACTCAAGACAAACCACCATTGTCCCCTGTCCCACAGCCCATTTCTGGCCTAGCGCCAGGTACAGTATCCGGTGTTAACGCTGGTCCCTCGGCCATTTCAGAGGAAAAAGTCGACTGGGATTTGTGGCAGTCTGTTGTTTATGAAGGGCCAACTGCTGTGGCTCGTACAAGCGCCGAGGAACTGAACAAAGCCATTGCAACCGGCATTCCTAGCGCCATTCGTGGTGTCGTGTGGCAGGTGCTGGCTGACAGTAAGAACGACGATCTCGAACTAGTGTACAAAGAATTGGCGACTAGGGGCACAGACAAGAGCAAGGACCGCAACAGCAACAGCACAACCGCCAGCTCGTTAAGCAACGGAAACCTCAGTGTTCACAGCGGAGATGCTGTTGCTTCTTCCGCTTCCTCTATTAACTCGGACAATTCAGGCAATGGTACGACTTCTCCTCCAAACGAGAAGAATGCAGAGGCAGTCCTGAAGGCTCAAGTTGCTGCCGCAGCTGAGAGAAAGCGAAAGGACAAGGAGGATGCTGCTTCGTTGCAAAAGCTCGAAAAGACGATCCGTCGTGATCTTGGTGCTCGCACCAGCTATTCTAAGTACGCAGCAGCTGCTGGGCTTCAAGAGGGTCTGTTTGGCGTCTGCAAGGCATACGCTCTGTTCGACGAAGGCGTTGGATACGCCCAAGGCATGAATTTCCTCATCATGCCTATACTGTTTAATGTGAGTATCGCGTTTCCATGAAATACTTTATAGCAATGCTGACATGTTTCTAGATGCCCGAGCAAGAAGCTTTCTGTCTTTTGGTGCGATTGATGAATCACTACAAGCTGCGAGATCTTTTCATCCAGGATATGCCTGGGTTGCACATGCACCTCTATCAGTTTGAACGCCTTTTGGAAGACTTTGAGCCAGCACTCTACTGCCATCTCCACCGAAAGGGGATTTCGCCTCACCTTTACGCTACCCAATGGTTTTTGACCCTCTTTGCCTACCGATTTCCCCTTCAACTGGTTCTCCGTATTTACGATCTGATCTTCTCCGAGGGTCTGTCGGCGATTCTGCGGTTTGGCATCGTCCTGATGCAGAAGAATGCCAGCATCCTCCTAGGATTGTCTGACATGCAGCAGCTCACCACTTACTTGAAGGATAAGCTCTTTGATGTGTACATCGATAAGGATCCCAGCCAGGGCAGCCTTCTGGAGAATGGATTCTTTGGAAGCTCAAGTTCCAGTATGGATAAAGAGGTTTACCGTGCAGACCAACTTGTCAAAGATGCTTGCGAAGTCCAAATCACTCCCGAGATGCTCAAAGCTTATAGCACTGAATGGGAAGAGAAGACCAAGGCCGAGAAGGACCGCGAGACTGAACTCCTGGAACTCCGTTCAGCCAACCACAACTTTTCTATCAGACTTCGGAAAATGGAGGAGAGAGTTGAAGCTTGCGATCGTGAACAGGCCGATCTGGCAACGGAGCTTGTGCATACCAAGGTCGAAAATCAGGAGCTTAAGGACGAGAATGATAGTATGCGAGGTCAGGTCCGCGAGTTGAAGATTGTCATCGAGAAGCAACCGATGGATCTTGAAGAGAGATGGAAACTCGAGCGTGATGATTTGATGAAACGCAATATGCATGTTCATGAGGAGAACCAGAGACTGGAGAAGGAACTGGGCGAGCTAGAAGAGGAGTTGGTCCAAACCAAGCTGCGTTATGCAGAGGTGAGTGTCCCTATTGCTACAATACACCGTGATGAGTTACTAACATGTCATTCTCAGATCAACTCTCAGCACGAGACCCTCAACCGCAAGTGGACTGACTTGAAACGTCAATTCGCGTAGACATTCCTTTTCAATGCACGCGACCTTGTTTGGCTATTTGGTCTCCGACCATCCTTCATGTATAAAGTATTCTTGTTTAGCCGATTCTTTTAGCTTATGACAAGCTGGCTGGTTATTGCCTGCTAAGGTATTTGTTGGTTCGTTCACTGGACATGGCGAATCAGGCATGTTGTAATGATGGTAAACCCGGAGACGGGACAATGGCAGGACTGTTTCAGCCACCCCACACAAATATTTATGATCTAAATCCATCCGCCCAACACAAGGACATTGTGTAAACATGAGAGGCGAGTTTTGCAAGTTTTCGATAGTTCTTGGGCCCAGGCCGGCAGCAAGGCGGCGTAGGGCAAACGATGCACTAATTAGAAAATCCATCCGTACGATGTGCAGTTTAATAGACGAAGTAATAAATCACAGGTCACATTTTGCAGTTGAAGAGAGCTTGATCATGACATTAAATTCAGCGCAAGAAGATTTTTTATTCCTTTCCTTAAGGACCCATCCGATGCGTTATGTTAACCTCATTCTGTCGTTAACCGTGAGACAGTGAGAAATCCTTAAACACCATACCATGGGGCCAACACTCCTTTCTTCATCAGATTTTAACGACAAGCTTACTTGTGGAGCTTGCGCTGGTAGAAAGCGAGCTCCTCACCCTCCAGGATGTAACCATCGACACGGCCGGACTGACCGGGTCGGCTGGAAACAACGGCGTACAATCGACCGGCCTCGAACTGCTTCTCGATGGCGCTCTCGACCTTGCCGCCGGCAGACATGCGAGCAGCCTGCTTCTTCTCGACGGCGTTGGACTTCTTGACCTCCTCCTCGGTCTTGCCCTCCTTGGCAGCCTGGGCCTTCTGGCGTCTTCGGCCGATGGCCTGGCCGTAGTGGGCCTCGTACCACTGTCGGAAGGGAGCGGCATCAACCTGGACGACGGCGCTCTTGGTGAGGGTGTTGGTTCGGACCAGCTCGTTGTTGGAAGGGTGGTAGGCGACGGCAATGACACGGGTCTTGCGGGTCAGGCCCTCGGAACCCCAGGCGAAGTTACCGGAGTCGAGACGGAGGGCACGGTACTTGTGGTTACCACCTCGGGTTCGGACGGTGTGGACGCGCTTGGGGCCAATACGGGTGTTGGCACCCTGGCGACCAGCCTCGAAAGCGCGCTTCTTCCCTGTTGTCAAAGGTCAGAACGTATGTCCAAAGGGATCATACGGGCTTTCGGAATTATTACGCACTGTAGTAGGCACGCTTGGCACCGGAGGCGGAGCGCTTGTGTCGAGAGTCACGCGAAATACCCATGATTGCGGTTTCTGTGATGGGAGAAAAAATCCCAGATGGTTAGCCAAATCGTCTTTTTGCAAGGCGGGGTGAGAGGAGAAGAACAGAATAACTCAATGAGCAGGATATTCGAGATGAGGATATCGTCGAGCAGCGCCGCGTATTGAAGTCGTCTTTTCGTTCTCGTCGTTTGGCAACCTACCTGATGATGTTGGCGCTCACCAGGCAATCGAATTGGCGGATGGTCGTAAGAGTGAACTTTTTTGGCGGAACGAGGGTCAAAGTCTGGATTGACAAATTTCTGTGAGTATGTGCACCTTCGGTAAACCGGAACCGAGATGTTCCACTCCGCCGCGTTGCAAGCCCTAACCCCACTTAAAGATCCTGACAGCCAATGGAATAACACTGAGCTTACTACTCAGTCCAGTACCATCAAACGAGCTACCTTGGGCGTTTGTGATGCATTCATTGTGTATACCTGCGAATTGAGCATGTGTTGGGCGATCGCAACGAGAGTTTGTTCTGTTTATTTCAATACACAATGTTGGCTTCTATTTCTAAAACCTCAGCTTCCAACCTTTGAAGTCTCTCAAATGCGATAGCAACAATGAGCAGAGTCTTCCTAGAACTGATCCTCTTGAAATCTCAATGCCTGTCCAAAGCGCTACCAAGTAAATACTTGGCGCTGACAGATCCAATCTCTAAGAAGGCATGGAATGAAAAGGTTCATTTATGACCATCTGTGTCATTCCTGCCCGAAGCCTACTTTGAAATTTCCTTCTTTTCAGCTTTCTTCTCCTTCTTCAAGTCCTTTCCGTCCTTGTTCTTTTCCTCCTTCTCATTCTCATCTTTCTCGATATCGACTGCGTCAATATCATGAAGCAAATCAGCAGGTAAGAACAGAGCCTCTTCAGTTTGAAGCTCGGTTGGTGGAAACATAGAAGGCTCTTGTCCGGTAACAGGGCAAAGAGAACCAAGTCTGACTTGGACAACCTTCTTGTCCCACTGAATTGACCCATCCAAGTCATAAGCTTCATCATCCCAGTGCAAGAATCTATGAGCGACAACACCCATCCGAGGAAGAGGCAAGCATCGGCCTTCTCGATTGGCACGCTTGTCTCCCTCCTCCTTCAGTTCTGCGAGGGACGGCCACTCGGCTCCATAAGGCGGCGTCATCCGTGCTTTGTTGAAGCAGTTAACGGCTGCAAAAACAGGCGAAAGTTGGTCCTCGAATTTTTTACCACCCAAGAGTTTCATCGGAGTTCCGTTCTTATCCCCAGTGCCTTCAACATCCTTGGCATTGGTCTCCGCGAGACGCTGCTGTACCTCTTGTCCGAGCTTCTTCGTCTTTGATTCCGCCAAGGAGGCTTTGAAAGCCGTCAGCTCGGCCGGGCTTTGAGGGACAAATGGTGATTGATCGGCGCTCATGTAGCGCAGGTTAGCCATCATCTTCTGAAAGGCCTGGCGCTCCTTTGTAGCGAAGCTGGTCCAGCTTTTGGATTGAGACCAAGCACCTGACTCGGAACTATTCAGGTTCAAAGCTTTCTTTACGGTTGCGCTGAATGATTGAGCGAAAGTGCGTGTCGAAGACGGGCCTTTGGGAGCGTTTTGGGGCGGGTTGCCCAGTTTCTGATCTGCGTCTCGAGACTTTTCCTGGGCATTGGCTTGGTTCTCCCTTTTGATGTTGATCTTCGCAGCTCTCAAGACGCTGGGAGAGTCTTGAGCAGATTTGACCTGTCGTGTTGGAATGAAACCGGTGGTCTTGGTTTGTTCAGCAACCTCTCGAAGTTCCTTACCGATTTGTTCCCGCTTGGTGTCATCCTTACAAACAACACCGAGAAGTTGGCGGTCTTTACCAGCAGGCACCGACATCACCTAAATATCAGGATGCTTGTCATTGTTTGGAATGGCGGGTACACCTCTGCTCTCCTGCTTGATCCTTTCAACCTGCGTCTTCAAGGGTGTGGCAACAGTGGAAGCATTGGCGATTAGAACGGAACTCGACATGCTTGGGCTTTGCCCATGACGACTTTTGATCGATATACCATGAGAAGGACGCTTTGGTTCATCCTTCTCGGTAGACGAACGAGGAGTAGGCTGCGAGTGCGCATTGTATTCCATTCCTGTTTGGCCCTGTTGCTGCATTTGTGGCCTGATTTGCGGTTGGGGATGGACGTAGACCTGTGGAGGAGGCGGTGGCCCATAGACTACACCACCATCTCCATTGGGCAGAGGTCCAAATGCACGCTCGAAATGGCATTCGCAATCCAGAGGGCACCCAGCAATCGGAGATTGGTGCAAGGGCATTGGCCACGGAGCTGGAGGCATATGCCAAGCTGCCAACGGCATCAAGGGTGGCACTGCAAATGGCGGTACCATGAATGGTGGGTAGTCGATTTGCTGCTGTACATGACCGTGATAGTCTGGGTAACAGGGAGTGTAGGACAGGGGCGGGAAAGGTGTGGAAGGCACGTATCGTGTTGTGATGTCGATAGGAGCAGGCGAACGACGTGATCTCGGTCCTCGTGGCTTACCCTCTGGGTGAGGAGTAGGGGGTCTCCATGAGCGTCTAGGAGATCTGGTGCTGCTCCTGGAATTGGTCGATTTCCCGGATCTCTTGGCCACACCAGAGCGCACCCCGTTGCTCTCTCTAGAAGAAGTTGGAGGGGTGTAGACGGTTGGTTTGAGGTACTCCAGTGACTTCTTCGGGGTGTAGACAGTTGGCTTGAGATATTCCACGATTTCGGGAGAAGAGTTGGCACTCTCAACATCCACCTTAGTGGTATCACTCTCGGCCTTCTGATCCTCAGACTTCTCATCTTCTGTGGTTGTCTTCTCTTCATCATCTGGGCTTGATTGTCGAACCTGGCCTCTTGTCAGCTTTGATGTCCTCGGCCTCTTGCCTCGTCGCTTCTTTACTAGTTTTGGACCGCGAACACTTTGCCCGTCATCCTGTGCTCCCTGAAGGGCAGGGAACATGGTATCGTATTTGTCCGGGTCGATAGTGATGGAAGGAAGTTCTAAACTCAGACGTGGTTTCGAATGGACGCCCAGAGTTGAACGACGTGTTTTTGTTGACGGAGGTAGAGGATCATCCTCGTTAGAAGAGCCATCCTCCAAGGTTGGTACGAACGTGGGTGCGCAAGGATTCATGTTGGCTAGCCGTGATGCACATATGATATTGTGAAAAGGAATATCGTTACAAAAGAGAGATGTAACGCTTTCTTTGGGCGTTCGGTAGGCACAGCGTGCTCAATAGGCTTGGATGCTATGCGAGCAGAAGGCTATGTGCCTGCTTTTGGTCGGACCTTTTGATGCCCAAAGCACTACGACAAACCTGAAGCAGTATCGCAAGTCAGCTTAAATTACTATTTATTATTCGAGGTACATGATCTTACCCAGAAAATCCGAGTTCAGAATCTAAGCAATGACAAACAGCCGAGTTGATTAGGAGGGTTTGGACGGGTGGAACATGTAGTGTCGTCGAAGCAATATAAAAAGTGACGACTATTGCCAGACGCGTATAGCAAAGATTTGATAGTGAAGTCGCGAAGTAAATAAAGAACCAAGCGCGAAGCATACGCGTGTGATTTTGGATGTGAATGCGTGCGCAGCCGATCGCCAGCTGCCAGTGAAATCCTAGCAAACAAACCGTCGTGCCTAGCTGATACAAGGCGGATATGACCAATCTTGAGCTTCAAAGGATGCAGAAAGAGAGAGAAGGAGAGAGGAAAGTAACGTTCTCAAGATATAAAAGGGGATGAGTGAGTAGGGAGAATCTTGACGTGGTCGAGAGCAATGATATTGGTGTTTTGGGCAGTCATGTTAATTGTTCAGTCAAGGCAACAGTGGTCAATTCCGTTAGCATTATCTTTAGGCTGCTCAATACAAGTTCAACATTAATAGACATGCACTCAGTGATTCAGTAACAGCCTCGACAATAAGAACTTGGCGTGGCTTCTTTTGCTCAATATGAATACTGACAATGCCATGATTTCAGGGCATCATATTGCGGTTAATACAATACGCTCTGATGATTTACGGAGAGCAATGAACTATCACAGTATCCTATTGTATTTGATTTACTTTGATCGAAGAGTCAAGTTGGAAGTCTCCAAGCTGAACATGCATTTGCCTTTCAGACCCAAGGTAGGAGGTGTAAGATTCACCTATCTTCCGCGGATGCCTACAGTTTTGAGAATATCACACTATACTCGAACATGTATACATATTGACCATCGGTTCATCTAAGTGAGATGCCATCTCTCTTCTTTTCATTACCCTGCAACTTACACTTGATGACCTTGAACGACCATGCAAGTTTTGATAGGCCACCCAATTAGATACATGAATCAGCCAAGGTCACGACGTATATTCTGTTGGAAATATCATGTCAGCTTCTTCTGCACCCCTTTCGGTACTTGTGAGGCTCAATTATCACAAGCTTACAGACATGGATTTGGTGTAAGTGACAGAACCAATCATTCTCGTCCCAACAAAGTAGAAGGATTATATTCCAGGGGTCTCAGGGGAATAAGTTTTGATACCCCCACCAAAAAGACACAAACCGAGGTCCGTAGCGTACGAAGCATGGAGGTCCTAGGACAAAAAAAGGTACGTACCTAATCTAATCTCGCCCTGACGACACGGAAGCCAGCAATTATTTCCTGGTTGTCCTCAACATCCGACCCCATTGCATGATCGCTATCTCTTTGCTTCCTTCTTCTTTTCTGCCAAACTTGTTTAGTCTGAGAATAACAAGATCAAGATGGCTTCTCTAAGGACTCTTATCATCACCAACCGCTGTACGCTTTGATCTCCAATTCATCACCGCTGTTCAGCCTGGTTATTAACACTATACAGCTCCGAAGCAGCCCATCAAGAACCTTCCAAAGTCGATCGAGGTCCAGCCCGACACCACCGTTGAGGATCTCAAGGTGCTTATCGCAAAGGAGACCAAGCTTGGTGATCACAACCGTATTGGTATCTATGATCCCACTACCAAGAAGACCCTCAAGAACCGCAAGGCTCGTCTCGTCGATGAGCCCTCTGTAGTCGCAGCCGGCGAGGTCCTCATCAAGGATATGGGTAAGATTCAACTTCCACAATGCCAACTTGGAACCGACTAACCAATGCAACAGGCTACCAGATTGCTTGGAGAACCGTCTTCGTCGTCGAGTACTTCGGTCCCCTCATTTTCCATGCCCTTTTCGTCGCAGCCCGCCCCTTTTTGTACCGCAATGGAGACGGCGACATGTCCCAGACTCAATGGATCACTTTTGCCATGATCATGCTGCACTTCGTCAAGCGCGAGTACGAGACCCTCTTTGTCCACAAGTTTTCCGCCAACACGATGCCCTGGATGAACATCTTCAAGAACAGCTTCTTCTACTGGGCCGTCTCTGGTGCCGCCTGCGCCTACTCCATCTACCACCCCAATTCGCTCGCTGCCAAGGCCGACATGCCCGCCATCGACGCTGTTGGTGTTGCCCTGTACTGCTTCGGCGAGTTCATGAACGCTCTTGTTCACCGATATCTCTCCACTCTGCGATCCACTGGTGGTACCGAGCGCAAGATCCCTGTCGGCTATGGCTTTAACATTGTCACTTGCCCCAATTACTTGTACGAGGTACTTGCATGGATTGGAATTATCATTGTCAGCCGTGACTGGACTGTCGCTGTGTTTATCTCCATTGGCGCCGCACAGATGATTAGCTGGGCCAAGGGCAAGGAGCGTGCCTATCGTAAGGAGTTCGGTGACCGATACAAGAAGAAGCGCTTTGTTATCTTCCCCGGTCTGCTGTAAGCAACCAAAAGTTATTTGCTGATAAAGTCATGGGGCTGGAATGATAGAAAAGCCAGATTAATCGATATCTAGGCGAAAATGGTGTCATGAGTGGGTGTAGATACATTGCATAGATTTGAGACTAATGCTATATGATATGTCGAGTAAAAACAGTGCTCAGCAGTATAATCATACCCTCAACGCCAAGTCGTAATTCCCCTAATCCAAGTACATGGTTGCCGTTCTCATTGCATGATTCGTTTGCCATAAACATTTCATCGTGACATTGTAGACATGGACGCTGTGTCTGATCCTTTGGCGCCCCTTCCTACACTTGACTCTCCTTCTGTCATGCTCCGACTGGCATCCGAAAATGTACCCGGTGCATGGTTCTCTGTATCGATTTCCATATCAGTACCCATCGTCTTGTTCACTTCAATACCCTTTCCCCTTTCGTCGACATTCTTGTCTATATCCATGGCCCGCTCATCCTCGTCTTCGCTTCCGCTCTCGCTGCCACTCCCGCTGTAGCTCCCACAATCACTGCAGCTGCAGCTCCGGTCGTCGTTCGCCAGCCTAATCGTCTCCTCGATGACAAGAAAGTCACGCTCCAGTACCTCGGCCCAATTCTGTACATTACCAATTTCCTTGAGCTTGTGCGCCGCAGCGTCGGCCTCGCGCGCAAGCTTGATGTTTTCACGGCGCAGTCCGTCCGTCGCACGCTGCACATCCTGAGCCTGCTTGTTTAGAACGGAAGCATTGGAGTGCAGCGTTGACGCGCGCCACTGGAGCTCAGAATCCATCATGTTCTCAAGCGTTGCGACGACGGCGCGACGAGCCTCGGCGACATGGCGTTGCGTCTCGGCCGAGGGGAGCGTGGGCTGGAGGTGCGAAGCTGGAGGAGACGACTGCTGCGCTGCCGAGGGAATTTGCGCATGGGCGTGGGCATGGGCGACAGACGGAGATGCGATTGTTGGAGGAGGAGATGTCGGCGGGCAAGGAGATAGCGAAGAAGAAGATGATGACGAGGAGCCTGTTGCAGCGGCTGAAGAGGCGGGTTGTTGCGAAGAAGTCGCTACAGCTGACATGATGATTATCGAACCAAGTCGCTGTTCTGCCAGCTTGGCTTGAAGTAATTGGTTTATAAAGTTAGATAATGAAAGATGTAGCTTGGCCGTTTCATGTTGCTGATACATTACACTGCATCTTGGTGGGGTCGAGTTACACCTCGTCTATCATGCAGCTGATGTACAAGATCATGGGATCTGACTCTTTTTGGTCTGTATTACATTTAGAGACACTGTATATCAGCTACCATATGTAATAACCACAATACTGGCTCTTTTACATGAATAAAAACAAAACAAGTGGTGAGTTGTATGTCCCGAACATTCAAAAAGTATTTCAGCCGCATTAGATTCATTATATGCTAGTAGTGTACAAGGGAACATTTCTCTGCCTTTTGCCGTACCGTGGGAGAACTCTTGATTCCGTATATCTATATTCGCAGAGTGGCCTTGTATCGGCCATCATGGGGGTATTCCCCCTAACTTTTTCTTCCTCCAAAGACGACGTTTCTTAACATTAACCCGTGCACAAAAACTTCAGAATCTCGCGCCGAAAGAATTAAATGCAGATAACCTCCAAACGTTCTGATATTTAGTCATTCAAAAGCAGCTGCAACCCCAACGCCAAGGCTATGCGGTAAATGAATGGTTACCGACGCATGTTTGTCCATTCGTGCGCCGGTTTGAAGAGCCTCGATAACTGTGCTGGAAAAAAGACCCGATTTTCCTTCTCTCTGCTTTTATGCAAAGAACAAATAGTAACTGCTCTAGGCAGCTTGTGTCAAGTTGGTGATCCAAATAGTAGAGGCCCAGCTCTATCTAAAAGGCGACTTTGCCTCCATTAAGACGAAGAGGTACTGGGCCGAGTGGTCCGTGAGTGGGAAGTATTCCTTCATCAGATGACATGGAAGAAAAAGAAGATAGTGAGCTGAAGCCCATGTGACCCTTGCCAAAAGCACCGTTGCGACCCATGGAGATACCTGGGTTTGCCATGAGAGCGTCTGCTCGATCGAAAACATTCCCATGGAATGCTGCGGCGAAGGAGCTGTTCGAGGGCGTAGTAGGAACTGTCGCTTGCATTGCAGGACCTAAAGCGGCACTCTGTGGTGTGATGGGAACTGACGTGGGAGACATACCACGAGGGTATGCCTGCCCGTTCATAGCGCCGGAAGGGTGGAATAGATAGTGCCAGGGCGATTTATATATGATGTTGCTTGTCTCCTTGATACTCTGTTGAATCGGCCTCAAGCGTGCCCGAGTGTCAGGGGGAAGCGGCACACTATTAGGCCCATACTTGATCTGAGAAATCATGTCCGCCCACGAGTGGCTGAAGTTACTGCAGAGACTCCAGAAATTTGCCTGCGTCCGAACGCCTGGCTCCTTCAGTTTGATCATGGACAGTCTGTTTTTGAGGATCTCAGTCTGCTGGATAACCTGACCACACATGGCAATCAACTGTTTCCAGTGCTGGAGAACACTTTCAGGAGTCCGCTGGTACATGGCATTTCGCAAGCCACCAGCCAGCTGGGCGTTGAAGTTGGGCAGAGTGCCCATAACAAGATCAGTAGATCTTTGCAGAGCCAGGAAAATTCGCTCAAACTGTCGATCCTCTTCTGTAAATTCAGATGACATTCCGCGACTACCAATTGAGGAGAAGGATTCTCCTGATCGGGGAGTGGCCGAAGCAAGAGTAGCAGTGCGCCCATTGCCGTTGAGATATGTTGCAGAAAGGGGCGTGGGCACTGGGACGTCAGTGCTAACACGTAGGTTAACTGGGTGGTGAACCAAGGTACCGTTGCGGTTGCGAGCTCCATTTGACCTGCTGAGGGTGGGAGTTGCAGATGGTTCTCGCGCATGTGGTCTGGCAGTGCGCTCGCCAGTTGAACCACCCTTGGGTCCGCCTCTTCGACGAACGTCTGCAGCACTGACAGAAGACAAAGTGACGCGCAGTTCCATGATACTGTTGTATAGGGACATAAGGAGACTTCGAATATATCGGGCATCTCCAAAATCCACGAATGTGCCGATGTTATCAGCCAAAAGTGTGCAGACATGGCCGTATGCGCTGACCAGAGTCTGGCATGCCCTGTGCACGTTTTCGTTTTCTCGTTGAGAAAGATCGTGAGGCTCGCCCAACGCGTTTTCGTGTTTCTGTAGCTCCTGCTCCAGTTCCTCAACATGAGAGTTGGTGTTGTAAAACACGATTTCAAGACTGGATCGCTTGGCTGAGCCGTCACTTGTCAAGCCCATCAGCGCCTGGATCATGGGGTGAATCTGGAAGACCGAGTACAGGATTCCCTTGGCAGTTTCGATTACTGGGTCAAATATCTTCGACTCTCTCCGTCGTTCAGGAAGGATTGAAAGACGTCTCACGTATATCGGGCGTGCGAGGTAGGGTTCTGTTGGCGTTGCTGGACTCTTAGTCGTTGCTTGATTCCCCTGCATGGCAGAACCATGACTCAAACCACGATAGTGACTAAAGCGGTTGTTGACCTGCATCTCATCAAGCGTGCCAAGGTCGGAAGGCTTTCTTGAGACTATTCCCATGCGCCTGCTGCGGCCATCTGATCTTTCTGCCCGGAGCAGGCTTTCAGAGTTGCTGCGAACACGCTCATTGACATTGCCGATTGTTAGAGGCATAACACCAGGTCGTCGAAAAGCGGTGTTTTGCTGCGAAAGCCCCCGGTAATGAGACCTTGATGGTATCGGGGGTGCTCGTGATCCAATGTTGGGAGAACGGATATCGGGCAAATCGGCACCCTGGACCTTGACAGGAAAGCGCCCACTAGCCACTCTCTTCAAGGGAAACCGGGGGGTTTCTGCGCCTTCGCTCGATTCATCCCCCGTATTGTCAGACTCGGACCGGCCATTGATAGTATATTGCTTCAGGTATCGTTTGATCTGCAAAGTGACCGCCACCTCCGTCACTTCGTTGTCTTTTTGAACACCTTCGTGTGGAGGGCTCGCTGCTTGCACTTGAATTGCATCTCGTGGTGGAAAGCTGATAGGGTTTCCTTCAAATTTGATAACTTGTAATGATCCCATGTCGGCAATACATAGAGGCAACTCTCGTATTTGGTTTTTGGGTATAGATAGCACTTTCAATGAAGAAAGTCTTGCAATATCTGCTGGAAGAATTCGAAGTGAGTTCCGGCCGAGGTCGAGGATTTCCAGAGATTTGAGGTCACACAACTATTCATGGTGTTAGAGGCTACTTCAAATCCAAAGGGGGAGGGGATATGTACAGGCATAGGGAATTCCTTGATCTGGTTACCCCGGATGTTGAGGTACCGTAGTGATGTGCATTCGGAAAAGCGAGCAGGTAAGCTCGTCAGTTGGTTATGGGACAATGCTAGTCTAGAGACTGTATAAGTATCGGCGTCGGGTCGTGTGTTTGAGGACGAGTTCTTGGACCGTTCCAGTTCGCCTTTCACAATGTCGACGACTTCATCTGGAAGTTTCTGGATGCCTTTACGACTCAGGTCAATAGTGACCCCGGTTCGGAGCCCTGTGCCAACAGCACCAGCGTCAGCGGCTTGACTTTCGCTTTCGATTGCATTTTGCATGGCCTCGCGCGCGAGGTTAATGACTTGGGATGCCGACATGCCAGCGGTTGAGAGAGATGAGCTGGATGGGACGCTGCGTAGACTTGGGATAGGAGGAGGTGGCGGAGGGCCGTTGGATGTGGCAGCTGAGTTTGGAACTGGACGGCGTCCAGATGTATGGTTTTCGGGCAAGCTTCGCGGAATTGAAGCCTGCGATGCAGAACCGACGGACGAACCGGCGAGTCGGTCTGGCCGCTCCATGGCGAACGGTTCAAGTATGAGGAATGCGCAACTCAAGTAAGAAACGTGGGGATGGCGCGCCGGTGGAGTAACCGATCGAATCGAATCGAGGGGGTGGTCGTTGGAATCTTAATGACGGTATGTCGATGCTTGAAGGATAAGACGTTTCAGAAGCCCCTCTGTTGCTGTGTCTGCGGTTGTATTTTAATCAAAGCGCAGGCGCAAACGGGGACCGTTTGTCTCAGCGGGAGCCAAGCTTCGAGTCGTTACTTCTGGTATTTAGGCCAATCAAGGCTGCGTGGTCGACGAGTTCGATATGGTCATGATTGTAAGTTCAGTTAAAGCCAGAAGGCGGCGCGAGGTTCAGGGTTTGAGCCCGTTTGTATTGAGTCGAGAGTGCGTGCGGATGGGATAAGAATCAGGGTCAAGCGTATTGGGTTGTCGGGCTTGAAGTTAGTTTGATTATGAAAAGGGCGATAATCGAACGAGATCTGCTGGGTCAAAACAAATCCAGCGGTAGGATATGTACAGAAATGTTGAAAGAGGAATGCTGCGGGAAGGGCCGTGATGGGTTGATGCAGATTCGGGAGGCAATGGATGAGGTCGGATTGAGATGCCGTGTTTGGTAAAGTTCAGCACCCAGGAGCCAAGTTCCCTATGGGTAGGATAAAGAGGTAAGGGTGGTGAAAAAGAACTGGGATGACCCCCGTTGATTATCCCCTAGACCTAGACCTTGGCTCTGCTCTGGTTCTGGAAGTTATCAAAAAGTCAAACAAAACAAGAATCAAAGCTGGGTCAAACAAAGGTTGAGAGAGAATGTAAGAGACGGACAGGAGCTCGCTCGGTTACTCGAGCTGCACGTTTCAACCTAAAGCTGCAGACGTAGCCAATGAATCCGAGGTAGCATCACTCGAAAAAGAAATCTTGGCGGAAGCATACCTAAGCAGGAGTAGGTAGGTATGGAGATAGTCAGGCACAGAACAATATTTCTTGCCTCCTTGTCTCTAGATTTCGTTTTCCCAGGTTCCATTCTCCAACCGCCCCTGACAGTAGTCTGTAGTCTGTAGGCCGGTAGTCCCCCATGTCTCAAGCTTGGATAGGGGATAGCGTATCAGATCAGATAGGGGTAAACTTGCACCATGAAAGTGTTTTGGTCAGCAGAGGCTGGAGAGGCTAGCGGGCTAGACATGCGCTGGAGCTGCTGGACTTTCAGTGGAAGAGTGGGGCGACATCAGCACCAACGGATAGCCCCAACCATCCATCTCCTGCTCAAGCTCCGCCGTAAAGTGAAACACAGTGCGGGGCTGCTTGTTGAACGTACCCAGAAACCTTTTTCATCACTGACAAGCACGTTTCTACATGCCTTTTTAGGCTCTGAGTGGTTGTGGCTCAGCCACTGACGCACAGTATGAGCCGCCGACACAGAACAGATGAAATGGAGAGATGGATGGAAGCTAAACTTGGAACCCATGCTCACCGGTGGAAGGGATCATGCTGACTTACTCCTAAAGTTGTCAGTCGAGACAAGAGTCAGTTACATGCCAGCCAAGCGATGGAATATGATACATAAGCCAACTACTCGACTCGACTCACCTCAGCTTAGCACGACATGATACGAGACGAAGCGAAGGGCATATGTCAGAATGTAGAATCGGGCACGATTTCGACAAGCTCAAGCGCGAGAGCCGAGGGGTCATGACAACCTATGAAACGCCAAAGCCTCCGTCAACAATCGTCAACGATCGTATTCTGTATGCAGGAGGGCGGCCTGACGATTTGTCTGGCTGTGCTGTTTCTTGAGTTTGAACCCCTGTCCAAGTCTACAACGAGTAATGCAAGGTACGTAGACGCTCTATTGTAAGCTACCTACCTAAGTAAACAGTGTCTGTAAGTACTCTGTGTTATAAATCATGTTGAACAAAAGCTGTTCTTTTCAGATGTCATGTTACATACACATTACACCATTAGATCATATATTATTGTCCACCAGAGAGGGTAATCTTGGATATCAGAATTGTTTCATTCAATTTCATCGTCTTTGAAACCTTGCTGGAGTACTGCCGCAATTAACCACGTGACCTTGAACTCTCCCCCATCGTTTCGTTGTAACAGGTTGGTTGATGATATTCTTCCTTAAACCCTGCCTGGCCTCGAAAATGCAACACACGGATACTGCGCACTGATCAACACTGTTGGTTGCTGATCCGGTGGACTGTCTCCGAGTAAACGATTGACTTGCCAAATGTAGAAAAAGATCCTCACAAAACAACAGTAAAACCTCCGATGCGACTCTGTATGTCAAAAGAAGCTTGCATTAACACAAACACAGACTATAACACTAACAGCAAAAAACTGTGCCAATCACCATTACTAAATTGCCCGCAAAGTGGTTCACCCTTGTACTGCGACCGTCGTGAATCATTCGCGAGCTTCACAACGTAGGCATCATGCCTCCTCTAAAAAGAAGCAACTCGTGCACAGACATTGGATTCACTCTCCGACGCCAATTCCACAAGGATGATTTCAGGTGAGCCGCTAGTCAAACAATACAATTGGTTTCTTCTTTCAGCCATCTAACAAACCGGTATTCATAGGCCTCATCAACGTGAAATTATAGAGGCTGCTCTCGATGGCTATGATGTATACGTTCAAGCTGCCACATCGTTCGGCAAGAGTTTGTGTTTCCAGTTGCCAGCAGTTATCGACCAAGGCAGTAAGTAACCACCTATCTGAAATATTTCCACCCTCTAACCATATTCTAGTCACCATAGTTGTCTCTCCCCTTCTTAGTTTGATGGTACGAAAGAGCAGCCCCATTATCACTACAAGATAAGCTCTAACTCTCCATCAGATCAACCAAGTTGAGGCGCTCAAAGCTGCTGGTATCGAAGCCAGTTCTTACAACAGCCTGACTCCTTATCCCGACAAGATACGCATCGAACGTGACCTTGAAAGTGGCCACCCAAGACTCCGGCTACTGTATGTCACGCCAGAATTGTGCTCTTCTCCACGCTTTCGTGAACGTTTGCAGCTCGTTTACAAGCAAAAGGAACTTGCCCGGGTAGCAATCGACGAAGCTCACTGTATTTCAGAATGGGGCCACGACTTTCGAAAAGACTTCAGTCGTCTATCATGGTTCCGAGATACTTTCCCAGATGTGCCAATCATGTGTCTCACTGCGACGGCAAACCCGCAGGTCCGCCAGGACGTGTTATCTATACTAAAGCTTGACGAAAATCCCGAGAAAACAAAAAAGTTCTTGATGAATCCGCAGCGTAAGAATCTGCATCTCGAGATCCGGTATACCAAAGACGAAGAAGATAACCGCCTCAACGACTTTCTTCGGTGGATCAAAGGCGTCTATGCTCGGCGCGACGGCGGCGAAAGAAGAGCGGAACTCGATCAAGTGAACGAACGTGTCGACAATGTTCCAGGCATTATTTATACAATATCAAGGGACGAATGCGAATCCCTTGCTGCCTCTCTCCGCAGTGAAGGCATCGGAGCAAGACCTTTTCATGCCAGACTTCCCAAGGATGTCAAAGAAGAGACACTCGCCCGATGGATAAATAATGAGGTTGGCTACGATATCATTGTCGCTACGACAGCTTTCGGCATGGGCATCGACAAGGACAATGTGCGTTTTGTTGTTCACTGGCGAATCCCAAAGTCTTTCGAGGGCTACTATCAAGAAGCCGGCCGTGCAGGTCGAGACGGCAACGCTAGCTACTGTTTTCTGTACTACAGTCGAGAAGATCTGGAGCGAGTGACGCGATTGATCAGGTCAGATTCGAAGCAAGAGACGAACCAAATCGCCAGACTAAAAAGCCTCCAGGCTCTGGCTCAATATTGTGAAGATACTGACAAGTGTCGGCACGCTGCTATATGTAAGTATTTCGGCGAAACAAGTATACCGGACTGCGACTTTGCCTGTGACTGGCACAAGGATCCGCAGGAGCTGGAAACGAGGTTTATGAGGGGCTTGGCAAGCGAGGAGTGGGTGAGCACGCAGGCACAGCAAGGCACTTATGATATCCCAGGAACTTATGATGCTTATTATGATTAATGACACAAGTGTTTTAAGGGCACTCCTCCTTGACGACTTAAGTAGAGTTTGATCCCGCCGTGATGCTTGAAACCAATGTCAATCCGTGACTGGCCAATGGCCAGCTGTTGGGAGTCCCAGGAGGTCGGATATATCCCACTCCATGACGTTGTTCTGATTTTAGCTGTTAGAAACGCAAAGTATCGTGTATTGACAAGGTCACTCACATCAAAAAACATGTTTTGACCGAAAAGGTCGATGCTCAAGTTGTCTGAGGTCACCATTGACTCGTTAGGTGCCGTCTCTGCTTGAACTTTACGCATCATCGTTACACTGTCGCGCAAAGTCGAAGTCACAGACTCGTACACAATCGCTTTGACTGGATGTCCCGCTTCCAGTGCCCGAATATGTGCTAGATGAGCGTTCGAGAACATGAGTCTCTTGAGGCTTAGGTTACCTCGTGCTATGAGGCAACGAAGGTGTTTGCGTACCTCTTCCAAGGTCTGGATCAGAGGCGCACGCGCAGTCCTCGCCATTTCCTTGAGGATGTCGGACTCATGATCCGGTGTCGATTCGTCCTGTAGCTCGCTTATGACCTCAAGTGCCAGGACGAGCATGGCATCAAAGCTCAACGCACATTTGAACAGACCCCGTCCAACAAAAGACAATCGAGACATGTCATCCCATACTTGAAGGGGTAACTCCAGGTCAACACCGTTACTTCCAGATGCGATGACAACAGCAGCCTCGACGCACAATTTACGAGAAAGATAGAATTGAGGATTAGTCTTCGCTTGGAGCATAAAATCGCGGTGAAGAAACAGGATGAACCGACGCAAGTGTATATCTATCAGCTTGCGATGAAACTCATTGGCTTCGAGACTCGATACATTTCCTAGACGCGCCTGACCTTGATTAAGTGAGCGGAAGAAGGTCGCCACATCTCTGCATGCCATGCGTAGTTGTGTTCCCATTGCCAGGGCCTTCTCATGCGTCTTCTCCTGACGAATGTCGTTCAAGAAGCGTATGACCCTTACACGCATTGGCAGGGACTTCGAAAGGAGTATTTGCAAATACGAGTCCGTAAAGGTGTCCATGGATTTCGGCGTCTGGGAAGAGCTAGACTCGAGATCTGAATCATTAAAATTTAACGGAGTGGGAGCATCAAAGTCTTCCTCAGCAAGATGCAGCGGTAAACCAAGATCCAGACATGACTGCACGGCCAATTCTAAGACTGTAGCCCATAATCGAGCGCGAAACTCTTTCTGAAAGAGCGATAGGCCTGGGAACAGCTTGGGGTCGCGATGAAGACCCATGGTACAAGCAGCGCGCAGCAAGGAGCCAGACGAAAGCCATGATGTTGCTCCGCGGCAGTTGAAGGTTGTTTGACGAGCAAGTATTAGTAGGCAGAACACTTGCAATCCATCGAGGTTATAGGTTGTCTTTTCATTTGGACCTGTAAGCCACCATTGGGCATTCTGAACCCACGACTGTGCAGGCCGCCAAAGTTGACTAATCTCGGCCTCGTTGTCAAACCGCGCAAAGGTGGTGCCGATAGCCATGATTAGAGTCAACCTGACCATTGAAACAGTCGGTAGCAAAGATGGTTGTTCGCTGTCCCAAAGTCTATCGTATTCCTTCCAGAAAGAAGGGACGTGGACGATACGGTACAGGGGTTCGAATGTGCGGAGGTAGCAGGCGACGAGTTCATCGCAAACCGCCTTGGCAGGGAGAATTGCACGCAAGTCTTGAATTGGTTGTTCAAGATTGGATGAGGTCTGTTTCTTGAGGCCAAAACGTAGAGCGCGAGCTTCTTTCAAGACATCGTAGAAGTCTGACTTGGCGTCCTCCCATGACGGCTCGACCTCGACTGGATGGAAGTTCCCTGAGACAGGAAACTATAACATCGTTAGATTAATGTATGACCGGTGTTGATAGTGGCAATCTCACCTTTTCTGCAGTATGGAGCCAATGTGTTTGTCCAAAAAGTTTGGTCTTTTCTGGTACGTGACGGAGTCTTGGTGTGAAAGGAGGAATTGAATTCGAGGATGGGGTTGTTGCAGATATTTGAGGTAATGGAACGCTTGGAGATACATGGTTTTCATGACTTATTACGAGCGTGTTGTTATTGTCAAGTCTTGGTGGTCGAGATAATTGATCTCGGGCATGACCCACGGTGTTAGTCCGATTCTGGGGCGTCGCGATAACCTCATCCCTCGCGGATCGCGTCTCAGTCGCAAGCGAGGCCCGTGTCTCGTGAGCTGCTTCGACGGGACTTGCATCGCGGTAGGAACATTGCATTGGCAGCCTAGCCCGAGCACAGCCATTACATGGTTGACCCAAACTGCATCGGATTTTGCGACGGCGACATTGTTCACAGGACCGGGCGGGTCGCCTTCTGCGGCGTTCAGACGACGGTGGAGGACTTCCAGTGGACGATATCACCGACGATACCCTAGACTGCGACATTGCGTTTGACATTTGGATGTAGAAGAATAGAGAGGGAATGTCATATAATATTAAATGAGTAGAGCAAAGATATAAAGCGGGTCAGCATCGAAATGGCGTATTGATTATTATTTTGAACATGTAGAGAAAGACCAACTAGTAAGTAGCATCCAGAGAACTCAGTTTGTCTAATCCTTTTGGAAGAAGAAATGAATCAGCTTTTACCAAAGGATTAGTTTATCATCATTGTTCTGACCCCTGTTGCCCGATTTATTGAGCCATACTGTAGCGACAACGAATGCTGAAAACACTCGGGTTCGGCAGGAACCATATCTGATGAAGAGAAGAAGAAATATTGTCAGAGTTGAGACCTGGTTGGTAATTTATATGTTGCAGCCTGAGCCTATATGAGGGCTTGCCCTACAACGAAAGGTTACTACGATGAGATTTCGTGAATGCTTGTTTATGGATATTATGGATATTGACTTTTCATGATAGTATTTATCTCCAAGACTGCAAAAGTTTATACACTATCCGTGCTAACCTATAAATGAAGGTCTGCGTAGCGTCCCAGCCGCTCGGTACTGACATGTCCACTGCCAGTTCGGGCAGCGGGGTGGAGCACGAAGCCACCTCCACCCCCCACCTCCATGTATAAAGGGAAGGCATCACCATCACCAGACGCTTTCCTCACCTTCCTTCCTTCCTTCCTTCCTTTCATAACGTATCAAGACTGGCCAAGCGTCTACTTACTAACCTAGGTAGGTATAAAAGCGAAATAACAGACGTCTTTCAGTATACCTAACGATGAGCCATACTGTGTAGCGACGACTTAGGGGCTTTCATGCCCGCTTGGTGCTAAAAACACTGGGTTCGGCAGGACCCATATCTGAAGGACGATCGTGACAGTGGAGTTGGTGAAATGGCGGCGATCGGGGGCTTCGGCTTCATTTTTTGTTAA
The DNA here is from genome assembly GCA_002093855.1 of Fusarium praegraminearum. Classification (NCBI taxonomy): domain Eukaryota; kingdom Fungi; phylum Ascomycota; class Sordariomycetes; order Hypocreales; family Nectriaceae; genus Fusarium; species Fusarium praegraminearum. The sequence goes on along the minus strand of LXHY01000027.1, from coordinate 93,274 downwards.
TTTAATCTCTTTTTGTTTGCATGTTCCATTGCAGTTATTGTATGGTGCTTGTTGAAGGCGGTCAACTTTGCGCTGTTGTGAAGGTACCTGTACTTCTGAGGTACCTTGTCTCTTTCTTTCCTAGATGGCTCAGTGGTCATGTCCTCCTTGTATTTTGGCTCAGTATATGGATTCGAATCTTCATTGAAAAAGTTGTATTCAGAAGTACGCTTGTGGAGAAGACATTTGGGAGATTTTGGTGAATTATCGAGTAATGGCTGTGTTACACGCTTACATGGGCATGGATACTTACAGGTACACCCAAATTACAGGTGTGCACAAGTACCTCGTCTTGTGACTGAGCCGCACGCACAACAAGCTCGCAGCAGCAGTAATGAATGTCAAGGTTAAACAGCAAGTCTATCAATTACTTCTTCTCAGTACCATACATATGATCAGTTCCAGAATGCTTAGCCATAACATGAATCTTTGGCTCGACTGGTTGACACACCTGCTTAGAATGCAAGAACTATTCTGCGAACCCTACCCAACCTCCAAGTTTGTATTGGCTAAATGCAGCATGCTTGAATTGAAATATAAGCCGAGATACCCCAAGTATCACGATGGCGTATCCAATATCGTGAACTTGGCCACTCTAACGGATCGGGAGCGGCTGAAACCATTGGTTATCATACACAGTTGAAATACAATCCGTCCGATTCAATGACAAAGAAAGATGCTAATGCTTGTTCCACAAGTAGACGGCTCGGATCCTTCCAGGCAAAACGGAACATAAACGGCAAGGAGCCGTTGATGGAACCAAGTCATTGGTGACACCATACCTTGGTAATTGCTTTGTTGTGCAACCAGAACGAATTCCTTCACTTTTGACTTCCAATATTGGTAAGTCAGTTCCATTATAATACGAATTTTGTTGCATTATGAACCTATAGTGCACCTCCATCTACGGAAGTTCCAGTCCGACGACGATATCACTCGAGATATAGACCCTGGTAAATTCTCGATTGCCCCTTGTTCGCCACGCCCTTCCAGGACTTTACATATTACCGATCAGGAGGAAAGTGGATGACGATTCGATTCAAAGCTGAATGCAAGACTATCATGACAAATAGACGATAACTGGTCAGAGTGGCTTACTGCGAGCATACACTCCAATAAAAGACCAAACACCGCATATATGCCCCTACTTCGAAGCAAGGCTTATGGAGCTTGATGTTGAGAATATGGGTTCGTTTCTACGAGCCTAGAAGGTGAAGCCAATGCATGAACAGAAACACGTAGTTGATACCCTACTATATGGCACGCAAGAAACATAATAGGCAATGTCCGTGACCCAAAGGAGATGGGTTGCCAATGCCAAGATTCAGATACATTCAGTTTAAGAAACAAAGCAAGCCGTCATCTCCTGCAATGATTACGGGACTGGAGGGGAAACTAAACATCCGTATGCAACTATCCTCATGGAATAGTCAATAGTCTAAGGTTCGTTGCATATACGAATCGTTTGTGGCTGAATATACGAATACTATATTGCTAGATCTACCAGGCTCCAAGCCTGTTGGCCCCTTTCAAGGTAATGAGGCTATCAGCCAGAGTGGCACCGACTTCCTGAACTTGACTATAACAATTATCTAGCTTGAAATCGGAATTCGCATCTAGGCAGGGGTGCGAATGATTGTCCACAGAAACTCGAAACCCATTACCGCCGGATCGTCGGTGACTTCTTGCTAGCTCATTCTAATGATGACTCGCTGGCCAACAGATTTTATATTCGGATGGAATATCGTCAGATCAACAACCTCACCCGACGGCACAGGGGTTGGAGCTTCGAGGCGTCGGGAGTGAGCATCCAACTAAGGTCTTGTTGAGGACTACCGGACTCGGATAACACGAATATCCAAAGACAGCCACGAGGGATAGACGAGAAGCTCAGAGATCAGCTGTAGCCAAGACTCACATTATCTATAAAACAGCCTCTCTCCCCTTCAATGCTTCTAATATCACTCTCATCAAACAAGCTCTCTAGCACACTCTCACTCGTTACTACACTTTCGTTACAAAGCTTACTTCACTTCCCTTCTTTCGGTAAACATGAAGCTGTACCAGATCACCGCCATCCTGGCCTTCATCGCCACTGGTGTCATTGCGACCCCTTCCAGCTACGACAAGGACAGCAAGACCCCTGAGAAGCATGGCGATGACAAGTATCCCGGCAAGAAGGGAGATGACGAATATGGTCCTAGAGGCAAAGGCAAGAAGTACGAATGGGACATTGAACGCTGTGATTGGTGCCCCTACAACCCCAAGAGCTGGTATGGATACGAGCCCAAGGGCCGCGGTTACAAGCGCCCCTGCCCCGAAGACAAGAAGAAGTGCCAGAAGTACGCCTATGACTACTCCAAGGCTACCTACTCGGGAGTCTTCAGCGAGTTCCAGAAGTGCTCCAAGGGTGACAACTACAAGGTCACCGGCAAGGTCAGCGCTTGCAGCGGATACGGCAAGGCCCAATGCCTGATTGTCCAGTACGAGGACTTGGAGAAGTGGTCTGACAAGATCGCCTACCTCGGACTCTACTCGTACAAGAAGGAGGGCCCCAAGGACAAGAAGTACCTCAACTTCAACAAGTACTGCAAGAAGAACAAATGTGTTGTTCCTATCGAGAAGGTCCCTGGCTACCCCAAGTTCAAGGACAATGTCTGGGTTGGAATCGACGATGACCAGTGCCGTGAGGACTACAAGAAGGGCAACAAGGAGAACGACTACGAGTACAAGAAGGGTGGAAAGGGCAATGACTACGATGATGGCGAGATCGAGGAGTACAAGAAGGGTGGAAAGGGCTCTTCTCGTGACCGATACGAAGAGGTCAAGTACCTCGAGCTCGACATTGAGGCCGAGTACTCCAAGAAGTGCGCCGAGTTCTGCTGCTGCGCTTAGGGGAGATCGAAGTCATCGGAATGGAGGACGATGTGAGAAATGAGGGATACTTTTACAGATGTGGCGGTCTCTGGTCACTTTTTTTCAATTCCATGGCAGAACAGCACTTGAGTTCTTCTGCCTGGCAAAGCCTGGTCCTCGACAACACACGGATCATCAGCGACTGATATGATGGTTCGTAAGAAATATTTGGATTTGGTATCTGGCCTGTATCATGATGCCAGTCTAAAACCAAAGGGAACCATGTGCTGTGCATTACACATAAACAGCATTCATTCATACCAACCCCTAAAACGCCATACAAGAGAAAAGTTTCTATGCTTGTGTCGTTTCCTTATACAACAAGGTTTGCGGCAACAAATTCCTATCAAATAGAGTTAGCACAGGGGCATCAATTTGGATATTGGGGTGACTGAAGCACTTACAGGAAATTCCCTTTGCAGCGCGTTGGTGACGTTTTCTACTTCCTCTGCTAGACTTTGGACATTGGAGTCCCATGTTCGCATTTCCTTGCCGACGGTAACTTCAGCTCGTCCACTGCCCTTTTCTCCAGACGCCTCACCACCCTCAAAGTATACAATACCGTCGAGTTGGTCCATTCGACCTACCAGACGACCTTGTTCGATCATACGTGCTGTGGTCTCCTCCGCCTTGTCGGCATCCAGTCCCAATAATGATCCCAAGGCCTCGAATCGGATGTTGTTATAGAGTCGCGATGCACCAAGAAGGTTATGCTCAACAACGGCTTTAGCAAGTACTGTCGAGCCATCTGAGGTTGTCGCTAGCTGGTGTGGTTGTAGGCCCTCGGCAAACTTATCTACCTCCTCAGGAGACAAAAGTCGATCAAGAAACATCTTTTCCAATATGCCAAACTCTTCCAGTTGAGCTGACCGCTCATCCTTGTAGAGACGTCCCAATGTACGATTTCTCATGGGACCCGCAGGGGCTAACACAGCACACTTAATAGCCATGCTGAGAGTATGCACACGATCGTCCTCGTCAATGGCAGGGAAGAAGCTAATTTCGTGATATCGCTGAGATGCTGACAAGAAGTCACGCTGAGCATCAAGGATACGTGCTTGCGAGAGCTTGAAGTGGAGGTTCAGTTCCTGGTCGGCGACCGAATGCATGATGTTCTTGAGCTTGTTGATGTACATCTCGGCGGCGGTAGAGTCGTCAACTTCGAGGTAGTTTCGTACGATTCGAACCCATGTTCGAGCCTTTTCCTCATCGGTGATCTTGCGCTGGGAGCTATCGAGGGGGATGTCAGCCAAGGTTTTGGCTGCGTCGAGGAAATCCTCATTCTTCTCGTGGGCGGTAGCAATGAGCTCTCGGAGTGTGGCACCAGCGTCGACGAAGGAGGATGAAGAAGGCTGGGCGGCAATTGTGTCTAGCGCGCGGTTTCCGACCTCGATCCACAGGTCCTGGTTCTCTATCTCGCGAAGTGTTCCAATGAAGGACGAAAGAATAGTTCGGGTGGCTACAACGCCGAGCGCCTGGCCGAAGAAAGAGTCGACGATGGCATTGAGGTCGTCCGCGGTGGGTGGAGGTGAGAGGTTCTTTATGGTCGGGATGAACTGTTCATACACAGGGCCTTTTTCGCCGGGAGCAGACTCTGCTTTTGATATAGCACTCGCGACTTCAGGGTTGGGCGCCATTGTTGTTTCGTGGTGAGGTTAATGGTGAGAACGGGAAGTGGAAGTGGAGGTTAAAGAGGCAGCAGCCTAGAGGTATGGAAGCTCGTTAAGTTGAGGCTCATTCCAGGCGTCAGTGTGGAGGGGCAGCGAGCAGGGGTCAGCTCTAGTGGGGTTCAGTTTGTAGCTTAACGGCCCAGACTTTAAGCTTTGGATACAATCTATCATGACTTAAACTGACTTGGTAATTCAGTATTCTACAGACTCTATGCATTTGCATGTCTTTAGATCCTTAACTACCTCCACTATTCGTTTAACGAACGGCCGAAAGCACAATACTTTGGGTCACACACATACTGACCAAGGTCAGTATAACCTTAGTAACCTGGGCACCATGATACCATCCATCCTATAATAATGCTCGAAATACCCCTTGCCCGTAAAGTAGTACAAGTTTGCTTCTATCATATTGGCTACCATATATCCTCAAGTCTTCTCATGCTACTTATAAACAAAGGCCAATGACTGCCACGCCCAAAGCCACGAATGCTAATATCCAAAGCATCCCACGCCTCAACGCCAAACACAATTCAACCACCAATTTGCATGCAAGTTATATATATATATACCCATCTCTTGTCTATTTATTCTCCCAGAGCAGAGTTCGAAGAGAGTCGAATTCGTTGCAGTCCTTATAGATATACGTCATGCTGCTTCTCAAGCTCGACTGTAGATCCTCAGGGTGGTAGCGGAAGATCAGCATAACCATGGCCCACGACACCGAGGCAAACGCTGGCCAGGCGTAGTGGTTGATGGTGCTGTGCAGAGGCTCGGAAGACACGACTGGCAATCCAGCGCCGGGCTTGACGGCGATGCGTGCGAGGGCGAGCATGACGCGCGCAAAGACGTAGATGACGATCTGCTGGTTGACTGATGAGATCTTTCCCGTGCGCTTCGATCGACCGCCAAAGACAAAGTAACCACCGACAAGACCTCCTACGAACGAGTCGTATGTACCTGTGTATATAGTCAGAATTTGATCTTCGTCCTGGACAACGGCTTCTGGCGACAATGACGTACCCTCCTTGCCAGGCTCTGCGCCAAAGTATTTGAGCGCCAACATAGTCAGCTTATAAATAGTAGCAAAGCGCGCCAAGTTTGTCGCATGATGTCTTGTCGCTCGAAGGACTAGCTTGACCTTTTCGCGGAATCTGAGTTCGTCACATGTTAGCTCGACGTCGGTAGGTTGTGCAGGGAAGAGATTGAGCGTACGTTCCGGAGCGGAATAGGAAGACCATCCTGTTGACAGCGAGATTAGCGATGATTTGGATACGAACAAGGTTCTTAATGACTTACACCAGTGCGTGGGGAAACCGCACTTTGGTTCCGTAAATGATACCATTGCGCGCCGTCTTGACCAGCGATAATAGATCATGGTATTGCGGGTTCTTGACAATCTCCTCAAGCGTGTTCTACCCAGAACCAGTCAGCGCAAACTCGGTCGCGTGTCGCGAGACGATGAGGAAGTACCTTCAACACCTCCAGTGAAGATGACATGGCCATGTTGTCTTTTAGACCTCGGCGAAAGGAACGTAGATAGTCGGGACGGTCGTAGGGTCAGGAGTCGATGGATGTCGCAAAGCGCTGTACTCTCAAGGCATCGAGGGTCGTCGCCTGGTTCTGGAGGTTGGATTTAAGGCGTGGAAGAGTCGTATTGGAGCATGGATTAAGGACTGGAGAGTGTCGATAAAGTTTGTAGATTCATAGGTTTTGAATGCGAGTCGAGGCGCCCCCAGAGTCTCTGACTTATTCGCATGGATCAAAGTCACCTGGGCTGGATCTGAGCCTCGGATGTTTGAACTGGCTCGGCTTGTGTCCATTGCGGAGAAGGGCGAGATGTCCCCACTATGGGAATGGGCTACAGGGCCTAGTCGCCTATGACGCAGGGTACATCACAATTCCCATCCACTGAAGGACGTCGATATCTGGGGAAGAGTCAGCGCAAGAAATTTCACATGTGAACCGATTGAAGATTAGCCAAGATCTGGGGAAATCTCACCCAAGTCGCATTCACATGGGATGACAATTTTAGAGGGTACGTATATGTCATTTCCAAAATCTATAGCATTTCCAAAGCTTCATCAACCAAACCCTTATGCAAATGGATCCATCTCCAAGTATCCATATCTCTCTAATAGTAAATGCCAAACTCCACGCTATCCATGTCCCTTGATCTCTTCCCGAGAGAGCATCTCCACTTTGACCTCGGTATACCAAAATTGTTACCGTGAGGCTCTGCTATGCATGGACTAACACCAGAGTCCTGAGTTCATTAGCACCATCGTTCATGAGGTTCTCTCCATTTGACCCCAAGAATATCAAAGATTCTTCGTTCGTCTCGCCCCTCCACCAGCTCTCCCTCTGTCACCTTTACTCTCTGCGGACCACGCATGACATCCTTGTATAGACCGCGCTGGTTCAATCTCATTCCTTTTTTGGAAGCCAACAGGCGCATACTGCGGTTGAAGATGTCGTTGCCGGTAAAGTATAGTAGAGCTGCACCCCTTTCGGACTCGGGCACAAGCAAGAAATCAATGCGCCGCCAAACGGGTTTGTAGTCATCGTCGCTGAAACCTCTGGCCTTGGGGAGCACGCAGCAGCCATGCCACTTACTTCCGTCACTAGCAGACCGAGATGATGCTAGTCGTGCCACAAGGAACCCGTCCGTCTCGAGGCGCTGAACAAGACTGTCGAGGAAAGGCCGCAGATCAGCTGAAGACTCGGTATTTGACTTTGTGATGATCAAGTCAATATCACCAGATGTCTCTGCTCCTCTTCGGTAGCTGCCTCCAATAACGAGCTCCACCTCTGGATCGATATGTTGGGCGCTTCTCTTTACAACAAGACCCAAAGCTTCTACCTCACTTCGAGGGATCCTGGTGTTAAGATCGGCGTAATGGTCGATTCCCAACGACTGGTTCGGTGAGAGTTTAGCCTTGGCTTTCAGGTCTTCCAGTGTTCGAAACCCTTGTGCCAGCCACTGTTGAGCCTGGCTGTTTCCCACACCGTAGATACCCAGAAATAGTTGAAGTGCCTCGTCCATTGGCTCCTTTTGGGCGTACTCAAGTCGTTGTAGCCTATCGGTTGTGACAATCTCCTCAATCTTTTGCGCCAGGCGGGTTCCCACGTTGGGTAACCGTTGCGCCTCTTCGGCAGATGTGATCTTGGTCTCTTGGCGCTTCAGAGTGCTGATGGCTTTTCTGTATGCAGTTGTTCGCCAATGGTCGTCGATGCGGCTGTAGTAATCAGACATATTTTGCAGGACCTCGATTGTGCGGGCATTAGGATTCCCCGCTTTAGTGTCCTTTGCCCCAGCTGAGTTGCATGAAAACCGATCCTCGAATGCGATGTATTTTCCGGTTGATCTCGTCTTCCTTCTCGATTTGTGTGCCCTGGCAATCTCGTCTTCTGATCCTGAAAGATATTGTTCTTCTGGTTCCATGTCTCCCATAGATGTGACAGTTTGAGCATCTTCATCATCTGCATCTAAAGGGAGGTCCTTATACTCGGCCATTATCCCGATGTATTCAGACAGCTCGTCCTTCTGGTTGTCTTCTTTTTGAAGTTGCTTAGCACCATCGATGTCTTGTAAACCTGACAGGGAAGTGTTTCGGGAATGAGGCGCACTGCCAGGACGAGACGAGGCCATATCTTTAAGGTTGAGTATCACAGGCTGCAAATCTGAAGAAGCAGGGGTCTCGGGTATCTGACTCGGATGAGGTGATTGTTCGCTCCTCTCTGGAGTACCTTGAAGAGGTACATGGTCCCATCGCCTCCTGTTTTTCACAGGCGGTTTAAGCGGCAACGAGTCAAGCGACTCTAACGGGCTGCGTGGAACAACTAAAGACTCTTTTTCGGTAGTCACGGGTTGGCCTATAAGTTGGTACTGTTTTTGGTTGGATTGAAGAAGGGTCTTGAACCGGACGCAGTCGATTAGATATTCATCGTTGATCACTTTGGGTGGAAGAGTCCTATTGATTCTCTTCAAAATACCCTCCAGCTCGTGGAACTTGATATGCTTCTCCACCACAATGTGAGTTGCAAGGTGCGGCGCTCGCACCCACGTTGCACCATACTCACGGGCCCTTGTGATGCGCATCCTCCGGACCGGTGCGATATCATCATCGGGAACGTAAAAGAAAGCAATACCTTTCAAGATTTGCTCGCTCTCTGGCCGGAACTTGGGCAAAGACTCGCGCTTCCTTTTTTTCGTTGTTAAACTTGGTGAAGGAGACTCGCCGACCGCTTGGCCGAGACTTCTCATGGCGGCAGTGAGGGGTGAAGAACCGCTTCTGGGTAGAATCCTCTGCGTCGGGCGAGCAGTATCGGGGATAGGTGTGTCATCAACCAGGATAGCCCCATCTCCACGCTGATTCAAGAGCGTGCCGGGTCTACTCTTCTGGCCCATAGCTGTCATTGGCGTTCCCTTAACAATCGTTGGCCCTTGAGCGGGTGCGGGTGCTGGTGTCGGGGCGACTCTCCTGGGTGTCACTCTTGAGTGTTGAGATTCATCATTGGTGATATCTAATACAAGGGACTCTTTTGCTTGAGGTTTAAGGGTCGGTTGTGATTTTGGTTTCGATTTGGTAAAAAACCTGCGGCATCGTAGCCTTTCTTGCTCCTCTTCTGTATCAAACTCATCGTCACTGTCATGTGTCTGGAGTTGTTTGAACCACGCCTCCTTTTCCTCTAGGGAGGCCATCATGAAGTGTGTGTGTTGTTGTTAAGGATAGATGGCGGTGATGCATAAAGAAACGCGCGACAGAGCTGCCTTTATTACCAAGAAAATGCCCATGGATGCCTAAAGTGTGAAAAGTGATGTGAGGAGCAAAAAAATGTGTATAATAAGCAATCAGATTGTTGACTTTGAATGTTGAAGAACTGTTCACTGTTTATTGTTCACGTTGCAACCAAGACCTTGATTGCTGATTCAAGGTCCAAGATTGTTTCTGATTGGCTCTCGTCATACATAAACCACTATAAGCTTCCAGGCTTCAACACTAAATCGGGTAAGAGACCCGCTAAAAAAGTTAAAGGTTTCCTCATGGGCGTGAATATCCTGGAACAAACGTGTTAAACGTTGAGGTTGAGTTTATATATTTGATACTAGCTTTTATTTTGTTATTTATATCTCCAATTTACACGATGAATAAACTCCATACTATACAGTCCCCAAAAAAAATCCTACTAAAAATGGTTGAAGAACCAGGGTATCTAAAACTTAATAATCCCAAATCATGGCGCCGTTAGATGCATGTAAGTTGACTCGACAAGTTGCTTTCACACTGCTGTTGGGTGAAGTCTCCTAAGTTATGACCTCATTGGGGGAATGCTACAGGAGCATGGGCGGGCTGGCCACCAAACATGCGAGCATCGATCATGGGAATGTGGTTCTTCTCGTAGTGTTGGAACGCCGTAGGGTCAGCGGAGTATCGGCTTCCAGATTCGTTATCCAAATCGCTGACAACTTCTCGGGTGAGCTCAACATAGTCATATGCGAACTCTCCGATCTCGGCGTCGTCGATTCCTTGAAGCTCAGCCTCCCCGTCGACACGCAGGCGCAATCCGGGAATAAGGTTCATGAGGAAAAGAATAAGGCACGTGACGGTGAAAGAGTACAAGCCTCCGCAGATAGAGTCAGCAAGCTGATAGCCCATCTGTGCCCAGTGATGCTCAACCCATCCACCCTTGATACGAGAGTAACCGTCGAGAGCAGCAATGGTCGGACTGGCGAAGAAGGCAGTGCAAATATTGCCGATGAGACCGCCGACACCGTGGACAGCGAAAATATCGAGGGCATCGTCGATTCCGAGAAGGAACTTGACCTTGGTTGCGTAGTTCGAGCCGGCAGCGCCAAGAACACCGAAGATAACAGCGGCCCAAGGAGGGACATAGCCTAAGGTTTGTTAGAACATTATGTTGGAGGGAAAGATATCGTGAACATACCAGAACCAGGGGTGATACAGACAAGGCCAGCAACGACGCCGGAACAGAATCCAACAGTGGAGAACTTCCTCTCGAGGCGGTAGTCCAAAAGACACCAGGTGATTCCACCGACACAAGCAGCAAGGTTAGTAACGACAGCTGCCATGACACCCCGAAGGTTAGCTGAGAGGGCAGAGCCAGCATTGAAGCCAAACCATCCGACCCAGAGGAAGACGGTTCCAGTCACGATATGAGTAGCATTATGTGGGCGGTAGTTGAGCTCATGGGTTCCGTGACCACTGCGCTTGCCGAGCATCATAGAGTAGGCCAGAGCAGCGCTCCCCGAAGCAATGTGCACCGGGGTACCTCCGGCAAAGTCCAGGCCGCCCATCTTGTTGGACCAGCCATTAGGGTTCCAAGTCCAACATGCGATGGGGTCGTACACGATAGTGGCCCACACGAAGATGAAGATGATGCAGGGGAGCATTCGGCCACGCTCGGCGACGGCCCCAGTAGCGAGAGCTACGGTCAAGGCAGAGAACATGCCCTGATACACGGCAAACATCATGTCCGGGAGATGCGCCGAGCCCACCGAGGGACGAGCCAAGACATCGCGGAAACCAAAGTTGGCCAGGTCACCGATGAAGGGACCTGCCGTATGTGAAAATGTAAGTGAGAAACCCCAGAAGAACCATTGAAAGGTTGTTACTGCAGCGCTCATTACAGAGAGCCATATCAGCGATAGAGCCGATTTGCGACGGGCGAGTCCTGAATAGAAGAAGCTACAAGGGGAAATGGTTAGTATGAGGTAATAAAACAGCGGATAAGAGCGCAAAAGGACTTACCCGACGCCAGGAATCATTAATAATACTAGAGCAGTGGCTGAGAGCATCCACGCGATATCTCCAGCCTGTGTTGTTGCGGGCGCAAAAGGTCAGCTTGCGGGCGTTCAAAGATACTGGGGCCCCACTGGGGAGTCTCTCTGTCTGGTCTGGTCTTACTATTTCCCACTCACAGTCGCTCTCTCTCGTGATGAGAGAAAAATTGTGAATAGGAAGAAGAGACTCTGAAGAGAAGAATAGATGAAGATCAAGACCAAGACAGAGGATCGTGGGTTGGTGGTTGCATATCAGAGCAGAGTTGACTTACCTCGTACCAGTCATTGACATTCATGTCGAGCGGATTTGCACCTATGGCTCCTGTACCGTTATACTTGAGGTTGGTTGCTCCTCTGGCGTCACCGTCGCCTCCCATGGCGGCGACGTGATTTCTGGCTTGGGAGGAGTGATATAGAAATAGAAATGCCAGAGTTGAAGGATTACAGAGCGACAGGGAGGTCAAGGTCGAGACTGGTGAGGTTGCACGACGTGAGGGTGACATGCTGGGCAGAGTCGGCGGAAAGAGAAAGGGAGAGACAGGTCAAATAGAGAGAGAGCAAGAGATAAGAAATCCGCAGGGGGTGCGACTCGATGCGATTGGGTCCCAGATTCTTTTGGTGTTGAGAGAGGTCCCAATTGCGAGTGTGAGTGTGAGAAGTAAGAGGCTTGTCTGGTCTTGTCACTGAGATTTTGGTGGAAAAGGGCGCGATTCCGGTTCAGGCGGCTGAACAGGCAGTGTCAAGTGTGAGACGGGGGGGTACAGAGATAAGAGATCCCTGAAGGGAATGCTCCTACAGTTGGCCAGTACTTTGTTGTGAGAGGCCTAATGAGCTTGGCTGATGTAGAATATGATTCCCAAGAAACACCCCCTGGAGACTGATTGTTTTGGACAGTAGGGTGAGGGTGAGGGTGAGGGAGTCTGGAGATAAGGCAGGTCAAGTCAAGTCGACACAAATCAAGACGCGAAGAAGGGGTCCAGTCAGTTCAGTTTACAGACCCTGGTGCCATCGTGACGTTTTTTTGCAGCGAGGCAATTGTACTAGATAGAACTTGGATTGGGTGATATAATAATTTATACTTGACTACTCCCATCAAAGGTCGTTGCTATTCTGTCAAGCCCTCAGTGGGGGTCCCCCGGACTAACAGTGGCCAGGCGCTTGTCGATTTGCGGTAACCTCAGCTAAGAATCGCCACTTTCACTCTCTCACTCCCTCTCACACGAAACTTCACTCATAAACGGTCGTCGCCCGCACGAAGAGACGAGGAATTCAACTTGCGCGCGCTGCTTCCTTCTCAACCCAGTTTCAATCCATGACACGCCATATTAAAGTTGTCGTCTGCTTACGGGTAGTTTCTACTATCCCCAGTTCTGCTAGTCCTGAACACGATCCCGAGCCCCCGACATGCAGGAACAACTCCTGGAGTACAGATCAAATCAAATCTTGCTCTACAGATATCCGCTATCATCTCGCTTCATTATCCCAAAAGGCTTCAGGTAAAAGTCAAGACAAATGGCCAAGAAAGCCTTCTGTAATGCTGTATTGTCTGCCATGATAACCCCAGATTATGGTACTGATAAGACCTGCACATACCCCAGATCCTTCATGTTTCCTTTGGGCCGGATGCCCCTGAAAGCTTACATACATGATTGTGCAGATCTCATGGGGCTTTATTTGATATTGCTCCAATCAGTCAAACGCCCATCTTCTACGAGTACCAACTTGATACAATGGTGTTTATGATATTCGACGACTCTTGTATTCACCAACACTTGATCAGTCATTATGTCTCTCACTCTCAGTTTCATTCATCCAGCAACCCTCAACCTCTCATCCACGTCTCTATACAAAAAGAAAATAGAGAATGCCACCAACATTGAGTCAGACATGACGAAACCACTTGCGGCCAGCCTCACCCAGGGTCTGTCTGTTGTCTGATAAGGTCTTCCGCATTGATTGGCCATGCCAAGGTGTGGGGGGACATCCATGATCCAGCCTCAGCTTCATTAGACCAACGGTGACCCGACTCTCGGTGACCACAAACATCAATGCGTCTGCATCTGCGCCTCGAGCTTTCTATCCTTCCTTCCTATATGGGATCGACTGTTTGAGCATACAAGATAATACTCGTGCCACTCGACTCTAAATTGCTTTTTCCTAGTTGGATACGATATGATATTCGACATGTCTCGCCCCGTGGCATCCGGTTAGAGTCGACGTTGGGCTCATTTGCTTCTGCCAAAACGTCATGATGCCCATCTCCGCGGTCAAACAACATCTCGTACCAGGTCTGGGCCAAGATACGGTTTGAAGCTTATGACAGTCTATCACCGCACTGTCCCCTTCATGTGAAATGAAGTCGACACATCAAAGCCTAACGGCAGATTACACCACATCAAGGATGAAACCAAAGTCAGCAAGATAAAACTGATAACAACAATGAAATTAGTAATGAGGAATCATTATACTGTAGCGACTTATTTCAGGAAACAAAATGGGCAGTGTACTACTTCCAGCTCATGCACCCCTTTTCGTACCTATGCAGTCAAGCTGAACGCGGCCGCTACTCAGCAGTACAACATTCACTTGTAACAGATTCAGGTTCATTACCAGTCAGCTGGTTTCTCTTTAAGCTTATCATCCGAGACTTATTTCTATTTTCGATTACCCCACGACGTGTTGTGTCACCTTGGCCCAAGATAGCTTATTGTCGCAGTTGATGCACATAAATATGTAGCAAGAGGCCAATGGAGACTAGAAAGGTCCCGAAACCCCGGTGGCATGACAATTTCCACTCCAATACTTGTCTTGAATAAGCGCGTATGTACTCTTGCTCAGCATACAGGCTACACATGTGAGGATACAAGCCAACTTGTGTTGTATCTCCGCGATAGATCGGAACACTGGACAGTCAAAGTAAGAAAAGAAACAAGTGACCTCGCTTTATGTCATTTGATTACCTATATCATCCTTCGCTGTTTATTTCTTCCATCCTAGAGCTTGGAGGACGACATACGCTCTAACCAAGATCTGCCCCGTACCTTTCCGTACGTGTTCCCTGGCCCCATCTCTCCGCTTCATTCAAGGTACTGTCTTTTCCTGCATCTGAAAGTGTCTGCAGTAAGAAACCCGTGATGTAGGGGAGAATAAGACAAGTCGTCGCGACGAATAGCTTGTGGGAGTACCGCGTGTACTAAAGGGGTCTCCGCGTAAGCTCCAGTCTTCCCTCAAACCATACAGGCGAGGTGCATGATACAATGGCATAGGTGGCCTGGTTGTTCTAACATCAGCCGTCTGTCCTCTGAGGTGCCTTTCAAACTTACGGTCTCGACGATGTCAATCAGTGGTGTAAGTGCTGAAATACGGATGAGCATGTCGGATACGCTGATGTTGTCGCTTGTCAACCACAACGCAGGCCAGCAAACAAAGTGGCCGACCTTGATCCAAAGCAGACATTCGATCAAAGCTCCCATCACACAGAGACCAATGGCTCCCATTTCTACAGACTTCCATGGACCTGGGCCTTCGTCGCAAAACACACAACAGTAGGTAAACATTCCAAGACCGCAAGCCTCGATATCCCATCGCTGCAACGAAGAAGAAAATGTATCAGCGGGTACACAATGTGATAGTTGGAGGGGATAGTAGAGACTTACAGAACATCTCAGCGGCTCTAGAGTACCTAGAGTCATGAAGGTTATCAAGACTCGTGCCGCCATCTGACCGTAGTCCCCTCCCGGACTCTCTTCAAGTCCGGGTAGTTTCGCACGAGTGAACAGAAGTACCAGGCTGAGGAAGTATAGTTCCTCTAGGCAATGCTGGACAAAGTAGCTCACAGCTCGTCTAATCGATTCATCCCAAGTGACAGGGGTCTTTCGAAGAAGTCTTTTCTTAGAGATTTTGTTCAGGTCCAGCTGTACCGGTGGTTTCGGTGTTCTATTCCTGTTGGATCTCGCATTTCCATTCTGGTTTGAGCTGTTCCTGTTCTGGTTCGAGTTGTTCTTGCTCTGGTTAGAATTGTTCCCGTTCTGGGTCGAGCTGTTCCCATTCTGTGCACGAGTCCCCCCACGAGCCTTGTTTTGACCTCGGGCGAATCTCTTCCTTGCATTTTTGCCACGATTGTTGCCGTTGCCGTTGCCGTTGACTTGGTTGTTGGCGTTAACGGATGTCTCTGCAATGGGCTCTTTCTCTGGTTCCTCTGACTGAACTGGAGTGACAAGACCGCTGAATTTCACCTCCTGCTCGGCTCTCTGTTTGGCCTCCTCAAGTAGCCCCATTGCCCAGCGTGAGAGGAAATAAAATACCAGACCGACGAGGGGATACTCAAGATCATCGATGATATCAGGTATGAATCCAAGATCGGTGAGAATCTTACGCAGAGCGGCTATAGGGAGTGTCAAGAACGACAACACCCAATACAGGATGTGATGCTTGGGAGATAGCATCGTGGTCAACAATAATTGATACAAGAGATCGTGATAATGTTGATTGAGTGATGCAAGATTACCATATTCACGTACGTTGCAAGAAACAAAACATTTATTAAAGCCGCCTTCAAAGAGGGTGCACAAAAGACAAAGAAAAATTACGTAGGATAGCGACTTCCAAACGCGTTTGGTGATAGCCTCAATAGCAGGTGCACACGACGGGGGCCAAACAAACGCCAGACGGATTGACACACTACTAACCCATTGTGCTAACAACATCACATGAACACAACAAACGATTCATCAAAGTGCGTGATACCTTGGCAGTGTGTAAACTCAAGAGGATGTGTTGAAGCATTTATTACTGCTCTGTAGGCAGTTTCTTGCCTGGCCTTCTATATATCTATAATACAAACGGGCGGCACGCGATCCCTCACCAATAGCCAAACAAGAATAAAAAACATTATATACTTGAACAAACCACGTCCATTTTGTCGATCGTGTTTAGTGTAAACCCCAGGTGTCCAAAAACCCTTCCCAGATGCTCCTTTTCCAATGCACGCGTATGTATGTGAGACGCGGTGATACTACCACAAGAACAAGTACCCAAAATAGTACTCCAAGACTTGATAAAAAGTCATGTAGAAAGTACGCAACCGTTCTGGCTGCTGAGTATCATTACCGATTAATGATAAGATGAAAAAGCAGACAACTCCGGTTCGCTAAATGCATTACAAGCACCAACTTATAAAGGTACTCCCATCATCATACTCCAATTAATGTGGTCTTTTTTATTTTCCCCTTGTCCTTCTCTTTTAGACGTTGCCACTGAGCGTCTTGAATCTATCCTCAAAGGACTTAACTTGCTCCTGCTCAAGGAGTCTTTGGAGGCGTCGTGTTTCACGAACAGCAGCCTCTCGCTCATCTTGAAGGGTGAGCACTTCGATCTGAGCTGTGCTCATTCTGGCAATGACGTCTTGCATATCCTTCTCAGCATCCTCGAGCGCCTTTTCCAGCTCAGTCACTCGCTGGCGGAGTACCTCCATCTGTGCGGCTTCCTCGAAGGACTTATCGGTCAGACGTGGCGACCGGAGCGCACCAGGGAATCGAGGTGATAGCGGGCTGAGCAGTGAAGGCTTGCGGTTGGCCTGGAAACTGGGAGAACGAGGGCCATAGAAACTGGCATTGTTGCTCATACGCTGGAGCTGAGCATTGTGAGCGTCGCGGATAGCAGTAATTTCTTCCTCGTGACGGTTGACCCGATCTTCGGATGCTGTTTGGGCAGCAATGAGCTTGTCCTCCATGGACTTGAGGCTAACCTGGAGAGCAGCGATGCGATCCGAGTTGCTCTTGCGGTCGTTGTCACCTCGGATGACAGCGTTAGCGAGGCGCTCTCGAAGCTGTGCGTTGGCTGCGAGCTGCTGCTGGACTTGAGACGCAAGCTCTCCAACCCGACGGGCCGAGTCATTGAGCTCATCGGCGAGAGCGCGTTCACCCTCGATACCCTTGATCTCGGATTCGCTCATCGTCTCGTACTGGTTTCTGAGGCTGTCAATTTCATACTTAGCAGCATCGCGCTCAGAGACTGCAATGGAAAGAGTGTGCTCGAGACGCTCGACAGCAAGCTGGGTCTTCTCATCCGCTCCGGTCTCGTGCTCGAGTTCCTTGATTCGTTCAAGAGAATCAGCATAGGCGGCCTTCAATTGGTCGTATGCCTTTGCAAGCGACTCGGATGTTACTGGTGTGCTACCGAACGAGTCGCTGCCGGTGCTTGAGCCGCTTGAACGGGCGAAGGAGGGAGGGATAAGAATGTCCTTCTCCTCCAAGAGTGCGCGGAGCAGAGCGATTTCCTGCTCGGCCTTGTCTAGATCCATTTTGAGACCACCAAGACCGCTCTCCACCTGCCACTTCTGCTCAAGGGCATCTTCGGCTCGGCGGCGCAAAACGTTGATCTCAGTACGAAGGTTAGAGATTTCTCGTTCGAAGCCAGCCTTTCGTGGGTTTGCTGAGAGGAGCCTTTCCCGTTCGTTCTGCAACATTCTGATCTTCTTCTCGTTTTCGCGGTTTTGGAACTCCTGGCGATCGAGAAGGTTTTTCAGGGCGCTGTGAAGAGCGTCTCTCTGAGCCTCAACATCCTTTAATCTCTCTGAAAGAGCTTCTCTAGACTCGATCTGCACATTCTTAACACTGTTGGATCTGGACAGGCCTGAAGGGCGTTGGCCACGGAACGAGCCAGTCGCGACTGAGTTAGATCTGGCAAGACCGCCACCGAAACCACCAGACATGGCACGAGACATGCGGGTGTTGTTAAGCGACGGAGTAGGGGAACCGGGTCTTGAACCACTTCGCAAGACGTCATATTCTTTCCTGAGCATGTGGAGTTCCTGCTGCATCTTTGAAGACTCATATGTTAAGTTTGAGTATTCAGCAGCCTCGATTTCGAGGCCCTCGACACGAGCCCTCAGTTGAGGAACAACCTCATCACGGAGGTTGTCTCTCTCGCTGGTGGCCTCGTGGAGTTCTCCTCGGATGGCGTTGATGAGGTCCTCAAAGTTGTTCTTGACAACGCGCTCCTCTGACAACCGCCTCCTAAGGTCGCCGCAGGTGGTCTCAAGATCCTTTAGTCGTCCAGTAGCGTCCTGGTTGTTCATTTGGGCGAGGTCAACTTGCGACGCCTTTTCGGCAAGTTCTTTGATCTGCTGATCAAGCTCTTTTCTTCTCCCCCTTTCATCTTGGAGTTTACTTGTGAGTTCCAATCTTATTGAAGCCTTCTCTTGTTCAGATCTCCTTTGAATCTTTTCAAGTTCCTCTCGACTAGGCTCGGCGTCACTTAATTTTGCCGAACTGTAACCTGAGTCGGAGTAGTAATCACTTGACCTCTTACCAGGGGCCTGAGGGTTGTTGATTTGTTCCTGAAGCCGGTCTACCAGATCTTCCAGGTCCATCTCGCGCCGAATGGAGCTTGCCAGCTCGACGCTGATGGCTTTTAGTTCGTCTTCCATTTCGTCAATTTGCGCGTAAGCGGGGGACTGTAGAACTGGTGAGTATGCGTTACGAAAGGGCAGGATATCCATCACACTGGCGGCATATTCCTGAACAGCGGATTGAGGGTTGCTAACCGTATCATTTGCTGCGCCGTATTTTGAAGGAGATATCGGCGAATATGCGGACGAGAATTCCGTCCCAGACGGTGAGGGTGAAGGCGCTGCCCAGTTGAAGAGAGAAGCAAAGGGTGAGTTCTGGCCCGGCGACTTGGGCAAAGGCTTATTGAGCTGTGGCGATGGTGTGTTTTGAGCCGATGGTGAATTGGTATCATCAGGGGATGAGTCGTAGTTCGCAACGTCAATTGTGACCTTGTCGAGCTTGAGATGTGGTGGAGTTTGCTTTGGAACAAACATAGGAGCGGGAGCCAATTTCGGGTTTGAAATAGTATTATCGGATGAAGGCGATTGGGCTCTTTGAGCGTCGGCTTCAGAGTGTTCCTTTGGCTGTGTTGGCTTGGCGGGGTCGGGAACAGTTGCAATTTCTTTGTCCCTCGAAGTAATATTTTTGCCTTTCTTGTCTTCGTTGTCGTCGTTATCGTCTTCTGTGTCACTCCCATCAAGGATAGTTTCACGGGTAACGTCTGGTCCAGATTCTGATTTCGTTTCAGATATCAAATCGTCATACCCATCCAGGACATCTGAGAAATCAGAGCTGGAGGCAGTAGGGCTGTGTCCTGGAATGTTCTGTATTCCAAGGGTTGTCGCGGCAAGGGGCGCCAGGTTGGCGTCGGGAGCTCTAGAAAGGAATTCGGGTCAGCAACGATTTCTGCAAGGGAAGCCAGGGGAACCAAGTTGGCCATGTGAGACATGAAGACAAAGAAACAAAGGATATAGTTGAGGGCAGAACTCACTGGGCGGTTGGCGGCCCGTTGCGAGAAGCGGAAGAAAACTCGTAGAGGGTAGGACTGTCGATGAGTCCAGGCCTGGAGAACCTTTGGCTCGGCAATGGCAAGTCGATGATCGACGGTAGAGGCGATCCTGATGACGAGAAGCGCAGGGCAATCGCCGACGCCGACGTGGAGAGAGGTTTGCGCTTGATGAAGCTTCCGGAGGACTGAACAGAACCGGTAGGCGAGGTGACAGAGTCGGGGCCGGGGACGGAGGACGAGCCGGGCAAGACGTCGACCGTTTGAGATCGAGCGAGAGTTGCTAGAGATCGCAGAGCGGGCACGTGGGATTCTTTTTGGAGTTGAAACGAATGGCTCGATGCTGCAGAGGACGGACGAGAGTCGGCGCTATTATCGACAGGGTAATAAGAGGTTGAGGTTGCAGCAGCAGAAGTTGCAGATGCGCCAGGAGGTGTCTTGGTATCAGAACGAGTATCAGAAGTTGCAGAATGCTCCGTTACTCCAGACCCCGGAGCGGAAACAGCCAGGGCGGGTTCCATATTTGGAAGATATACCGGCCGGTCCTCGCCAGATCGAAGGACTGTACCAAAGAGGACGCTTCGCAGCAAGTCTTGGTCTTGGACGGCGGTAAGAGGAGCGGGCGAGGTCAGAGAGAACGGTAGAGGCGTGAGGAGTGGGGGTGAAGTTGTAACGGAGGAGAGGGCGTGTGCCGCACGACAGGACGGGACGCAACACAGACACAGACACAGACACACCAATAAGCCAGGTATAAGTTACAGGTAGTACTTTGTACAAGTGGGATAATGTGTACAGTTGGTAGGTAGTAAGTAGGTGGTGTCTTATCACCGGAATAAGGCGCGTCGGTCAATCATGAGCAACGGGTGAGGGAAGGGAAAGAAGAGAAATGAAATTTAGCCCCTGGGGGAGACGAACGAAGCGAAGGGAACAGGAGCAGGAGCTTGGAGCGATGGCTGGGTACTATGCACGATAGTGGTTTAGGTAGTCTAGGCGGTTGATTCTAAGGTCAGGGGTCCAATAATGTTTTCATTTGATCTAAGCTTAGCTCGAAGTAGCTTGGGAAAAGGGGCATGGGTGCGATTCGATGATGATGACGACGGGTAACCCCTGCACCGAATCCCCGCGAGGTTTGCACTTTGTAAGGTCGATCGATCATTATGTGAGGGGCGAACTGCATGTCCCAATCTCATGTGAGGGTTTCTGAAAGGAATGGGGAGGCTTGATAGTAGAGCTGACCTCCTGCAGTCTGGTCTAGCACATACTCGCATGGCATTGGATCGTGAAGAAACAAAGGAAAAGAAACCGCAACATTTGATAGCCGCGCAGTGAACCAGTCAAAGCAGCTCTGTACCTGAAAGGTTAATCGCCTAACCAATTGCAATTAAACAACAAGGGTGTTCTGGTGAAGGTGGTGACCAACGGAAAGGATCCATTGGGGGGGATTTACGGTAAAGTACCTGCACTAGCGCCCTTTTCCAGGCGCTACTATAACAGACTCTTCAGGGGGAGCGACCTATTGATTACCTGTACCTTGACCTTAGAGGTGATACAAGATCCAATTGCATGCGCCGCGCAAAGAGCGGCACGGCACTCGATCCATTTCAGGCTCTATAGCCCTTTCATGTGGATGATTAAGGCACAGTATCATGATACTACCTTCCAAGTCTTGAAGGTCAGGGACAATCCTTTGTCTCTTGACCTTGACAGGTACCTACGCATAGACACGTCCAATTAGACTCATAAAAGTCCCTGTATCTTCATCTCGTCTCGTTGACTCTATGGTCTATAGATGGGACAAGAGAAACGATCTGCCATGGACCAATCTGCGACCAATGCCTCAGGTAGCTTCAATTGCTCAATGTCGTTCCAAAGGCCGAGATGGAATCTGAACAAGGCTGGCGCAGGGGTAAAGCACCAAATTTGGATTTTCAAGCATGTCCTTGGCCTCTTCGAGTCACCTGCCGCCCTCTTCTTTACGAAAATAAACAAAGTTGCGTGACGGAAAATTGTGTTACCGTTATATTAAGGCGGCGGCTATCGAAACGGTTTCGCGATTCTGTGCATATGCGTGTAACCGCACGTCAGATACTCTTTTTTTTTTTTTTTTTTCTTCTTCTTCTATTTCGTTTCTTTTTTTCTATGCACAATTTCAAATTCTCCGGCTCTAGAGGAAAGAAAGGCCACTACAGTCGATCATAGTCCGTATGGTATATATGTCTAATGCATCCTTGGACAACATTGATTTCTCCGGCAACACATTCAGCTCAACCGCCTCATGATCCAGGGGTTCAGATAGCGCCCCTAGATTGACGAATCAAGTGCTAAAGGGTGTCTAATGAGCTACTGAATACCTGACGAAATGGGCCATCACTGGTTGCGTTTAGCGCCTGGCAAACATTCATGAAGCATCTAATAATTGATTATCAACTCTAGACTCACTCCGTCCCTTTTTATTCATAATTATGCTTTCTATCAGTGACTGGCGGTGAATGTGTAATGTCTTCACAGTGCTCTATTCAACAGGACGCCAAATTGGACTCTTGTTTGACACATTCTGGAAAAACAGGTTGACATCTCGTGAACTGTGTCCATGTGTTACAACGGATTCTTATTGCAGGGTGTCCCTTGTTACACACTTTGTTATCTGTCCGTTTTCAGGGTCTTTCTCTTAGATCCGGATCACGACTGGCTTGAACTCTATTGCCATGACAGGCAGGGTCATCGGCAGTCGAATGTAACAGATAATGATACTGTGAAATACTCTAGCGATAAATCGTTAATTGTTCTGATCGTACATCTACTCAGAGCAACAGACCTGTCCTCCTGTCGCTATCATACAGATGCATCACAAATTATCCAGCACTATCGAAAACCAAGCATCGTAGTCATTCGGGCTAATAAAGATGCACATCATCAAGACAGGGGTACATTTTAGTACAGGGTAATATCTGTGCCTGGCACCTCAAGACCAAGCCAAGTCACCTTGGAACAACAGACTTGCCCGGAAACGTTCACATCCAGTCCAAGTGGCACCATGAACCGCAGATCTTTACATTTCTCACACAATCACTGTAACGCTTCAGCTTTCATCACACAATAGCACATTGAAAACGTGCTTCGAGGGACATCAAATGCAACTACAGACCTTGGATAACCCCCACTGGCTTGAAATTAGGTGGCGCTTGAGGTTGTGACGCTGCCAATGTTGTTTGCTGATCGATCTTTCTTAAACACACTCCTTTTTATCACAAAAAGCTAATGAGGCGCTATCGTTACTGTTTCGACGACTGCCCCAAACCGAGTCTGGCGCCATCACATCCTAATTTCCCATGGGGTATGGGGGGATAAGCAGGTTGCCTCTTTCGACAAACAAGTCGCTGGTGCTTGGCTCAGTCAGATCTGTTATAGGGTATTCGTTTCGTGTTGGCCATGAATCGTGTCATGTTTTCAATGCACAGCATAGAACACGACGAACTTGATTAGCGAAAGGTAGTCTAATGCTAGTCTGTCAGATGACTTTAGAAACGGTTCTCGTATCGGAGTCTGAGTCTAGTCTGGAGGCTTGGGTCTCTGGCTGTCATGGTGGCACGATGGCAGCCATGTGCTGCCCCTGTTGGCAAGACATGACCATAGAGACGATTACTGTCGAGAGCACTAGCCGAGACCTTCATCGGGGACACGCACCAGTAGGTGGCAGGTGACAGGTACCAGCAACCTGGAATACCAGAGAAGATATGTGCTGAAACAGATCATTGGTGATGGTAGACATGATCATCAGCTAGTGAATCAAGCCAACTCTACTAGCCGATTCATTGAGACAGGTCAAAAGGAATGTATCTACCACTATGAAGGGAGAAAACGCGCGATACTGTGGTAGCATGCAAAAAAGTGAAATATGCGTATTCTTAAGCTTCAATATTAGGTATGACACTATATCACGATATACTTCCGTTTCAGCAACACCATACACCAAGTTCAACAACCAATATAAACGCCCTTTACCCATCAATTACTCACGCAACGTTTCCTTTGGGAAGCAATGTCCATTGTCCTCCACAAGAACACTTACGTTGCTGTGCCAGGACAAACGTAAACCCAGGTCTACTCCCAAAGATATCCTCCATCACAGCAGTGCACCTCGAGCACCGCCTCCACTGTCTGTTGGGGGAGGGTCTGATCTGCATCCGCTTGAATACATCGACGTAAAGCATACCCCGTGCCTTCTTAGCCGCCAAACTGTGTTCGTCATCCTGGACCTCGAGAAGATCGTAATTTGCAAAAAACAGTCGGCCCGGATCTACAGTTTTTCGAAACACCGGAAGGTCTGTGGCGAAGAACTTCTTGATGATCTGGATAAACGCCGAAGGGGGCGATCCTGACAGAAGCATGGAGAGTTCTATCTGCGAGCGGGTCGACTTGACTGCCATGTCAATTTGCTTGCCCTGTGGCGGGTTCGGCTGAGCCTTGACGAAGTTTGGCAGGAAGATTTGGTAGGTCTGTCGTATCTCCTTGCTAAGCTCGGTGAGGAGAGTTTCAACTTCGGAAACCTTCACGAGTGCTGAAGAGGTCACCTGCTGCATTGCCTGATATGCCTGTTGAAGCTGAGGGGCCGCCCTGCCTGAAGTACCCTCAACGACAGCCGACTGCCTCCTATAGAACTCGATGGCCCGGCCACTCAATCCTTCCAAGTGTGCCAGCCGTCGACAAACTGCTGAAAGGAACCCTCTACTAGATGAGCTCATTATGAAGTGAAGAGCGACGTTGTTCTTCTCTTGGAGGTAAGAAGCCACCTCACTGAAGCGCTCCCGGGTTAATAGTGATTGGAAGTGACTGTCGTTCATAAGCTCAAAGAGAGAGTCCATGAGCCAAGCAATCAGATCAAGTGCCCACTTTGCACAGCCAACAAGTGTCGCCATGACCTCTGTATTTGTGTTAGCAGCTGCTAATAGTGTAAGTGCCGTGTCGGCTATAACTCACCAGGTTCGTCCAGAGGACTGAGTTTTTCTCTGACTGTAACGGGCGTGTTGCTGGCAATAGTAATGAGAACAACAACGTTCCGGACGTTCAGAAAGAGCATGGAGAATTTGCCTAAGAAGGATCGGGGACTGAAATCACCACGGAACCCAACCGCGTTCATGATGCTGAGGCAGTACTGTAGAGAGCCATTTCGCACAAGGGAATCGTGATGAGTGTCTTCTGAGTAGTCGATCTGGATTTTAAGGATCCTGATAAGCTCAGTGACCCAGTCCTGGACGAATCCTGCTTTGTGTTAGTGATACACATAGTGATGATTGGAAGAAATGCGCACTCTTCTTTGTTGTATACGGCCTCACGATGGCAAGTATATCATCGTAGTTGTTCTGGTGAAACATGGCTGGTGCAGCAGTGACTGATAGTGCAGCAATGCTACCAGCATAATTGGCTGTTACTGGGTTAGAGATGTTTGTAGTCAATGGTGCGAATGGACATACCTTCTTGCATCGTGTTTCCAATGTCGCCATTAGGGTAATGCAGCTTCGTCCATTTGATTTTGCCGTCTTCACCCATCTGCACCATCGAGCAATAAGTAGGCGAGAAGGCGATTTGTTGACCTGCAAATTCTGTCAGCCAGGGCTATAGAGATATTATGTGGATGACTTGCATGGCCCTTCGTCTGTAAATGTCCACCCAACTTGTCGAAGGTTCATGATCTTGTTGAATTCCTGAGTTGTGTAGATTTCGTCAAATGTTAGTCGATCGTGGTACTCTACCGTGCCGTCTGCGAAAGCGAGCACCAAAATTTTGCCGAAAGTAAGGGTATGGAATGCAACGACAACTTTGTTGGACGTAATAGGTGCGACCTTGCGCAGTTGCGTGACAGGAGGTAGTTCTGACGAAATGCTGTTTCGTCGGCTCCCGAGCTGCTCCCAAGCTGACGATAGATTCTGCCGTTGCTCAACAACCTCCCAACGGTCGAGAACACTTTGTGCAGCCTGGTAGGATCCCTCACTGGGGGTACGCGACTTGACTGTGACAACCATAGGTGACGTGGAACTCTTTCCAGTGTTATCCAGTATAGAGGGAAGAACTTCTAGGTGGGAGAGTTCGATCATTGATGCGTCAATACTGGAATCACCAGGGCCGCCCTGAAGCCAGTTCGTGGTAGCCAAGTGTTTCTCAACCAAAGACGGGCTTAAGTTTCCTGCAGGTCTCCCTGGGACCTTGTCCGCTTGAGATGCTTGGCCCCATTGGATCTCGATCTTGACGAGCCTCAATTGTTTTGAGGTTGTTGCAAGTGCAAGGAGTAAATGTTCTGCTAATTGTTAATGGCAACACTTGAGATAGGCTGGTGATCAGATAGACTCACTCTTTTCAGATGTGAAAGCTGCGTGTGTGATGAGTTCATCGGAAGCGCTTATACTTTCTAGTTCTATAGTTGTCTCCTCAACTCGACTGTTGTTTTGTGACCAGATCATCCTGAGAACACCATGTGTAGTGATGGTCAACAGAGCGCTCTTGGCAGGGTTGGGATGGGATGGCCCGCCATGTTGGGCAAACGAACTTTCATAAGTATATCCGTTGGCCTGTTTGTTTGCCGGTCCGTACATGATATTGTAGGACTATTCGTATCACGGTTAAGAAATGATACAAGGCATAAATTGTCGAATAGACGTACCTGTTGATTTGAAGGCGCAACCGTGAGCCAATAGGCACCGACGATGGTATGGACATCATCAATCGGATCAGCGTCCCATTTCCTTTGAACAAAGGGATGGTTGAGAGAGATGGAGAAGCTAACGATAGTAACACGACCGGCGGCATCGATCATCGCCAGGTCTGGAGTACTCGTGCCAGCCCAAATTAAGTGAACAATAGGGACTGCTGGAGTGCCCTTGGCAAAGGGACAAGTGGTAGGATCACTCAGGTCCCAGGAGCCATCGTCTGGAGAACGTCGCAAGTAGCGAAGTTCGACGTTCTGGCCATCGGGGGTGATGTTGGCGATTGAGCCTGTCCTTGACCATGCTACCGCTCTATTGCGTGTTAGTTGATTGACACATTCGGTTTGTTGGTTAATGAACTAGGGGTTTCATACTGGCAACACCCTCGGATCCTAATATCGTCCATCCGTTGCTGGAGCTGCTTGCTCTGCACACGTCCCGATAGAGAAAGACCGACACCGACGGCATCGCCGAAAAGGTCATCAACGTCGTTGAGGTCCACTGGCATGGGATTGTCCAGCATGAGCGGCATCTTTTCCGATGTCATGGGAGGAGCGAGTAGGTACCGGACTAGGGTATCAATAATAGTAGTAGTGGTAGTGGAAGTAAGAGGGAACAAAAGTGAAGGGTAGAACCAAAAGTTTAATCAATCAAAAGAACAGATATGAGCATGATTCAGTCATACAAGTATTTAGGTTACGGTGTGAATAAAGTTTAATGCGAGAGGGGATGATTAAGCTTGGGATTGAGTCTCTGCTCCTGCTTCTTCTCGAGGTTGAACGGGTTTCTACGTGAGAAAGGCTGAAAGACTCCTCGAGGCTGAAGCAAGAGGTGTTGCCCTGTAACATCTCTTATTGGTTGGACAGACTCCTAAAGTGGATGCGAGCTTGGATCCAATGAACGACATGTCGCGTCTCTCAGGTAGTTCACGTGTCTTGGTGTATTCAACATCAATCATCAGCAGCTAAATGTTTCTTATTAATTTACCTACTGATTGTCCGTATACGCATGTTGATAGACTCTTTGGACCAACCTGGATTTGATGTTGAGCTCCGCCATCGGACGCGGCCTGCCCGTAGATGGTCGCTTCAGTTCAGACGCTCTAGAATGGACGTCGAACAAAGCCCTCACTCTCTCTGCAGGTTCACCGTTTTGGCCGAGAAAGGGTCTCGCAAAACTCTTGTACTACCGCACCTGAACCCGAACTTGATTACCACTCTCAAGAACACAGTATCGATAGGTCGTTGTTGAATCCGGGCCCTCGGATAGATGCTTAGAACTGCGCTCTGTATCTATCTGTTCGTGCTCACTACACGACTCACTTTACACGATACCGATTTGTTTCTCCCGCATTGCACGATCGTGTTAGAAGCTGGACCCTGCCCTCACTTTGGCATACTAGGAGTTCCCTGTTTTGCCTACAGTTTGTTGGTTTGCTGAGCGCCTTGGCAAGGAACCGGAACCATAGCTGGCCCTCGCACCGCCCGTTCTTCCACCACAGACCACGAAACGCACGTGTACAATGGATCTAGCATACCCTCATCCCCCATACGATGTACGAATGAACTACGCAATACGTATTAGGGCGTCTGGAAACAAACTTTGAAAGCCCGCATTGCCTTGCATCGTCTGTGCTTCTCCCCTCCTGCCGTGATCCACACTCGGCCAAACAGTTTCAGGTATATGTATCTGTACAACTAGACTGCATACGATATCCATCGGTGATAGCCTCATCTCCATATTTATTACACCGCATCGTCTTTCTAGTACTCATGCGGATATTGATCCGTGATCGGGCTGAGCGTGTGTTTTCTAAATCAACCAAGCCGCGCAATCCGTACTTTGGTCAATGAAGTTGCCGGAAAGTGACACTCGGCAGTATATACCGAGTATCAAAAGGTAATAGCTTCGTTCTCGTGCAGAACTAACGCAGTTGAGAAAGACATCATCACGTTCGCGAGGTGAAGTAGATGGGCCTTCTTTGTTAGACAATGATTTACAACTGACTGCAACGAGGCACTTGCTTAAACCAAGTTTTCAGCATGCGGGGATCACTAGTTACACTGACTTACACAAAACGTAGCCTCTTGTGTAAGTGATAGTCATCAAGAGAGGTCCTAACCTAACAGACAGACTTGGATATTCCTATCACGATAACCCAAACATGTCCAATAACACTCACCGAGACACAGACCTATAAAGTACCGAACACAATAGAGTTCGACAAGTTCGTATGAAGATCCGCAGAATTGGAACCGACCACGATGACGCTTACAATACACACGAATCATGTAACCCGCTGTACTTCGTATAATTGTCCTGAGAGTGTTGCACTGGGGCTCATGGGTTGCAACTGTATTCTATCTACGCGAACATAGCTGTGCAACCTGTGGCAACGTGAACTCGGAAAGCCTGCACGACCAGCTACGTTTACCTCGTTGCAATCACTGTGTGAGATTGGATAGTTGCTGTAATATGCTCGGGTTTTGAGTTGCCGAGGTCTTAGAGCGGATCCAACAATACCGGTTCGTGAGGCTTACGAACACTACCAGGTATTGACCAAGATAACAGTACTAATAGAAGACACACCCTCCTGTTGTTGGTGTTTGATGTTGTCCAACATCAGGCATTGCTGCGGCACGGTATATGCGTCTCTCAGGAGTTTACGGCTTGGTGTTGAAGTTGACGTTGGGCTGAAGGATGCTGTCTATGTTGAGACTAATCAGCCTGCCATCTGTCCACTTAGTTCGGCGGGCTCCCCGAAGATCTTCAGAATAAATGCTACGAGCTCGGGTAAGACCCTCAAAGAGATACGTTGACCGGCGGCAAAAGTGTGCAGCTGTGATATTTAGGTGATTCAAGGGTCTTGGCATTGGACGGTTCTGTGGTGGACGGCAGCATGTCGCTTAAACAGATTTGGATGGAAACAAACCCTGGCTTGTCAGATTAGCAGCCTGTACCCCCTGCATCATGGTAGCGTTGCATGCAAATCTGACAATTGCAACAGAAAGGGACAGACTAGTTGAAGTCTGGTAGTGATGGGCATCAGTAATGCCTTGTGACTCTTGTTTTGAGGTTGCCAATCTGCTAAGTCTTGTGGGGGTGATGGTGACGATGCGGTTTGACAGGCGAAAGGCAAGATATAGACTAAGGTAGAAGCTATGATAATCGACACCAGTAAGACGGAGTCTGGTGAAGCTGGGATGTATCTTGTTGGTTAATTAATAGTATGTAATAACAGTAGTCAGTCGCAAGGTTTCATTGACTGATTTCTTATCACCACGACCAACTCGACGTGGCAACCTTGTCCATGAGACAAAAGAGACACAGACAATAATTGCTGGATGATATGACAACTGGTGTAATGCATTGCGATGTACTCTGTACTTTGCTTTGCGTTGCGTTGCATTGCATTGTGCGTGTCGAAAACTGGGCCGTGGAGAGCGACACGTTTTTCTTTCCTTTTTGCAAGAAACGTGGATCTGCGCATGTATGCTTCTTCCTCTTTAGAATGATTCAGGTAGGTATGTATGCATGTACAATGATCCTCCCGTGTGCGTTGCATCATGACCGTCGGCGTGTGTTGTTCGTTCACTTGTGGATGATAGAGCAAGGTCCGATGAATTGCGGGTTTTTGTTTTAAGCCTTTGGAGTAACGGTTGCGGACGCGCATTGGTCCCATAGCGCCGTATCAGCTAAACTCATAGTGGACTAGAGGACAAAAGTCGGGGGCTTGTTACAGCGAACAGCCACCCAGAAGCCAGACTATGGTGATGGTGATACCTAGCTCAACGTCCACAGATGTACGGATGCCTGGGCTGGGTCTAGTTAGATCGGTCAGCATCTTCACACCCAGTCAGGTACCGTGCAGTGCAGTAGTTTCGGGCCTAACGAATGTCTGCCCGGGACCTTGGGACTCCGGTTGCATTGCTAGCTCAAGAGCTAAACAGAGTTGGCGTTGAACAGCAAACAGTTGCACTTTGATGGACAGTCAGCATGAATGCCAACTGACACAATTGGCGACCGCAACTGTGGGTTGGGTTGGGTTGCAGAAACGGTGAATACAAACTTTTGGTAGTATCCCGTAAACTCATGTTATTGCCTGCGAGTTGGCGACTGACAGAGTTATTTCTAGAACGCCGTGTTAAAATGATACCTGCAGGGATCGAGGGTCGAAGGCTGATGGGATGGGATGGATGGTCAGAACGGCCATCGACATATTCTGAAGCACCGCCGTGATTCTTGAGCCAAAAACATGTTCGTGTCATCCTTGCAATATACAAATCTGGAGTGATGCCGAACTTGCGCCCAAACAACGAGGAGGAGGAGGACAACACAACACAACGCAGGACAGCACAGCGCAGGACACGGCGCGGCGCGGCGGGACACTTGGACTGAGCTTCTCATAATTGCTACGGGCTATTTGGGTGTTATTATCTACGGGGTAGACAATGCAATATGTTAATTAATTACCTGTCTAGGTAGATGTCCCTGCTACCTACTCACCTGCCTGTGTACTCAATCCAAACCGGGCTGGTACTAAGGCAAGCAGTTGTCTCCTTTCTCTCTCTCTTTTTTTGTTGATTTTCTGTCGTCTTTCCTCTTTTGTCTTTTTTTTTTCTCTCTGTCGTATCATATGCAAACTTCAGGTACTAGCTTGCAATTTCAACGCCATCTAAAACGCCATCAACTAATCGTCGATTGTCAATTGTTTCTCGGTCGGTTCTACTCCAACTCTAACCCTCGGACACGTACAGCTCGCAAGCCTCAAACCTCAACGCTCGATCGTTCTCGGAAGCTTATTCTGCCCGGCGGACTTTTTGAGCAATTAGAGCAAAAAATAGGATTGAATTTGACGCCTCGCTCTCGCTTCCAATCTATTGTTACCTTATTTATCGTTAGCT
Source organism: Fusarium praegraminearum (assembly GCA_002093855.1). NCBI lineage: Eukaryota > Fungi > Ascomycota > Sordariomycetes > Hypocreales > Nectriaceae > Fusarium > Fusarium praegraminearum. Next base: position 61,905 of record LXHY01000027.1, on the reverse strand, counting down.
GGGCTTGGCTTGTCCCGATTCTGGTACAGGTCTCACTCTCACTCTCTACTGCATAGCAGGTACCGTACCTGTCTCGACCGAGCTACCATATCGTACCCGCCCATCCTCAGTCTTAGGTTCACGGCACTTGGCGACGATTTGGCGACAGCTTCGGGAAATGCAATCACCTATGACGACGAGCTATTCAAGTCGTTGAATCGTTTCAAAAAAGTACGCGAAAAATTAATATCTTTCCTTCGAGCTTCCCCACGATTTGCCGACTTCGAACCGACTCTTCTTTCACTTGCAGTTTCACCAGCCTACCATCAACCGTATCCGATCGCCCAACCGACTACTACCTACCTACCCATCGAACTACCATCAAGACCAGGGCGACCGAGGGACGGTGGCCTGCGGGGGGCCAACTTGACAGCAGTGGACCTTGTATCGCCGTTCCTTTCCAGTTCATCCCATGATCAACGTCGACTAGTCTATCCTGTCGTCTCATCACCACTCCCTGTCGCCATTGCGACAACCCTGCTGCATTTCCTGCTGTAACCCAACGATACCCTCTACCGGACATCGTCATGGGCCAGGGTGATGGATTCTCAGCGTTGGACTCAAGGCTTCGGTCGAGCGAAGGTTACTGGCCGAATTCGGGCACGCCAACGGAGTCTACTGATAGTAATAGCATGATGAGCTTGAGAGATAGCGGTAGTCTCTTTAATCAGGGTCCAGGTGCCCTGGATGATATTATGAGCTTTCTCGACAGCGAAACCCTCGATTCTTGTCCTGAGAGTTTATCTCATCGTCTTCATCCCAGACCTCTGCACCATTACACAAATCAGCCGAATCACGCAAAGGGCCGCGTACATGCAGAATCTTCGCATGCGCATGCATACGATATCCAAAACATGCATTCTCAACTAGAGCGCCAAAAGCCACCACTGCAGCCGCAACGCCAACGCCGTGTTCCCACAAAGCTCGACACTAGCGACTTCACGCATCATGTTGATCAGGATCAGGATCAGAACCAAGGTCTTGGTGATCTCAGCTTTTTGCTGCCATCGCGTCCCATGAGTATTGCGACTACCGCTATGACGACAACCACGATGGACAATGGCTTCGAGCCTTACCCACCGCCTGCGCGGCCCGGGAGGGAACAAATCGAGTTGCACGTCCCACCAGATGCACGGCTTGGTCGTGACAGTCTACGATATAATTCACAACAGTACCGCCTCAGTGCGATTGACACTGAATGTCTGTTTCCTGACGACAGCTTATCAACATCGGACCGACGCCCATCTTCTTCACGCAGTCACCTTGTCCAATGGCGACGCACTCCGAGTGTCAAGTCCGACTCTAACAAACACCCGAGGGCCTCCTCTGATCTTCAACCTCCAGCGTTAGATAACCGACCTTCAACAACGATCACGAGGGAAGAGTTCGAGTCTCTTCCGCCAACGATACAACGAAAAGTAAGTTCATTCCTCTCATTAGTCTGCGGATCTCACACTTTGTGATCCATATTTTGTTCCTGCTTTCTTCCTCGATGCGACGGTAAGGGAGCAGCAATAAGCGAAAGTCTAAACCGCTAGATATGCGGTCAACGGATTGTCGTTGTCATTGCCATGCCAATCCGTAATCATCATTCTCCCATGACTCCATTCTTCAATTGAGGGACAGAGTTTTTGCACCTCGACAAGTGTCTTTCCCCTTCTTCTATGGGACAAGTCGTGGAGTCCGGCTCAGGTAGAGCGAACGGTCCCGAATCATCACGACTCGACTTGGCAAGGTTAAATTCGACCTGCGTCTAAAATGGATGGATCCTCCTTTTTTGGACCTGGACCTGCCAGGGCCAGTTGCAACCGCCCAAACCCAGAAAACCAGGGGACCTTGAGGAGCCGGGGGACCGCCAGTAATCGCCAACAGAACCCACCGGCCCACCGCAACAGCCTTGACCTTGCCCTGTCTGTCTAGCCTGGCGAGCGGTGGCCGTTCTGGCGGCTCCACGCACTCGGTGGGCTCAGTGCTTACCCATTGGCCGATCACCCCAGCATCTTGTACTGGACCCAGTACCAAGCTGAGCTCTCCTTCGCTCAGCAATCACATCCCCCAAAGAGGCGTTGTGATGGCGCCCAGAACTTGCAGTTCCTGGACGATCCATGTACTATGTATCAACGTGCTTGTGCGCCCGACAGTCACCAGGCGTCATACACCCCCAAGACATTCGAGTCGTGCCCCACGAGCCATTAGTTGACGGCTCACTGCCCTAGCTCTACCGCTTCGTTCCTGAATTGAGACATATCCATTCCGATTCCAGTTTCGCCCCTCTCTTGTACCTTAAGAACTAGGGAGTCCCTTTCATAGTTTATGTGCCTTATATTTGTCCTGTTTACTTGATTATTGTCTTCTTCACATAGTTCTGTTACTTCATACTAAACATATTCCCTTTTCAGTACTTCTCAACTATCGAGCGATCGCAATTGGCCCACTCTCCAGACTTGGGACGACATCAACGATCCGGGAGCGTCGGACAGGATCAACTCCTCACACCCTGGTCATCACTTCCAAGGCCGCCTAGAAGAAGCTACGAGCCCCAAGAAAGGCCCATTACATCGGATGCTTCTTTACAACACCTGGATCGTCCACGTATTGCTTCTGCAGATCAACGATTCTACGCCAATCTGCCCGAAAAGATAAAGCGTCGGCATCTCACTGACGAGGAGCTTCTATTTGCCTATCAATCACAAGAAACTCGAAGTGAGGCCACAGAAGAGCTGCCAGATAAGACTGATATTGAGTGGCAATCACAAGATATCATGTTCCAGTCTCCAATCCCAAGCCCAAGGTTGTCCGGAGGGCGATCGTCCTACTCCAGCATGCTGCCACGACAAAATGATAAAGCGGGAAAGAGCTCAGAAACGACAAGACCGGATTCTTTCTACGATAGCTTTAGGTGGTTGGACGACGAAGAAGGACTTGACCTTCGTCTGTATCTAGATGATTATCACATCAACCTGCGCGAGGAGGTACCAGTCCCAAACAAGAGCCGAAGGCCTTCATTCCGTCGTCACCTGTCTATCAACAAGCTACCGTTCGGAAGGCCTTCTATGACTTGCGACAGACTTGCGCAAGAAGAAATCATACCTTCCCCAACTGCTGTTGCTCCCCCTGTCTCACGCACCTCCGTTGTCGGCCCGTTCGGTCACAGCCGTAAGAAGTCACGGGCCCGAGCATTGTCGTTGATATCTGCCAACAGGCAGAGTATGATTTCGCCGTTGCAATCCCCAATTGATCCCGCCGCAACTCACTATCAAGACCCTGAGGCTCGAAAGAAGCTGCGAGAATGCCTAGCATCACCGCAAAAGTTTGACGAAGCTATTGAGTTCGGGTTCTTTTCCGACGGAGGGTCGAGGCCTCAGACAGGAGTGTTCAGTAAGAACACTGTTCATCAACAAGACAGGTTGCGCAGCTTCCTGGAGGATGATCGATCATCCAAATACAGTGATGACGCTTCAGCAGCCGAGCCTGATTCCCCAAAGACGCCTCAATTATTCGACAAGCCACATCAGATTCGATCTGTGAGAAATAGTATCGAACACTCTTCACATTCCAGGATGGATAAATATATGCCGGACACAATGGCCAGTCGAGAGATGACGCTTCGCATGACCTTGACGAGACCGGACCTTCGGCAAAGCGAGGACCAAATCTATGGCTGGAAGCAGGGTAGCAGCCACGGGGGTTCAGGCCGCGACGAGCCTGCCGCGAGTCCGGTCATATACTCTCGTGGTGGAAACCCTAAACAGAGCATCGAAAGACAACTTTCTGCTTTAGATCAATGGGAGGATCATCAAGAACACGACAGCGGTGCCGTGAAAAGGCTTTGGAATCGAGTCAAGCGGTCTTGATTGGTCACAAAGACAAAAGCCTCGAAGCCACGCATCTGTTGTAAAGGAAAAGCCATTCGTTTTTAATTTCTGGCCGATACTGCTTCGTACATTCCTTTTGTCACATTTGCTTACTACGAAATACCCCAAATGTTTAATCGCCATTATAGACCTTTCTTCTCATCAAACTTGTTATGGTTCATTCAGTATATATACAGGCATTTCACCTGAGAACAACAGTCTTAGGTACTCATTGGATGGAGTTTGGGAGTTGTCATCTTGTCCCTGGTTGCTCGCTGCTATTCAGCGCCGACCCATACATAGATTTTTTGTCCCTAGTTGCACTCTGCCAGCTGGCAAGCATGGCGTAAATTGAAAGCAGATACTGGTCACATACGCTATCGAAACTCAATAAAATGTGCATATGCAGCAGTCGCCAACCTATCGGTTACAATAGACCTATATTGATTCTTATTCCCTCAACTATCGCTATCCATCATCCATATTCTTTTTATGACCAGTCAAGCTTTCCAACACGTGGAACGCTTCGTCCCCCCGTCTGCTTTTTCATAATCCCACATGTTATGCCCAAGCACTTGCATCCTATTTTCATGCAGCCAGCAAGGATATATCACACGGCAAATGTGATTCCCATGCCTCCGGCATATGTCACCAAAAGCAAGCCATGCATTTTCGTAAAACAGTAACCCGGAACGAGCACCCATATCCGGAGTGTTACCCCTTATCCCCGCCGCCAGCGTGCGTGCCTCGAATAGTTCATGCAAGTCTTAGTTGACACCTTTGGACTAAAGCTGACTCAAAAAGCAAAAAAGATCTTCAAGAAGCAACAGCTTCACTATCCAGGGGTCAATAAGTGAACTCAGACATGAGCGTGGGTACGAAAAACGAAGAAACTTGGAAGTGGTCCAAGCTACAACAAAAGGTTATTTCGTTTCTTAGGCCCGAGTTTTACTTCTCCCCGATGGTCCATGTGTACCTATGCACATCATAAGCCGTGCGTTGCAACTTGCAAATGAGGTGAATAGGGGCGGCAACAGACGGGCAGACACGGGGCGAGATTATGATACGGTAAAAAGCAAGCAAGGGCCATATCCTATTCGCTGGAGTGATGAGCAAAACGGTAGAGAAAAAAGAAACTCCGGTACAGGGAATCGAACCCTGGGCTCCGCGGTACTGATCTCTCAAGTTATGAGAGCGCGAAATGTTAGCCACTACACCATACCGGATGCTGTGTGAAAGTATCGCCAACTACTGGCATCTAGTTGCGCCTTCACGTTGGCCTTGCCCCTGAACACTTGTCATCCTCGAAGGTTTGTCTTCAGATGTGAGACAAGAGATAACCAAAAGCGTACATGTGGTTGAATTATACCATAATGTCTGCCTCCCCTGCTGTTCTATATCCTCCAGTATACCAATGCTCAACTTGTCAAAAAAGACACCGTCATTCCATCGCTTGCATCTTTTCAGACAATAAAAGAAAATGTCTCCCAGTAAGACACCATATTATCATACAGTTCTGATCCATGATCCATGATCCATCATAGCTCGTACACATATCCCTTAGACCTCCTCGTCGCTTTCTTCACCGAGGAGCTCGCCTTCGTCATCGTCAACAGCGGCGTAGTCACCACGTCCTCGGGCGAAGCTGTCTCGGGTGGTGTATCGCCTCGACCAGTTGCCGCCTCTGCTTCGGTTCGACACACGCTCGTAAATTCCGGTGGTAGAACGCCATACGGAAGTCAGGACAAGTGGCAGCGAAGCAACCACAGCCGCCAATGCTGAGACAGCAATGACAGGATACTTGATCCAGGGTTGCTCACTGTCAAAGGTGGCACTGTTGTCGCCCAGACGGATCTGGCCAAACTTTCCACTCCAGTTGCGGTAAGCATACCAGCCAAAGGCGAACGCAACTCCGATAGGGATCACAATGGCAAAGAAGATACTCCAGCCCGAAGCACGATGCTTGCGCTCGTATTCTTCCTCATGTCCCTCGCAAGGCCACTCATCGTTGGTCTGGTCCAGCTCTTGGCCGCCGTCACATGTTGTCAATGGGATGCGTCTGTATGCCGAAGGCCCATTCCAGGTGGTTTCGTTGGGATGTTGGCCACACCACTCCTGGCGTGAAAGAGCATCATGGCCTGGGACCAGTTTACATTGCCCGTGGTTGTCGGGTTCGAAGTTGTATGCACTGCGTCTTGTTAGTCTTTGTTGATCGCATCTGACGAATCAGGTCACTTACCATTCGAAGTCTCTTCGGGTACATTCGCAGTTTTCGTATTCTCGCAGACGTGACATGCTTGCTTGGTTGTAGCACTTGCGATCCGCCTTCTTTCGGAGGTACTTGGCCTTGTGTCCAAAGAGACAGTCGTCTTTCTGGAGAGGGTGTCTAGGAGACCAGAGATCGTAGTCTGCATCCTTACAGGGTTGGTTTGTGAGCCCGGAGAAGTCAAGGTTAGCAGCAAACATCTTTTTGTCGTCTGTTCGGTACCAGACCAAAAAGTTTCGAGAGGTTCCACTGTGAACAGATGTCAAATCTTGGACAGTGACTTCTTTCTTGCTAAACTCAAGATCGGTCCAAGTCTTGCCTTCATCGACTGAGTAAGAGACCGCCTTCGACTTGACACTGTTTGCACGAGTGGCACGTTGTGCGAGCACGACAATAGAACCCTGGTCTCCATACTGCCAAGTCCAGACGCCCTTCTTGACATTTTTCCAGGTGATGCCACCGTCAGCCGACATGAAAGTATCGGCATCCTTGACGTCTCCAAGGCTTGAACCAATGTTTCCGTATGCAAAGATCATACCAACAGCGGTGCTTGCAGAGAAGGTTCTGCCTTTGTTCTCCCGCTCGGTATAGTGGTGCAGGTGAAGGGCACATTTACCATCTCCTAGAGAGCTGCATGAGTACGACTTTCCGTCTACGTCCTTCGTGGGAGGTGCCAGAAAGGTCCATTCCGCACCGTCGTTGTGAGAAATCTTGGTCTGAATCGATTTCTTACCCTTCTTCTCTTCGGGGTTTGCAACGATGTTGATGAGAGTAACGCCCTCGAGACCGGCGACCTTCTCAAAATCCACGTATCCAAGTTCATCAGCGTTGACGTTGGAGGCACTCAGAACATATGTTGTGCCATTGGAGTTGCTTTTGATGATTGAACCACGGCGGTTCCCCTCAGACAGATCGGTAGCGACAAACAAGTTAACAGCATGGTTGGAGCTGTCGAGGACGGTGTACAACGATGAGTGAGAGTCGTGAAAGTTATCAGGAAATCTAGCTGATTCGAATCGCTCTCCGTCCATGCTAGCAATGGCTTGTAGGCCGACCTTGTCCTTGCCATCCTCAGAAACCTCGTCGGTAGCAAGGATGAATTCATTCATGGTCGCGAACGCTGCAACGGTGCCGTTGTGGGTGATTTTGTCTTCAGGGGAAAAGTCTTCGATGGTGACAAGAGTCTTGTCTTTCTTGGCGTCCTCGTCTTTGTGGACAAGGCAAACAATTTGATTCTGCGCACGGAACTTGAAAGCGGAGTTTCCTGTAAACTCGCACTTGGTTGCATATCGCTGCAGAGTCTTCCAATTGTCGCCCCGATCGGTGGAAAGCGAAGCCTCTGGGTAGCAGTCCTTACTTCCTGAGATGTCATCGCAACGGTTGCCAAGCCAGATCAGCCAGTCCTTCTTGTCAGGGTGGAAACTCATGTGACCATTAGGATCAGCAAAGGGTGCTTCGAAGCTGTGGAAGCTATGACCACGGTCAACGGTATAGATGACCTTCTTGGACTTTGTAAGAAAGAAGACAACCTCCTTGAAATATGTATGAGGATTAATGTTCAGAATCTCCTCCTTTTCGAGTATGCGCTTCCAGTTCTTGCCATGATCTGAGGTGATCCACAGCTTATTTTCAACCTCGACTTTGCCGTCGGGTGTTTTCTCTCCCATGGGCCGAGCAATGACAACCTCTTCCGATGAGCCGCCAGAGTCGTCGCCCATAAGATAAAACTTCTGCATGTCTTGTCCCGTGACACCTGCGAACTCACTCTCTTTGACTGAGATATCACCGCTGGCTGGGGCACCAGGGGTTTGTCCACTGCCTGGACTGGCACCATCGGAACACTTGCGCTCGACTGGGTCATCCTTCTGGGTGCCACTCTTGCGCGTACATGTGTTTCCAGGGATAAGACGCCAACCAGATGATCCCTTAAATGACTCGTCCTTACCCTTGCAGGAGCCTTCGGGGATGGGAATAGGTCCAGCTTTCTTGCAGACTTTGTTATCTTCGGGGTCTCGCTGGAAGTTGTAGTCGCATTCAAAGTCGGCGTCTGTACATTCGCAGTTCTCAATAACAGGCTCGGGATCACGGAAATCTGCCTTTAAGAAACAATCTGCTGACTTCTTGCGGCGATTGTATGTCTGCTTGTGGCCCATTATGCATGTAGCCTCTCCCTTGTCATCGGCACGGGCGTACCACGACTCCATATCCTTGTTTTCACAAGTGCGTTTATCCATACCCTCAAAGTTGATGGCAATCATGTGGTATGCTCTGTTCTTCTCACCAACAAGTAAGAACTTGAGACTTGTCGAGTCTTGGGTAGTTGTAAGAATGACAGGTCGAACCTTCAGACCATCAGGTAGCGGAACGGATTCCCAGTTCTCTCCATAGTCCAAGGAGTAAGAAACCTTGTCGACTTCCTCCTTGAGAGAATCCCGGACAGCAACCAGAATGCTACCTGTATCGCCAAACTCATACTTATGAGGACCATCCAGTGCCTTCTTCCATGTTAGGCCAGCGTTGTCGGAGACGAAAAGGTGGGAATTGGCGAACTCGCCAAGAGAAGCACCAGTGTTTCCGTTGCCCATCACAAGACCGGGGGCCGGGCTCGAGAATATGCGTCCAATGTTGTCGATGTCGGTCATCGAATGCAGGTGAATGCGATCCTCACCGGCCTTGACTGGCTCGAAAGTCCTGCCGTCGTCAAATGTGATTTGTGTCACAACAACCTTCTTCGCATTCTTTCCGTCGACATCCTTGCCATTTTCGACCGTGTTGACTAAGAAGATACCCTGGATCCCGCTGATCTTCTCGAAATCGACATTGCCCTTTACATTGCGATTGGTGTAAGGGACATTCTCCGTAAAGTATGTACCGTTCGAATTGCTGGTGAAAATGACACCCATGGGAGTGGATGGGTGGGAAGTCATGACATCGACCTGGATGCTGTAATTGGTGCTTTCGAGCACAGTATAAGCTTCTTGGTTGATCTTGTGGGAATGGTCATGGCTGTCGTCCGTTGGGAACATGGCCCGGTGCCATTGCTGAGCATTGCTCGTGACAAAAAGGGTCATCTCGTCACTGCCAACAGATGATGAGGCTAGGAGGACAAAACTCTTAACTGCTGCGACACTGACAACGCCGGTTACATCACGGTGACCATCCAAGCTAGGCTCAAACTCATCATATTTTCCACCACTGCTCTTGGCAAAGAAGTTGTCGGAAACGCAAAGCTTCTGGCTAGTCTTGAACAGACTCAATGGATCAGTGACGATGCAAAGAATTCGAGTCTTGTCCAACTCGGCATCGCCAGTGGTGAATTCTCGGTTCGTTTTGGCCCACCAGCAGCCCGAGGTGCTGGGACGTAGCTTATCGACAGATTTAAATCCATCGGTAGTATATGTTGTCTCTTCGTCGCAGAAAATTCCATCACAGTTCATTCCATTGAAGATGATGCGCTTCGGATCGCCGGCGTGGAACACTAGAGTATTTGGCTGGAATGCACTAGGCATCGAACCACTGTTGAATTCACTCCAGCTCTTGCCACGATCCTCGGTCTTGTAGTGCTTTCGATCTTTGGTGAGGACGAAGGCGGTTTGCGAATCGAACGGGTGGAGGTACAGGAAGACTGCGCTTCGATCAGGGATGTTGGAAACCTGCGCCCATGTTTTGCCTGCATCTTCGGACCTCCAGATATTTCTCTCTTCGATATCTTGGAAGACGATGACATCGCTATCCTCGAAGTAATTCAAGTTCAGAGGAGGGTGCTTGGCGACAGAAACGTCGACCGTTGGCTTGTCTTGCTTGGCTATCACGGCTGTCCAGAGCAGTGAGAAGACGAGGGCGCGCCATGAGAATGCGGCCCAGATTGAGGACCTCATCATTGCGGCGGAGCTTGAGATAAAGGTATCATGAAGAAGCGAGGCGAGGCGAAGCGAGGATCTCGCGGATTCGAAGATTGCCGGGTAGCAAAGGGTTCGTAAGCGATATAATGTCGAATTCGAAGTCGTGTTCAGCTGGAGTGTTGATGCAAAGTTACTCGCAGGCAGGACACTTTGCTCCTTACGAGGCACGTCAGCAGTGAGGCGGCAGCTGTTTCGAGTACCATTGTGTGGCGTCGAGCTTCGCCACATCGGCCATTACACGTCATTGGCCATCACTCCTTGAGGTTAACTTGGGTGATACGGCCAGCTTGAGGAACTTGAAATAAGATACACAGAGGTACTAACATAGTAATAAAATTGAAACAACTTGTACATCAGTCTTGGAGGCTTCTTTTGGTTCTTATGAACTTGGAGAGATTTCCTCTTGACTGCTTGTTGGAATGCATCGTGTGGCTGTAGCCATCATCACTATCTATCTATATGGTCCAAGCTTCAAATATAGGAACTTCCAACAGACGGGACATAGGCATTGGTGATCATTTGACGAAAACACACTCGGCTCTCGAGCTATCAAATCGCGATCCGCTACTGGGAATACACGGCAACGGAACAAAAGTAAGGTTCTTGACCTAAAGTTGCTTAGAGACAGTTTCAGTCATCTTGCACAATTGTAACAATGAAGAGAACTGTAAATATAAAAGGATGATGGTTGTCGCACTCAACGTAAAGGATAGTCGTATACTACCAATGAGTGAGACGTTAGAAGAGAAGGCAACATTCTGCCTCCATCTCGATATTGCATGTGCATGCTCACCTTTTACGCTTCAGATCTTCAGCCATTGACGAGAAGCTTGAACCTAGATCAACCCTAGCCTTTCATAAAGATCGTCATATTCCAAGGTGATCGAGAACAACGTGACACTATTCTTCTTCAACATCCACCAAGTAGCTTCCGTAGCTTCTGCTGAGAAACCGATCATCAGAAACTCCCGAAAAGGAAAGGCGCCAAAAGCTGAAACGTAGGTTGTGGAGTGGTGTCGCCATGTCTCCCTGGCCCTGGTCCCGGTTCAGGGTCGGGATCCGTATTTTCAGGTACTGTACATTAGTCTGACAAGCTACAAAGGACACTAACAGTACTGATTGGAAAAAGATGAGGATGTTTTATTTCTTTGACCGGGCATGTAATAATACATTAATAGCACTCGATTATGAGACGCAGTATAAAGGGCACAGTGGGCATTCAATGCCAAAGGATAAGCATAATATAAAGGACAATGCATCATCGAGATACAGGAGCACGGGGTGTTATTCGCTGTTGAATGTCAAGAGAACTACCCCAGATGAGGGGTATCGTCAGCGTCCCCTACTAATGCCTGTGATAAGAAATCGATCTCACTCGTTAATATAAGAAGTGGACACTCGAGGCCCGTCATGAATTCTCTTAGTGCCTGTACGACATATGTCCATCCATCGCCTAGGTAGTTGACAAAACCAAACCAAACAAACAAACAACATTCGTGCTAGTAAACTAATGCGGTTCGAGGGTTACTTGGTGACCGTGTGGTCATGATAAACTCTGACTTCGAGAGTTCTTGACACACACGAAGTGGGAAGTATGATTGGAACTTATGGGTGGGTAATTATAGGTCATGAGCGGCGTTCCCGCTGCCATGGCGCAGCTCAACCACATTTTTTAATTCGCTCTTGATAACGAGTCAAAGAAGCATCGAATGCATCGAAGAGGACTCCAAAAGGCCAATTCGTCATGAGAGATTACTTGCATGAATGGTGATGACCTGTAAATAGTAGGTACATCGTGTAAGTGCATCGCTTTTGACCAGGGCAGTCGTCCCTTTCATTTCCCCAGCTTGTTTCCAGATCTAGCCAAGGCCTGCAACGTTGGTTACAGACTACGCCATCAAAAGAAATCCAAGATTCATCATTGCTAAATTAGGGAGACTATCCCCCTTGTGAATGGGCGTAAGGAGTACCTGTTAGGTAGGGGGCTATCGCATCGAACAAGCTAACGTCAGTCGATTAACAGGCAGTTGCCATCTGGTACCCATGATTGGACTTGCCCGCTTCGATCCTGCCCGCCTTCACTGTAAGGGTGCTTGTTTGTATTGCACCTTCCTCCACGTGCTTGTTTTGAATCCATCCGTGTTTTCTTCCCTTCATCTACCGACCTTCTCCCCAACTTATTCCTCTCCTTGTCATCTTCTCTTCGTCTTCTCCTGTTTCGGCCACCTGAACTCGCGGCCTTTCGTCTTTTTTCTTTCTATCGCCAACCAGGTATCTAATACACCAATAACGATCATTACTCTCCACAAGCTACATTCCCCTCGTCCTCATCATGGCGGCCACTTACAAGCAGTTCCTGGCTGCACCCAGCTCGTCGCTGCTGGCGGATACAGCGGCCTTGCACTACGTTACTACAACTACAACCTTCGCCGGTCCTACCCAGATCATTAAACATCTGAACGGACTTCAGAAGCAGGTGTCTAAGAAGAAGGAGGATGTGTTCAACATAGTCGATGGCGGAAACGTCATTGTCTTGGAAATGGACACAGGTCTCGGGTTCCAAAATGGTGGCGGCCCATACCTCCCCGGCCTCGACGACAATTTTTTGTCTGGTCGCGAAGTCTATCTTCCTATCGTATGTTGTGCGCGAATGCTTTTTACAGTTTTGCAACTGCTTGAACTACATGCTGATCTACCCAGACTCACTTTGTGACCTTCGACGAAGCTGGCAAGATTGTCCAGATTCGACTCCAGTGGGACCAGGGTTCGCTTCTTAAGCAAGTTGAAGTGATTGGGAAATCCGGTCGCAATTGGCCTATTACAGATAGCCGAGAGCAGATCGCATTTATACAGTCATGCATCAGGACTGCAGGCACTGACGCCCCTGCCGCCCCGAGTCACAATGAGACCGTTGCGCGAGACCGAACTAACTCTAAAAACGCTCTTCGTGACCCCCACGCATCCAGGCTGTTTGGTTCGCGGGACGAATTTGAGGATGCTGAGCCTGCCACTGTTGTCTCTCCCTATGCGGGTACACGTCCTCGTCAGCGATCGTTCACCGAGATTCTAGGTGATGAGCCCACGTCACCAAGCGCTGGTCGTCGAGCCATGTCGCCATCTAAGGGCGGTCAGGGCAAGAACTTCCAGCCTTCTCGCATTTTTGACGGTCAGGAGGACATTGACCGCGAGCCTGTAGAGCTTCAGCAGCATACGAAGAAGCGTTATATCAAGCCCCACCCTAAGAAGTACTCTCATTTTGACTTCGCAGACGGTACTGATCCTCAGGATAGCCCTCAAAAAGGCCAACATTTTGATGACCTGCCCAAGACCAAGCGCGACAGTCAGTGGTCTTTTGAGGATTTTACAACCCCTCAGAAAGTGAAGCCGTCCAAGACAATGCGAACACAGGATGTTCGCCATTGGGATACTGACAAGGACGCTACGGAGGATACCCGTGTTTACCAGGTAGCCAAGCCTCGACGTGATGGCGACCCACACTTTGAGCTTCCAGACGACGGTGAGAGAGAGCCCCAACCGCCACGCACTAGTGCCCAACCCCCTGGCTACGCTCATAACGAGGGTCTCGGACTCTATAAGAATCAAGTGTCTGACAGAAGAAGCAGGAAAAAACGAGCTCCCTTTGGGCAACATTACCAACGTAAAGGACCGCGGAAAGGATTTCGATCACCACTTTGAAATCGCCGACAACTCGCCAGCCCACCCACAACAGCAGACAAACGAAGGTCACAAGAAGGCAATTCAAATGATGGATCGCCACTGGGATACGTACGATAAGTCACCGGCTTCTCATAAGGAGAATCGCCCGACAGAGAACACCGCTAGTCACAAAATCAACATTGCTGGTGATGGCATGGGAGGTCGCAAGGGTACCAACCGGGATTGGCTCTATGGTGAGACTGATGAAGTCGCCCAGCCAATTCCCACTCGCAAGCAACCCAGTGTGGCCGCCTCTGGTGTTCCCCCGACCAAGAGTACTAAAATCGGCATTGCTGGTGACGGTATGGGTGGTCGAAGGGGTGCCGACCGAGACTGGCTCCATAACGAGACAAGCGAAACAGCCAACGATGAACCAACAAACACCAAACCGGTTCCCGGACGAACACCTGCCTCAAACAACGCCACACCCGCTAACGAGGTGAAGGAGAACACAGACAAGCACAAGATCAACATTGCTGGTGACGGTATGGGTGGTCGAAAGGGAACCAACCGAGATTGGCTTTATGGCGAGACAGACGAGTTAGCCAACAACGCACCCACAAACACGAAGCCGGTCCCTGGACGAACACCTGCCTCAAACAACGCCACACCCGCTAACGAGGTGAAGGAGAACACAGAGAAGCACAAGATCAACATTGCCGGTGACGGTATGGGTGGTCGAAAGGGAGCCAACCGGGACTGGCTTTATGGTGACGCGAGCGATGTGGCCGAGAAACCCCTTCCTTCACGACGACAAAACACATCCTCCAAGAAGGATGATTTCTGGGACTTTTAGAGGAGACGAGTGTTTTGCCAGGGGGGCGCCTCGGACTTCAAATAGGTTCTGCACTGTGACACCATGTACCGCCTTGATATTCGGTGTTTCACGATGAACCGTGCATGCATCCAACTCACGACTTATGACGGTTCGCCAGCACCTCTTGCTCTCTTCGAAACAGCGCTCGAAAACGCAGGGTGTTCCCTCGAACTACGGCAATTCTTATCCCAATTGTCCTTGTTTGCCTTACTTGCTTATGTCTCGTGTATGATGGGTGTTTGAGTAGAAATATGAAGACGTAATTCATAACTTGGTTGGTACGAATGAACGGCCTGCAGGTTGAACATACACTTATACCGTTAGCGGACTCTAGTCCAAGATTACTATCAGCGGATTTGTATTGAGAAATCAATTTATCAACGGTCATTGTAATCGAATGCTTCTACTTGTGACTGACTACAACTTCATTGCTTCTGGTCGATGACATGATGGGAGAAGGCATTTCCTAACAATTCATCTTTCACACCTGCACCATCAAGTTAGCCCATCATCACATCAATCAAGTCCGCTTGTGCAGTATTAATTCACAAGCTTAGTACATGCAGTCTAGGTTATGACATGAACAAATTCAAATATATATACAGAAAATAACTAATGGAAACCATGTTCGTCGCTAATTATCCATCCAACTCCATGCTAATCCAAATCTCAAAGTTCATTATTATATAAACCCAATGGCAATGGCAATATTCCATATGAAACGGATCAGCACATAAATTTATAGTACCTCTTCCACCGCGGCCAGCGTGCGCGCTCTTGCTTCTCTTGGGCTACAAGTATAGGAACGTTGAAATCTCGGCGTCCAGTGTCAACATCCATATCTCGAGTTCTTACAAACGTGGTACGGAAATACAGCTTGTGAAAAATGTAAAAGGCCAGGACGCAAGGTGCGCCAACCCATTTGTGGAAGAAGTTCTGCGCTACCTGAGAACTCGTCAAGTCCTGCCAGCCTATGGGAAATGCCCCAACCCAAAATTGAGCAATAAGGACGAGGACGTTGAGGGTGATGCCAATCCATGAGCCGACGACACCCACTTGAGACTGAAAGGGCAGTTCCGAGACAGAGCGCCCGCGAGCAGCCCAGGCACGGCGGAAGCGAATATGGCAGACGCAGATCGAACCCCATGTAATAATCGTTGACAGACCTGATATGGACATGAGCCAGTCGAGTACAGCCCCTTGCTGGGGGAGATCAGCAAGGAAGGCAATGAGACCAAAGGCGCTCGCGATGGCAATGGCGACAAGTGGGCGACCTTTACGATCTACATATCCCAAGATCTTTGGAGCTTGTCGAAGATTTGCGAGAGCAGCGAGGGTACGTGAAGATCCAAACACGGCCGAGTTCCCAACAGACAGAACGGCGCAAAGGATAACTGCGTTCATGACCGAAGGTAGAACTTGAATACCCGCTTCTTCGATAGCAATAACAAAAGGTGACGCAGCTGCATCTGCGTCACTGGTACCCTTGGTAAGTCGGGGGTCGTTGTATGGAACAAGCAACCCTACCAACGTAAGGGCAACGATATAGAAAAGAGTAATCCGCCAAAACACCTGCTTCAAAGCTGTTGGTAATGACTTTCGCGGGTTGGCAGTTTCAGCGGCAGCGAGGCCAATAAGCTCGGTGCCAGCGAAGGAGAATGCGGCTGTGACAAAGACGTTGCACATTCCTTTGAAACCGTTGTTGAAAGCACCAGGTTCGTGCCAGAAACGGCCGCCGATATAACCGCTGTCTGGCGTTCCGCCACAGTTGAGAACGATACCAAGAAGGCTAAATGAAGAATGTTAATTCGGGCTCAGATGGAAATGGGTGTAAGTGTTTGAGAAGAAACTTACATGAAGCCAATGACGGCAATGACCTTTATTATAGAGAAGATAAATTCGGCTTCACCATAGCCTTTTACACCAAACATGTTGATGACAATAATAAGCACGAGAAACGCTGAGACGAAGATGGCGCGAGTAAGACTTGCGTCCCAGTACGAGAGAGTTAGAGATGCGGCAATGATCTCAAGCGGTAACACAATCAACCATTGCATTGCGTAGCTGTATTGAGTTAGTACCTGATTCCATTCTTGCACGTAGGATATCACTTACTTCCATCCCATTGCGAAACCCCAAGAAGGGTCAATGAATCGAGTTGCCCAGGATGAAAACGATCCAGCGATGGGGAAAATGACTGCCAGTTCACCTAGCGCCTGGCAAGTACAAAAGAGCATGGCTCCCACAATAGTGAAAGCCAGCAGTATTGATGCTGGACCTCCATCCGCCAGAGCTCTTCCTGATGCGACAAAGAGTCCAGTCCCTGCGTCGAAATGTCTCAGTTCTAATACTCAACCATGTCGCAGCCACCGTTGACAAACTCACCTATAGAACCTCCAATTGCAATCATCTGTAAATGCCGACCCTTCAATTCTCTCGCCAGGCCCGAATTGGCCGTTTCTAGCATAGCGCCTTGGAGATCATAGTAATGCGCTCCATCATGCACTCTTCCCAATCCCTCCTGCGGCCCGAGTGGGTCGTTTGTGAACAAGCTCGACCGCTGGTCTCGTCTGAAGCCATCAACGAAGCGGCCCCAGTACGATGGTGGAAGAATGTCGGCGTATTCGGGCTCACGCATGCTGAAGGAGCTCCCTGGGGCAAGGGACTCCTCCTTCATCTTGCTAATGCTGCCGCGCTCGACATCGTGGGGAGCCATTCTTGGGTTTGTGCCTGTGCTTGTACTTGCGCGTTGCGCTCGGGCCGAGCTCACACTTTGTCGATCCCGAACGGTGGGATGACTGGAGCTGGCCCTTCGCTGAGTATTGTCGTTGCTGTGTGCGCCGGGATAGATTGGAGGTGAGTGCGAGGTGTATGTTGTGAGCAGGCGATCAGTCGGTGGAGGTCGCTGGTTCGTCGGGTTCGTCAGGGTCACTGTGGTTTAATGGTTGCTATTCCAAAGTGCACGAGAGTGTGGTTGCATTTGGCGCCCAATATTGGTTTGCTGATATCTTGATCTTGTTTGCAAGTATGATGAGTCGATCGGCATATCGCCACCAAAGTAACCGTGGTGATGGAGTGTCGAAGTTGAGGGATGCAGATCAAGTGACTATGTTAATGGACAGAGTATAAGTGAATAATGCACAAGGTGGGATGCTTGGTTTTGGAACCGAAAGACGTTGTATACGAGATTGACGATTCGCATGTAGATTAATTAAACAACGCAACGTGGAAGGGGAACAAGGCAGGGCAACGTCGATGTAAGTAGCGTGAGGAGGGCCTGAAAGTAGGAAGGTGAAGAGCCCAGGCTTATCATTCGGGGAAGCACCAAGCATTAGCAAGCAGTATTACGGGCTTTCAAGTCGAGTCGGTGACAATGGATGGATTCATGCTTGGCGTTGAACAAGCCCAATCCCTCCGAAAAGAACCCCGATATCAAATCCAGCCCAAATCTGACCAGTAGCAGGACGATCTAGAAGGTCAAATTGGAAATTGAGAACGCCCGTGAGGAGCGAAAATAGCTCAGGCAGGCTTAGACGCCACTGAGATCGAGCTGTCAAACGCTCAAAGCGTTGACGAAGCTAGGAGAGTTGCTCTGTATTGGTGGGGAGAGTGACGCTATCATTGTGGGGGCCACCCACTATAACGTCTTCTGGCTGGGGGCCCCGCACGCTGATGATACCGCCTGGACCTGGACCAGATTGCTGGGTTTTGGATTCTGGAGTAAATGGAACTGTCAAGTGTGTCAATTCTTGCACTGCTACCCATTTGGGAATGAGTACCTCCACTGAGCTGCATAGATCTAGCGAGGCCTTAACATTATGATTGAGCCTCTTAAGCAGTGAAAAGCACCGTGATATAAACGATCCAATTGAATAACCTTTCCCAACAACCCTCACGAGTTCACAAGCAAGCCAACATCATCCAACGGTACGTATCGATAACCCCTGTTCCTCTAAGCCATCTCCAGCAGGTGCAGTTGGCCACTAACTTTAGTTAATCACACTCCAACTCAGCCCAGATGCACACAGGTTCCCTGTCCTGCACGTTCTCGGTTCCGACAAAAAGCAAATCCCCTCTGTGATTAGTTAGCCGCCCGTTATCACTCAACATCAGCATAGAATCCTTTCCGGCCATGTTACAGGGTGGGTTTCTTATCCTCGTGTCATGATCAATCACATGCCCTCAGGAGCCAAGCAGCCAAGATAAAGAAACACGGGGAAGCGGAGCTATTGTTATCAGACTCCTGGTCTTTCGTTTAAAGGACGAGCACTCGTAAGCTATCGAACCATAATCATATTGCGAGTGTGCAGCAACCGTGTTAGCCTGTAACTCTTACCCTTCGAGCTTGGACTAGAAAGGCAGCTGCAAAGCCACACAAAAACAGTCTCATCTCGTTTGATGTTCAAAAGAGAGGACACTTTGATAAAAGAAACGGCATATAGAAATGTAATAAACGCTGGTTTTGTCTTTATTCTACTGTTTGTTCATGCCAAAGCATGATGAAATAAAGAATGCTACATAGGTACTTACATGGTGCAGCCAAAATGCACTTCGACTCGCTGTTTAAGCTTATTCATGCCCCATTCAATTCACGCAGATACGACATTACCTGCTCTAATCCACTAAGTCACCTTTTTGGTATCCTGCATTACTGCCTCCTTCCCGTCACTGTCAATTTTGACGGTCTTGGCAATCATCTTACCACTGGCATCCCTTGGCTGTCTTTGCCATCCAGTGGTAAACAGCTGTCCCATATCAAACCGAGGTAGCGGGTGTCCTTCAGTATTGATAACAACCTTATCCAGAGGCAGGAGATCCGGGGGTGAGAACAAGAGGTAAAAGTACTTGAGCGTTTCGGCCTATAAGTTAACATGATTAGCATTTGAACTCCAGGTCGACTGGATAGTTTATCACTTACCAACCAAAAGCTTTCCATATTGTCGCGCACCTTTGGTGGCACGACATTGGCGTTACGCAAGCTCGTGAAACCTCCTCCGTTCCTCACAGCTGTGTGGTTCATGAAAGATTTGAACATTTCCCAACCCCATTCGCGGTATTGGTTATCGTTGGTGATTCTCCACATGTAGAAAAGACTTTCAACTGTCTCTGGTCGTTGGAGATTGTGAACATCGCCAGACTTGACAGTGAAGTCTTTACGCCATTCCGCCTCTGGGCTTGGTTCAAAGTTGGCCGGCCCCTGGCGAGGGTTGCCATAAGCCGGTGGTTTATCATCAATTTCAAAATAGGTAATTTCGGCTGCCAACCCCGTTGCCATGTATTTGTACATGCCCCAGCATGTCTCCGTCAACTCACGCGCCAGTTTCATGTCTTCTTCGTTCTTCTTTGACCACGTAGGGAGCTTGCGTGCCTCGGCCTCCGTGAGACCCTCTGTGGCCGCCAATGCCATTGTTCCGGGCATGAAGCACACAAGATGATCCATCTTGGGGCTAAGGGCATTGTTCAACCCATTAGGTCGCTCTCCGATGATGGTGAATTTCTGTTTTGACGTGTAGGTGACAAGGTGCTTGCGGACACCCTCAAGGGCTTCGTACCACATATCTCGATAGATAGGCTCCTTCTTGTTCGTTTGGAGATACTGCTTAATAAGATATTCGTAGTACGAGTCGCCACGGCTCCCGAGTCGGATGTTTTCGTCCTTGAACTTTCCTGTGCTCGCATATATGAAGATGGGAACCAAGCCGTCTTCGGCCCCCTGATCATCGACAACTTTCATGACTTTTTCAACTCTATCCCAAAAGTCCTTCTCTCCCGTGAGTTTTGCAAGGTACTTGAACTCGAGTTGGAGGGTTGTAGCTTCGGCGGTCGACGACGCCCCGTTATCGGCGTGCGATTCGATGCCCTGGAATTTTCGAAGATTGACGCTTGCATAAGGGATACCAGAAGGGGATTCGAAAGCACTCATGAGACGGTCAGCCAGATCTTTGGCCTTCTCCAGATACAAGTCCTCCCCAATGGCTCCCTCGTCATCCTCTGCTAGCGGAGCAAGACCTGGAAACTCGGTAGATAAGTAGTGTGCGCTGAGAAGACCACCCATCATGCGAATGGTGGTTTCGAAGGTGTTCACATCTTGATCTTGATCCCACGTCAAAGACTCCGAGATCCAGTGGCGTGCGTCTTGAAGGCGAGATGTCAAGTTCATCAAGATCATGGTATCCAGGGAGTCAATGATGATCCAGCCGAGCCCTTTTGGTGCCATGTTCTCGCCTGTCTTGGTAATAGGGTGAAATTCGTCGAGTCCTGCATTGAGTTTACGGGTCAGCCAACATGAGTTCTCTATGACATGGAGTCAAACGCACCCCAAGCATGACGGCTGTAAGCGTCCCAGCTCAGCTCGAATGCTTCCACCACGCGGTCTCTTCTGTGATCCCAATCCACCTTCTTATCATGTTTGGACAAGCCTGCAAAGCTCCAGTCGGTCGTTACGGTTCTCTTCTTGGGTGACTTGGAGGAAGATCCGAACCAGTATAGTAACGTAAAGATGAGGGCAATGATGCCCAGCACCTTCTTACGTTTCCACCATGGCCGGTCCTCGTCGTCGTATGGCGACGCGAAGGGTTTGTCTTTGTACATCGGTAATCGATCTGACTTGCCAGATCTCTGTCCAGAACCCCAGAATTTGTCTTCGAGCTCTCTTTGACGACTATTGAAGTCCGGAGCGGTTCGGGGCATAGAGAAGGCCATAGCTACTTCATCGGCCTCGACCCGCGATGGCGAAGGAATATTTCGAGTTGGCGGTCGATTAAAAGTGTTTATGTTTCGGTGGAGGTCGAACGGATCTCGAATCATTGGTTTGGTGTTTTGTATTTCAAGGTGGGACTAGAGCGAAGGAGGTATGGGGAGCTGCAGCTCCAGAAGGCAGGTACGTGAATGACTCGGAATATGGAAGGATAGAAGGCACGATTCGCTGAAACAAAAGGGATATTATGTACAGAATAAAAGTTACCTATCTAACAATTGGCAAGAATGAACCAAATTAAATCTTAAACAATTACGCGTACCTACCTAGGTAGAGAACAGCAAACAGCATGAGGTGTCAAGAATAGGAGCTCGGGGTAGTCCTGCCTTTACGACACGGGACCGGGGTGTACAAGTGTCTATTGAGATACCGATACTCGGGAAAATGTGCACACCGAGTAATGGTAATGTTACGTAGCGCCTTGGCCCGAGCACTTGGATCCGGCATTCCGTCGACATTTTGGGTTGTATCTGTTGTATGACAGTCAGAATGTTCATTGAGACATGTAATATTACCTACCTATCTACCTTTGTAGAGGCTGTTTTTGTATATGTAAGCGCATGGAAGACTACTAAGCTAGATTAGACTCATGCACCCAGTTAGGGAATTTATAGTGTGCTCAATAGGTGCATGTATACCCTGTAGACAATCTGTATTGCTCAGAAGGGATTCTGTTTCTTCTGTGTCGAGTATTCCTCTATTAATGTGAGGCACCACAGAAGTAGAACATGTCGAGTACCTGCATTATGCGTTGTTGCACGACCTCCAGTTAAACATTAATAGTGTCGGTACCTTAGTAACTTTGTCATTTCCTGAGCATTAGTGGACATATACAGAATCAGCGTGGGCCCAACGCACTTAAAATACTAACTGTAGTTGCACGCGGAAGTGATACCCAACTTAAACACGACTTCAATACTGCTCGACATTTACGACCTTAAGAAACATACGAGACCCAGCAAAATGAGTATAGAGAATTTCCCCTCGCTCAACTCTGAAGAGTTCACGGAAGCATGCCATCATCTCGACAGGCAATATTGTCAGGCCTCACTAGGCGCCGAGCGAGCACGTTGGAAACTCAGACTCTGCAACGCACTCTGCACCGACTTTTCTTATGGTGGAGGTTTCACGACGTATGTTCAAATAAGACGCCCTCTCGAGTTTGACTTGGATCATGGAGATCTTTCACTAGACCTGGACGGATTTTCTTTCTCAGACGAGAAGAGCTCTCATGTATCAATAGTGGAGGACAAGGATATGCTGGATGCTGAAGAAGCAGACGAGGTAACCTTTCCTCGATACATTGTATTGTTTATCCTAAATTCAAGTTTATCTTACGAAAATGCAGGCTGCTCTTATAAGACAGCGAGCTCGTCCAGAAATTGCCATGGTGGAATATGAAATTCATCTTCACCCCACATATCGTGTGCCTTGCCTATGGTTCACTCTACGCAACCTACCCGCTGATGAGCCCGCGTTTGACGTTGACACCGTCTTCCGCCGTCTTGTGCCTGATGAGTACAAGGCTGGCCTCCGGACACTCGGTAACATAGGTGGGATATCGGCCGATGTAAGTCTTGAGAGAAGAGAGCTGTTCGCACAAGTCAATTCATAATTCGGGGTATCGTCAAAATTGGCTGGCCTAACTAACACCTTGCTTACAGCATCACCCTATCACGGGCGTCCCATCCTTCTTTGTCCACCCATGCTTGTTAGGAGACGCCATCTCCAAATTCGAGTGCGACAGGACGAATTACCTCATGATATGGCTCGGGCTTGTTGGGGGCTGCGTAGGCCTGTGGGTGCCCAAAGAGATGGCAATGCAGTAGACGGGTCTAGATTGCGTCTCTCAGAGATATAGCCGACCTTCCATTGGTTCATCAATCATCATCGCTGTCCTCCTCCATGGCCACATCCGAATCACTATCCTCTTCGTCGCGAGTTCGCTTCTGTCCCCGATCACCTGGTGTGCCGGCGTCTTCCATAACCTGATCGGTGTTCGCAGTAGGTTTCGGGGGAAGGCCAGAGCCAGGTGCAGGTGCTGATCCGGGAGGGGGCGCGTTGAAGATGCTCTGTTGCAGTTCGGTCTGTTCGACATTGGCGGCGCCTGCGTTCATGGAAGGGATCTTGAAAGTACCATCGAGCTTGGCCACAAAGTTAGACTTTGACTTGGCATATTGTATTTTCTGACAAAGAGTTAGACCAAGAACATTCATTGCGGAAGCGGATTACCAACCAAGTCGCGGCCGAGGAATGATTGTCCCTCAAGAGACCTCATGGCTTGTGTAGCGGACTGCACGTCTCGGAACGTAATATGGGCTTGGCCACGCATCTTCATGGTCTTGAGAGCAACAACATCCAGCACGGATCCGTATGTCGAGAAGAGCAAGTACAAAGCGGTTCGAAGATCGTCTTTCTGGATTTTTGAAGAGGGGAGGTTTGTAACGTAGAGACTATTGAAGTCAGTGTAATCCAATAGCAACATAATAGACGGGTACTGACGTTTGATTAGGTGGAATAGGTTGCACCTTGGCCGGCAAGGATGAGTTTGGTTGAAGACCGCGAGGCGCGGTGGCTACAGCGGCCATTGTGGTAGTTGCGCTGGATAAGATAGCTTTGAATCGATGTTGAATATGTTGCGATCAATATCACGCAATTATATGTTTATCACCTGGTCCAATGCTCTGGTGATGCGGGTAGGCGCAGTTTGGTGAATGATATCGATGTTCAGCGGTGTTGATGTGGAATGGAGATTTTTCCGAACCTAGGTCGACTCTACCAGCCTCGCGCTATGAGCACAGCCGCTATGGCCCACCAAAGCTCCATTGGACGTTGTTCATCTGTTGGAGCTTCAGCACTACCTCATACGTAACCCCACCCCCACCGCCAACTCAAGCCAATACGTACATCAACTTGGAACCTCACCAGGCCATTCTTACACCTCCATACTCTCAATCGACTTCAAGCGATAGTAGAGAGCTCCTCCTATTGCAAATACAATCATCATGGGCGCCCCTGAAGTTCACCACCTCTTCCACAACCCCATCGCCGACCACTCCTTTTCGGCCGATCAGTCTGTCCTGGCTGTCGCGCGGGATACTTCTGTCGAGCTCTATGGCAAGGTTGGCAGCGCTTTCAAGCTGAAAGACTCGCTCAAGGGCCACGACAAGACAGTCACTGGTGTTGACATCGCCCCTAACAGTGGGCGCATTGTTACATGCTCTCAGGGTTAGTCTACCACTTATATTATATCTTGGCTCAACGGCTCATCTTATATTATCAGACCGTAACGCTATCGTTTGGGAACCTTCCCCTGAAGGTTATAAACCAACTCTCGTCCTTCTTCGAATCAGCCGAGCTGCCACTTTCGTACGCTGGTCTCCCTCCGAGAACAAGTTTGCCGTCGGATCCGGTGACAGGGTCATTGCTGTCTGCTACTTCGAGGAGGAGAACGACTGGTGGGTGTCCAAGCACCTGAAGAAGCCTATCCGCAGCACCATCACCAGTGTTGCCTGGCACCCCAACTCAGTCCTTCTGGCTGCTGGATCCACCGATGCTCATGCGCGAGTCTTCTCCGCCTTCATCAAGGGCATGGACGCTCGTCCTCCCCCTGGAGTGTGGGGCGAGCGTCTCCCATTTAACACCGTCTGCGGAGAGTATCTAAACAACTCGGCTGGATGGGTGCACTCGGTTTCTTTCTCTCCCAGCGGAGACAGCCTTGCCTTCGCAGCTCATGACAGCAGCATCACTGTCGTTTATCCCTCTGGCCCCGACCAAGCCCCCCGTGCTGTTGTTACTGTCTCTACCCAGCAGCTTCCTTTCAAGAGCTTGATCTGGACCAGCGAAGATGAGATTATCGCTGCTGGTTACGATTGTGAGGCTTTCCGCTTCCAGGGCGGCGAGGGTGGCTGGCAGTTAGCTGGTCCCATCGAGCAAAAGGGCCGCCCTGGTCTGGGCGAGCACCGTGAGGAGTCTGCTCTGAACATGTTCAGGCAGATGGATCTCAAGGGCAAGGCCAAGGATGATACTCAGCTTCAAACCACCCACCAAAACACCATCAGCACCGTTAGGCCTTTTGAGAGTTCCGGTGATCGCGTTACCAAGTTCAGCAGTAAGTCACAAAGTCACTCGTGTTACACTTTGGAAACTGACAAAGATTATAGCAAGCGGCGTCGATGGCAGAATTGTTCTGTGGAGTGCTTAAATAGACTTTTGGATCCAACACAGCTGTACAATAAAGTTGGACCATTTATCATGAGACTACTAGTAGATATAATCGAATTCATGAAAGAAATCACATCCATAAATTTGAACTGGGTCTATGTGCTCGCAATGTTTTCTTCCACTTGTTTTACTACTTTACATGGTGACTATCTTGGCCTACGTACAATTAGGAGAAGATAAAGTCAAGTGAAAGCATATGGATGAACAGACTGGGTTATTGATTGCGATAACTTTTCTTATTGAGTGTCATATGATCACCATTGATTTCTTTTGTTCATTACAGACATTTAAGGGAGAGCAATAACCTCAACCTCGACATCGACGTTCTTGGGGAGAGTCTTGACAGCGACACAGCTACGGGCTGGCTTATGAGAGAACCACTTCTCGTACTCTGTGTTGATCTCCTGCAATGGGTAAGCAATCGGAATAGCAGTGGCATTCTGGCAGTACTAACAGCAAAGTAGGACATGTCAGAAATGAAGACAGTGGTCTTGACGACCTTGGACAGGGATGAACCGGCTTCCTCGACGACAGCCTGGACGTTCTTGCAAGCCTGACGGGTCTGCTCAGTGATACCCTGAACAAGCTCGCCCTCAGGAGTGAGAGGGATCTGGCCAGAGCAGTAGATCATGTGGGGGGTCTTGATGGCTTGAGACTGTTTTGGAATTTGATGAGTGTTTGTTCCTGTGAGTGAGGGGTAGCTTCAACATACGTAGGGGCCAAGCGCTTGATATCGTCAGTTTAAGCATTATAGAGATGGAGAGTATAGTAACTTACCCGCGGGGGCGTTCTTGGTGAAGATAATCTGCTGATCGGAAGACATTGTGGATTGGTGTCTGTTTGAACGTGTGAACTTTGCTGCTGCTATGGCAATGGCATGCTGACGAGGAGCTGCCCGGATAGACGAAGTGATAAAGCGGGGAGCTCTACGAGCAACGAGAGGGAAAGACATTGTAGAACACAAATTGGTGTTGACAGTTTCTGACGTACCTGTAGTGTAAATGGGGATATTGAGTTGTCTGAAGTTGGGTTCAAGAGTTAGCTTAGTACAAGCAAGAGTTGAGCAAGGTTTGGATGCCGTGTTTTGAACAAGAGCTCCCGGAGGTTCGGTGACTATTCGGAGGGGACTACCGAAGCTTATTAATGAGACACACAACACACCTTGAGAGAATCAATTGGAATTAGTAATTGGTTGTTCTTGTCAAGCTATTCAAGGTACACTGAATCAGTTAATTGCAGCTACCGAGCTCCGTTGATCGGCTCACTGAAGGTAACTTTTGGTATCCATGTAGATCTGACGACGTCTACGGCAGTGCCCCGCACTACGCCCTCCGGACACGGCCATTGAAATGATGTAGAATAACTGGCCGCGGGAAACATGAGAGACGAAATTAGTAGGACAGTTTAAGCTATTTAGACTAGACTTCTTGGGCTATTTATTTTTGTTCTCAGACTAACGGCAACGTTTCTATTACCCACTATCTAGACGACACACAAAGATTGCTCTACTAGGTATGTAAGGGTCTAAAGGGTCTAAAACACAAAGTACATATCCTACTTCCATGATATAGACGTGGTTCGAGATGAGACCAATTAGTATAAGAGCCTTAGATAATGGTCCTTGTGATTGTGTCATGCGTGTATGAAATCGCCCCTGTCCATGGCATTATGATAAACCTAACCCATGTAATGTCCTTTACCTGTTTGTATGGCCTCAACATGTTTTTTCTTTGTGCATACGATTAGCATGGCAAACAACACCAAAAGACCATGGCTTTGTTTCATGATAGTTGGTGGCTTTTACCTTGATGACGAGATCTAATACACTGGAGCATTTGTTAACAGTTTTAATGGACCAGTACAAGCAAAAGATACTTGAAGACGTTTGTTTAGCAAAAGATGAGCACGAGCTGTCCCTATTCAAGTCTTATTCAACCCCAGATTGAGGATAGCACGCTGTTTGCTCTGATCTGTGTGTCAAGCCTGGATCTTGCTTCAAAGAGAAGCAGCCCGGGTATGGTTTAGTGAAGCATGAATAAGCTGTAGAAACATCTCTCACGATCCATTCCACGGCATCGAATTGCATGTGTCGATGAACAGAACGGTTGTACTTGTTCTGTTGTTTGATTGCCTCTTCATCTGTGTCAATCAGCCCTGTATGGCATCTTCTCTCCAAGCTGAAAGTTGGTAACAGTGGAGTCAATAAAGCTCAAACGCCGCGTAATTGGGTCCATAGCTTCTATTGAATCCCCTAAAAAGACATGGAATTTGTTAGCAGTTAGGCAGTAGCAGCTGTCAAGTGGCTGAGAGCTACTGGATGAGTGGGGTCTGAATCCAATCGATTTACTCCGTACCCCTGCGTCCATCCCCAAAGGACAGGGGCTTGAGCTAAGGTAAGAAAAAAAGAAGAGGCAAGCTGGCCAGGTTGTCCTCGACGGTAATTAGTGAGACTAGTAGCTCGTTCCCGTCTCGTCCCATCGCTGGATTGGATCTTGTCCTCAATAACTTCTTCCAAAGGGAGGCATCTCTTTTTTTATTTCTATTTTATCAAACCACCCCTTTTTCTTTTTCCGTTTTCTTCTTTTTGTCAATCTTAAAAGAGGTGCGCAATTCGTATTTGTGCAGTTACCTCTACCTACTATCCTTCTCTCACTCCTTTGTAACCCTATTCCGTTTGCTCTTCTCTATCTATCTCTTGGTGTAACTCAGGGCACCTCTATCAAACCCCTGAGGTAAGTTTGAGACCCGTCATTCCTCTGGGCCGTTTGTGAGACGTGTTTGGTCCATTGCGTGCAGTGTAGTACTACTATAGTACTCCATGCAAGTCATGGACTTCTCTCTTTCTTCAACTCTAGGATCGAAGCGTTCCTTAACTAACAGTCACATCATACAGCTAACCGAGATCCATCATGGCTCGAAGCTCCTCGCCTTCGCAGGGCAGCCTGCGACAGAGAGGCGCGCCAACGAAGAAGCCCTCTGTAGAGTCTTTCAACCCCAGCCCTGAGCTCGACAAGCTTGCTAAAGCTGGTGCTCAACGGGCCGCTGCCCAGAGCGAGACCGAGCACAAGATTGGTCTTGCCGTCATCACTGTCTTGTCCTTCGTGACTCGATTCTGGGGTATCAGCCACCCTAACGAGGTTGTGTTCGACGAGGTGCACTTTGGAAAGGTAAGCTTTCGATCGAATATCCCAATCTTTAAGCACAATGGCTGACTTGGACACTACAGTTCGCTTCCTATTACCTCGAGCGAACCTACTTCTTCGATGTCCACCCTCCTTTCGGCAAGCTTCTTTTCGCCTTTGTCGGCTGGCTGGTCGGTTACGATGGCCACTTCCACTTCGATAACATTGGCGACTCCTACATCGCGAACAAGATCCCCTACGTGGCTTTCCGAGCTCTACCTGCTACCCTCGGCGCCCTGACCGTCGCCGTTACATACCTCATCATGTGGGAGTCTGGCTACAGTCTTCCCGCTTGTGTCCTCGCCGCTGGTCTTCTCCTTCTTGACAACGCCCATATTGGACAGACCCGACTCATTCTGTTGGACGCTACTCTCGTTCTCGCCATGGCTTGCAGTCTTCTTTTCTACATCAAGTGGTACAAGCTTCGTCATGAGCCCTTCTCCCGCAAGTGGTGGAAGTGGCTTATCCTTACCGGTTTCGCTCTTTCTTGCGATATCTCGGTCAAGTACGTCGGTGTCTTTGCTTTCGTTACCATTGGCTGTGCCGTCGTTATCGATCTTTGGGATCTTCTCAACATCAACCGACCCGGTGGTGCTATCAGTATGCAAGAGTTCGGCAAGCACTTTGCTGCCCGTGCCTTTGGCCTGATCATCCTGCCTTTCTTGTTCTACCTCTTCTGGTTCCAGGTCCACTTCGCTGTTCTCTACCGATCCGGTCCCGGTGACGACTTCATGACACCCGAATTCCAGGAAACCCTCAGTGACAACGTCATGTTGGCCAATGCGATCGACATTCAGTACTACGACAGCATCACCATCCGACACAAGGAGACCAAGACTTACCTCCACAGTCACGAGGACCGTTACCCACTCCGATACGACGACGGCCGTGTTTCCAGCCAAGGCCAGCAGATCACCGGTTACCCTTACAATGACACCAACAACTACTGGGAGATCTGGCCTGCCGACAACAACAAGACACCTGGCCGCATTGTCAAGAACCACGACCTGGTCCGTCTTCGCCACGTTGGTACTGACAAGATCCTGCTCTCTCACGATGTTGCCTCTCCTTACTACCCCACGAACCAGGAGTTCACAGCTGTCACGCCTGAAGAAGCTCTCGGCAAGCGCGAGAAGGAAACCCTCTTTGAGGTTCGTCTCGAGCACGGCAAGAAGAACCAAAACTTCAAGTCGGTTGCTGGTCACTTCAAGCTTATCCACAACCCAAGCAAGGTCGCTATGTGGACTCACACCAAGCCTCTGCCTGAGTGGGGTTACAAGCAGCAGGAGATCAACGGTAACAAGCAGATTGCGCCCAGCTCCAACGTCTGGATCGCTGAGGACATTGCTTCGCTTGATGCCGATCACCCTCGTCGCCAGAAGCCCGAGCGCAAGGTCAAGTCTCTTCCCTTCCTCCAGAAGTGGTTTGAGCTTCAGCGTGCTATGTTCTACCACAACAGCAAGCTCACCAGCAGCCACCCCTACGCGAGCCACCCTTACCAGTGGCCTTTCCTGCTCCGCGGTGTCAGCTTCTGGACTCAGAGTGAAACCCGCCAGCAGATCTACTTCCTTGGTAACCCCGTCGGTTGGTGGTTGGCCAGCAGTCTCCTCGCTGTGTACGCCGGTATTCTTCTTGCCGATCAGGTCTCTCTGCGCCGTGGAATGGATGCCCTCGACCGCCGTAAGTTTATATTGCAATCCCAATCCATGAGTGTAACACTGACAAACTCAAAGGTACCCGCTCTCGCCTGTATAACTCTACCGGTTTCTTCTTCTTGGCCTGGGCTACCCACTACTTCCCCTTCTTCCTTATGGGACGACAACTTTTCTTGCATCATTACCTTCCAGCTCACCTTGCTTCTTGTCTTGTCGCCGGTGCTCTCCTTGAGTTCATCTTCAACTCGGAGCCTACTGAAGAGATTACGATCAAGGACAAGAAGGGTTCTATCAGCCCCAGGCACCACGTCACCGCCCGTGAGCGATTCTCTGGTCAGAGCATGGCTGCCGCTTGGATCGCTTGCGGTGTTGTTCTGGCTCTGGTTGTCGCTGGCTGGTACTTCTTCCTGCCCCTCACCTACGGTTACCCCGGCCTCTCCGTCGAGGCTATTCTCCGAAGGAAGTGGCTCGGATACGACCTGCACTTTGCCAAATAGATGGCAGCGTAGGTGGTTTATTGGATTGAGATCCAAGAGGCTCAAGGGAGTATTCATGGACCACATAGTGGATTCTCCTGGGTCTGGGCCATGACTTGCAGAGTCATCATGATATTGATCAATGGAAGAAATGCTGGAGTCCAATGGAGAAACGAACCATTGGCACATGACGAAGCTGATCTCTCAATTTCCTTTTGACGAAATGTAAACTGTTGAAGGTATGAAGAAGCTCGCCTGATTTATTTAAGTACTTGAACGAATTGATCATGGAAGAACTGAAACGTCCATTGCAATAAGTGAAGTGGTTTTGCCCGATTTGGCAGGGAAGCTTGAGCCCCTGTCAACTGTTAGACTAAAATATGTACCCCAGATCATCGTCAGTGAGTCATGGTCTGGCACTCGAAGGTCTAGAGTACCTACTAAGGTATATTGCGGTACTTGTAACTTGATGATATCTGTATTTTCACATGTAGAGATTTATCATGTGATACGCGAAAGTGATGGGCAGAAGAGCCCCTCATGGAGGATTGACATCCCTGCTATGACGGACACTGTTGTAGGGCGGGCTGTCGGTAAGAAACCTAAGGCTGAACCTAGATGGGTACTGTAACTTGCTGTACTCCAATAGTTGACATGATCTACCTACAGGCAGGCAAGCAAGGGGTGCATACTCTGTTCTCTTAAACATCAGTCAAATTCGATCATGATTTTTCTTCTTAGATGATATTTCGCATTTCTCCCTGCTAAATTCGTCGCACGGTATAACATATACCTGTTTCAACACTAATCAGGCCATTACAATGCTGCTTCGCTGTCATCATCATCGCGAATAAGGAATCATGGTCTCCCGTACGAACCGCCTTTACTTCCGTCGCCTCCTCCGCTCGCGTTTCCCAAAGATCGTTCTAGTCCTATTAGTCCTTGTAAATATCCTCGACGTTCTTCGCATCCACAAAAACCTCCTCGATGCCGACCGTACGCCAGCTCCGAAGCTCTCGCAGCCCCCGGAGCGAATCTACATCGCAAGCATGCACTTCAACAACGAGCGCGTGATTCGAGACCACTGGGCTCCTGCGGTGATAGATCTATCCAAGACCCTAGGGAAAGACAATGTGTTTGTCAGTGTATACGAGAGCGGGAGCTGGGACAAGACAAAGCGCGAACTGAACAAAATGGCGCTGGAGTTGCAGAATATGGGTGTGCCACATCGCGTGGACATGTCAGATACGACGCATAAAGATGAGATTGAGAATCCGGACAAAGCCGAGGGCTGGATTGATACGTCGAGAGGGAAGCGCGAGCTGAGACGGATACCGTACCTGGCCAAGTTGAGGAACAGGACGTTGAGGGACCTGATTGATTTGCAAAAGAAGGGCGAGCATTTTGACAAGGTTCTCTTTATCAACGATGTTGTCTTTACGGTATGTCACTTGTTATTGTTGGCGCACAACTTCTCACACAACTACAGACCGAAGATATACTCAAGCTGTTGGGTACAAATGGCGGCGATTACGCTGCGGCTTGTTCATTGGACTTCTCGAGGCCGCCAGAGTATTATGATACGTTTGCGCTGAGGGATACTTCTGGCTATGCGCATGCGATGCACACATGGCCTTACTTTAAATCGAGCGTTTCAAGGAATGCGCTCGTCAATCATTTAGATGCTGTGCCTGTCGCAAGTTGCTGGAACGGAATCGGTCCGTTTGACATCCCCAAGTCGAGATGACAGTTACTGATACTATCTTAGTTGCCATGCCTGCTGAGCCTTTCACTTCATCCTCGAAACTCCGGTTCCGCGGGATTCCAGATTCTTTAGCAAAACATCATCTCGAAGGCTGCGAGTGTTGTCTGATACACGCAGATAACCCTCTCACAAAAACACGAGGTGTATATCTCAACCCACACGTCCGTGTAGGCTACAACTCGGCTGCATACAAAGCCGTGCATCCCGAACAAGGTGCCTGGGTGTCTACATGGCAGATCTTCTCTGGTCTCTGGATCAACCGCGTCATGCGATGGGTATCAGCGCCCTTTGACTCGTGGGTGGTGAGAAGGCGCGTAGCAACGTGGGAGAAGCAGGACATGGGGAGGAGAGAGCCTGGTGAGTTTTGTCTGATTAACGAGATGCAGGTTCTTGTTGAGCGAGGTTGGGCACATGTTTAGATATGGCATAAAAGATCACATTGTAAGAAAAAGAGAAAGTCCCACGATACCCATAGAGACAAAATTGAAAGAGATGGCTCAGCTTAGATTTGAGAACAGTCAAACCACATTCCTATAAAACAAAATATTCAACCGAGAACCTACCCGAACCTCCAGAAACTCCGATTTGAACAATACTACACCAGTTATGGGCCAGCTATAACTTCTTGTTTGAGGCCCAGCTCAGACACCAAGATTCCCTACTTGTGACCACCAAGGGTCCAGCCCTCTGTGTTACCAACTCACCTCTTCCTCCAGCACAGCCTCCTCGCCCTGAGACTCATCTAAGCAGGACTTTACGCATCATCTCTCTCAACTGAACAGTCAGCCAGATCGATGGAGGGCGGGCGCCACTCTTGCACATCTTCTTTCTGGTTTCGGTTACGTTCGGGCAATTTGACCAGAGTGGCTCTTCCTACTCTGGTCACTCTCCTTGCTTGCACAACGATGTCCTCCTCTTCCTCTTCTCCATACGACTCATCTTCAGAGACCGATGGGGAATCTTCTGTACGAGGATCGACAATGATCGCAGATTGAGGCTGAACAGCTTGGCGTGGGTCATCGTGCACAATGCGCACAGTCCGGCGTGGCCCAAGATTCCAGGTAGTTATCCCTGTGTCCAAATCCTCCTCGGGCTCAGAATCTTTAGAAAAGGGCCAGGTAGTTGAGTCCGAGACGGGGGGTAGTGGGTTTTCGGGATGCAAGGGTGTCTTCCAGCAGGACTGCACTTGAGACCCATCGAGCCGAGTAGCCCTTCCGCGTCGGTCTTGGGGATATGGCGATGGTTGCAGTTCTCTGTACCTACCTTTGATGGTGGGGCTTGTTAGATCAATGGTAGACCAGCCATCAGAGTCTCTCTCATACTTGAGTTCGGTCTTGGGGGCCGGGGGATTAGATGAAGACTCACTATAGAAGAAGCGCCAGGCCTTCCCCAAGGCTGGGGCTGGGGGTTGATGAGATTGGTCAATTTCATATTGAGCATTGTCTCGAGCCTGTGGAACAAGACTGTCACTCCCACCATTCAAATAGTGTTGCGTTTCCTTTTTCCCTCTTGGAACAGGGCAGAGTGTTGCTTCTTTTGGGCATTCTTCTTGTCGTCGTCCAGCGACGGCAGACGCCTGATTCTTCTTGGAAAAAGACATTGTGATGAAGCGACTAAAGCAGGGAAATAGAATGGACAATGACATGATGGGCAAATGGCGAAAAGTGGTTTGCTTTAAATGGATGAGGTACGTGTCCTAGCCTGATGGAGCAAACTGGTCAAGATGAGATGTTCACCAAGATACGTGCGCGAGATCCCATTGTATTTGTACTGACGGTTTGTTCGTTGTCATGATAGATAAACAAAGGGTTGTTTACATGACTTTGTCTCTGAGTTCCACTGCGATAGTCCGACTTTTCTTTGGTGTTGCAGAACAAGAAAATTATCAAAGGCTTTGTCCAGGTTCTCATCTCCCCTGTACAACTGTCGAACATCAGGTTGACCACATAGACGTTCGTTCCTTGCATCAAACATTGAGTATAAGTTATCTGAGATGCCCATTCCGATGTCTTTCAGCTTTTGAAACACTTTTACCGCAGTTTTCTTTGACTACCCACGCAGTCGACGAAAAATTCGAACCACAAACCACCAAAAGCGTCCATCTTCACGCCTCTTTACATTGAAAAGTATCATCTCTACTGCTGGTATCAACAAACTACTGCCCATCATGTGTAAATATCACGTCAACTACTACGCTTCTTGTCGACACAACAAGCTCATTCGAACGGACCGATGCTGGGAGGACCAAGTTGATGGTTGCTTCACTTGCTGCTCTCTATTCTCTTGGCTATACCCTAGCGGTACTCATTGCAAAGTCACAATTCGCACGACCGTGATTGGGTCATGTCGTGACTGCATCGAGCACCAGAGGAACACCACTCGCAAACACTGTGGCAACATCGTCACGCAGCCAACGTTTGGTGTTAGAGGCTCTCAAGGAGCGAGTCAGACGCAGGCGTCTGATTACTCGTGTGGAGGTTTGAACGAACGTCCGGTGAGAGCCCCTGAGAGGTCCTACCAGCCTGATGGCTATCAAGCGGAGGATCAGATGAACTATCATGCTCCAGAGCAGAGAGCCCCTGAATCTTCGGCGATTTCTTCCTACGGATACGCCAGGCAACTCTATCGTGCTCGCGTTCTTGGCCAGCCTTCCAGATTGCAGGTAAGTCGTGGACGAGATGGAATCGAGCTGACGAATCTCCAGTTACCTTCTAACCGTCAAAATAACAACAGAAGTGTCAACAACTTTTCGGATCCCAGTCCCTACGAATTGCAGGTCTCCAGCGAGAGCTCCCGTGCGGAGAGCGAAAGTCCGAGGGCGACATCACACAACATTCGCACAGAGCCTAGCCCTTACGAGCTTCGAGCTTCACTCGGCAACAGTGACAATGTCCGTTCAGCGAGCGGGGATCAAGAGGGTTATCAGGACAACACTGGAAATACTCATTCGGGGCGTCCTCAACGCCGTGCCCGCCGTGGGAACATGGACGTAATGGATCGCCTCCCTCGTCCTGCGCCAGAAGCTGTAGATGGCGAGTCTCCTCCGGTCAGCAACAGAGTTGCAGCGCTGCGAGGGGAAGGGCGTGCTGGGTCCAGGTCCAGGCCCAGGTCATTAACTGACCGCTCTCGGGCGGTCTCACCACTCACTGAGAGTGATTTGAGAGAGCCGTTTGTTCCGATCCCCGAGCATGATGAATACCCTGAATACCCTGAGCACCCTCTGTACATCTAGATAGATCTTGACGTTGGGATTGAGTTGGGATAACGCTAGGAGTCGGCATGTGTAGTCTATCAGTCTATCTACTTAGATACCGTCCAATGTAACAGTTGAATTGAAGTTTTGATGAGTTTTTGCGTCTCTCTCTTAAAAGTCAAGTAAATTATAAACCGTTCTATCAAAAGTCAGTATTAGGCTGTGAGGCTCATGTACAACCACCGAGTGACGTTCTGTTAGATGCAATAATGAGATTGATGCACGTCACGGTTGAATCAAGACGAGCCGTCAAATAGAATGTATCATTTCACCATCTCTTATCCAATTCTTATCATATGAGATTCCATTATCATTATTTGGGCCAGTCCCTAACTTTGATTCATGCCGAAAGTCAAAGCGACAAAAGGATCTTTCAGTCTGTCTGCATGCCGGATCTAATTCCGCCGAGGTGCGTTATCTGATCTATCTATGAAAAAGGTCCTTGCTTAACAGTCCATGATCACGCAATGATATGAAACACTGCTAGAGATCGCCGAATATATGTTTGCATTCATCGTTAGGCTAAAGATAGGCAGGCAACCACATAAAGACCCTCAATGAGAGAAAGTATACGATCGTCACAAGGATTCAGCAATTATGAAGCATCGACCCAATAACATTGGCCAATAAAAGGTCTCAATTTTCGGGGGCTTTGATCATAGGTTTATACAGGGTCCAAACACTCCCAAATAAGCTTGTAGCGAAAGTCCTTCGAGCTTGTTTGTGTCATCCCAAATGCCGCGATCAACAGCCGTCATTAGTAACGTCAAGGGACCAGTCGCACAGGGATGAGTGCGAAAAGAAAACAATCCGTTTTAGAACGGCTGGTGTCGCTGATTAGTCGTTGCTATCCAAAAATGCATACGTATCCTTTGCGGACTAGAAATACGGGTGCCTTGAGAATGGGGCTCACCACTCGAGGCATCCAAATTTGTCCCTGGTCTGAGATAGGCTGCTCGATAAAGTAAGCTCTCATTGGCCCATGGTAGGGATCTTTCAAAGTTGACGACAGCATACTAAGGTAGGACTCTAATGTTAGATATACAAAAAGTCCTAATGAAATAAACAAATGAATGCAGGGGCTGGCTAAAACGTCGCGCTTGCGTGGAGACGTACGTACTCTAGGAATCAGGATATGGTTATTTTGGTCGAAAGGGTGTTTTCTGGATTGCGTACGTGCGCTGATCTGTTGACTCTGAATGTCAAAATTCCTAAGCTTGGCAGCAATACGATGGCTTCATACGAAAGCCCCCTCTACAACAAGGAACCTTTGCATATTTCCACAAATGGCATGCTAGACTAGCATGCCAAGACTTGCAATATGTAGACTGGTGACAGGTTGATGCAAGTTTCAAAGCCAGCGGCAAAGATGACTCCTCAGATCGATAGAAAAGTGTATCTTCTCAAGAACAGCGTTTGGCTGTGGCGGATACTGACCGGTGGATCTAGCACAGCGGTCTCAGTCTGGGACGCATGCTTCAGGACAAGACCTCTGAAGGGTTAGCAGTGCGATGAAATGCGAATGCAATGTAACAGTTGGGGAGATGGGGGTCCACGGTCTAGGACCCGAAAAGGAAATCGCCGGCCATTGACTCAACGGTGACATGATAATCGTTTCGACCAACCCCTGCACCGAGAAGCAGCCCTATGCGTGGAGCAAATGCGAGGACTACTAACCTGGTCGATTGGTCGTGGGTCCGCGCTATGGGACGGGGAGAAGGCGCTGGTGGTGGCCACTGGTCAATGTGGATGGATACGGGAACAGGAACCAGACCAGTCAAGGAGAATTCTTTGAGACCGAGAGCTTTGGTCTGGTGTTCATTCCTGATCTGAGGATAAGCGACGATATGCTTGATAGCCGGGCACGGTGTGAGTCGTCGTGTCCTCTTTCATGGAAGGATCTCTATTTCTGACGATCTTGCCTTGATTCAGTTGAGCATGTTTATCTGCTGCTCAAAGGGTCTGGAGACGACAATGCATGCATGTCCTAATGTCTTGGTTGTTGGCGAGTTCCCCTCTCAGCCAACTTCAAGCTCCATTCCTACCATGGTGGATCAAAACATTTTGAGATCCTTTTGATGCAGGTAAAGAATCCAAGAGTTTAATGCAGTCAAGAGGGTTGCAAAGAGGCAGCGCAACGCCATTGCAGGCACAGCCGTCAAAGAGGGCTGAGGTGGAGGGTCGAAATGCAATGCATCAATCAATTCAAGTACAGTGTGCAGTTTGTGTGCAACACCATCAGTCTGGGGACGAATGGGATAGCACCCAATGGCCAGTTTATGCTAGTCAATGCCAATGGCCAAAAGTTGAGATACTAGGAGATGGCCACACGAGGATCATACGGAACAGAAGCAGAGCACTGAACAGGACCAGACCAGACCGCAGCAGCCATACTGTATTGCTGACGGGTTGACCAAGTCACGGACCATCACAAAGATGCGAGTTGCGCCGGTGGGGTGTCGATCCCTGCAGACTCTCCGCAAGGCGTTTTCGATAGGTTCACTACGCTGGTTGTGCCATTTCTGCGAAACGAGCAAACAACCCGACGTCATCCGCATTTCGGCGATACAATCAACAACACCATTTTCCCTTTCCCCCTTTCCGTCTGGTTCTGCGATCGTGACAGCCGGCATGGGATTTGGTCGCGTCTAAAACAAGATGGATGTTGTATCATTTATCGAGTACGCAAAGGGCCACGACAGTCGGTACGCAACGGGTATCTTTCCGGCCCCCAAAATGTTCAACTTGTTCTTGGCTTTGAAATGAGATCAATGAGATCTGGAAATTGTTCTGCCTCACTAAAACTACTAAGGAAGAATTGTAACCGTCAATCAATTCAATGAACCGAACCACAAAGGTTCTGGGACTTGGGTGCGAGTGGAAGGGAAGTGTCGGTAATGGCGGAGTTTGTGGGGATACAGAGTATGTTGTTTGTCATAGTCGAGGTACCCGAGACTCTAAGCCCGAAGTCGAGCGTCTTGCGGCTCTGCTCAGGAATTGGAGCGGATTCTGGTGAGAAATGAGAGAATTGGAGAGAAATTGGTGAGCAACAAGAGTTTGACATGTCTCTCTTCTGTTAGCGACATTGGTACTGTAAATGATCTGACCTATCATGTTCGACCTCGCGTAGGGGATGCTCCTCCTCCGCACAGACTACGCCTCAGCGCGCCCGTCCTGCACTAAACCCTTTTTGGATGCTTTAGACCTATCAGGGAGGGGCTTCCAGGCAGCAGTCTGGATGGGCTGAGGTTTACCCCCAGCTGGTTTCTAAGCATAACCTCGTCCAGAGACACCAAATGAATTTCACCGTCCATCCATCCTGTCTTCCTTCTTCACCTCCTTCTCAAGTCTGACTCTCGTCTCTAACTCTCTTGCTTCTCTATCCTGAGGCCGCCACCTGCTTCAACGACTCAATTCTTATTCTTGGAATTCCACACGCCCTGACTGCGGAATTGTACACCCTCTCTATCAACCCTCATATTATAGTTGCCCTGTTCCGCCCCGTCCGTCTTGGTCTTTCTCTCCAATTCCACCCGCCTTTTCCATCGCAACGCAACGCATCACAGCGCAGCGCAACAAACCGAAACGAAACGCAGCACAGACGCTTTACCGCCTGTATTTCAAACAGATACTCGTCGTTTGGAATATCTCATCGCGTTTTTCTGTTTAATCGATTTACCGCCTGAGGAATACATAATCAGTCCGAGTCGCTCGTTGCTCGCCTTCCCTGTCGTCCCGCGCCACCTCCACCGCATTGGCTCGCCGACGTAAAGCTGATCAATCCTCGGTCACATTTTCCATCTCTGACCTGGTACGGTTAACATTTTATCTCATCTCTACATTTGGTTCTTCGTCTCTTGACGTCGTCTCTCATCTTTTTTTTCTTTCGCTTTTCACTGGCATTACTTTCAATCCTCAGCACTGGTCAATCACCAGGTACCTCAACCTGGCCTTGATCAACGTCTGGGCCTTTGCCTTGCCTTTGCCCCTGGGTGTGGGAATTAGGAATATCGACTGTGACTCACCTCTCCGTCCTTCACTGCCAAGCACCTGCTTGTATTCAAAGGTCAAGCTCTTGAACTAACGGGACTCCCCGACTTAGCTTCAGGACACCTCTGGCCATCAGTCGACTGTCCTTTTACCTCATACCCACCTTGCATCTAAGCCATGTCCTTCTCCCACCCTCGTCGAAGGACTCCGGTGACTCGTCCGGACTGCGACACCGAGAATGCCTTGTCTTTTAAGAACAGCTCTACCCTCCGTAAGGGTGCGACCTTCCACTCTCCTACATCACCATCTTTGACTTCGGACATTGTCTTTGTCCCTCCTACTTTGCCTCGAGCTCAGTCCCATCTGGATGATGTTGTCGATGCCAACCGTCGACGTGTGGCCTTGACTCTCAACGACATCGACGAGGCTCTTGCCAAGACCCAAGAGCTCTCTCTGTCATCCGTGTCAAAGCCCAAGACTCTTCGCGACACCAGCCTTCCCATCCCTCGCGGCTTCCTCGAGGGACCCATCGTCGATCCCAAGATGACAAAAGAAGAAGACAGGCGCACCCTGCGCCCTAGAGGCCGCACTTCGCGGGCTCCTGAAGACCATTCCGATAGCGGTTTGGGTACATCAGTCGCTTCCACAAACGAAAAGCGGGGCGCGGTCACTGCTTCAAAGAAAGAGGCAAAGGTGCAAACACGATGCCTCACAAGATCCGCCGCCGCAGCAGCAGCAGCGGGGAAACTCCCCTCACTAGGATCAAAAGCTGTCAGCCGTATTCACGAGCACACTTTGCGCCCTTTGTTGGCCAAGCCGACCCTGAAAGAGTTCAAGCCTATCGTGCTTGACATTCCCAGGAGGATTCAATCAAAGGAAATTATTTGCTTGCGAGATCTGGAGAAAACCCTAATATTTATGGCACCGGTAAGTCAGCTTCTGACTAATAATGGCGTTTGGGGAAATACTTATCGGACGTTGTGTTTAAAGGAAAAGGCCAAGTCAGCGACCTTATACCTGGATTTCTGTCTCACATCCGTTCGATGCATTCAAGCGACAGTCGAATATCTTAGCGACCACGAACAAATTCGACCCGCAGACCGGCCTTACACTAACGGATACTTCCTCGACCTTAAGGATCAGATTTTAGAATACGGAAAACAACTTGCCGCCAAGAACAGCGGCGACGAAATGGATATCGACGCGTATGTACCCAGCTTCGTTCCCTTGAACCATCCAACTAACTTGCCCCAAAGATCTGATGAGATCAAGCTCATCGGTGGCCTTTCTGTGAACGGTCGTCCTGCTGAGCTCGTTCGTGTTCGCAAGGACGGTACGTGCATCTCCCTGGACACTGGCAAGCCTGTCGAGACAGACGACGACACGCCAATGAAAATGAAGCGCTCCCTCAGTCAGCAGCTGGAGGATGAGGAGGAAATCCAGCGATCTATGGCCCGTCGCAAGAAGAACGCTTCTCCCGAAGAACTGGCCCCCAAGAAATGTCGTGAGCCTGGCTGCAACAAAGAGTTCAAGAGGCCATGTGATTTGACAAAGCACGAAAAGACCCACTCTCGCCCTTGGAAGTGCCCTGTCTCGACTTGCAAATACCACACCTATGGCTGGCCCACTGAGAAAGAGATGGATCGTCACCACAACGACAAGCACTCTGCTGCCCCCGCCATGTATGAGTGCTCGTTTAAACCGTGTCCCTACAAGTCAAAGCGCGAATCGAACTGCAAACAGCACATGGAGAAGGCTCACGGTTGGACCTACGTCCGAACCAAGACCAACGGCAAGAAACTGCCATCGATCGCTGGTAGTGTTCAGCAGCAGACTCCTCCTCTGGGCAATATGTCGACACCATCTTCGATCGAATACAACAATGTCCCCACACCTCCTCAAAACGACGTAACGCAGTTCGTGGGCAACGACTTTCCTCTTTACCCCACCGACTCTGACTGGATGTCGGTTAACAACATCCCCTCTGAGGCAATGGATATCAATCTGACTCTTGATTCGACTTCGCCTGCTTCTGCTAGTTCCTACGAGCAGTACGCGCCATATCAAAACGGCTCAGCTTTTATCCTTGACAATGAAGACCTCTACGCTGCTCACATGCAACTTCCAGCTCACTTCCCTTCGCCCGAGCAAGCTGTTATGTATAGCAACCCTAAGATGATGCAACAGCAGCTGCCCATGTACCAGCAGGTTCCTCAACAAATTCCCCAGCAGATCCCTGTTCAAGCTGCTCCATCTCAATTCTCGCCAACTGGTCAGGAGACCGCTATGCTCTTCACCCCTACTTCACTGAGAGATGTTGATGAGGGGTTTGATGACCCTTTTGGCGCAGACGGAATGGATTTTCCACTCTTCCCCGGCGATAATGGTATGGCTAAGACCAGCGAATATCAGCCGCTCTTTGGCGAGATTCCCAGTGCAAATATGGGTTTCTCCCAAAACTCCCAGGACCTTTTCCAAATGGACTGGTCTAGTATGGATTTCTCGCAAACCTTTGACTAGGAAATCGATGGCTTGCCGAGAGATCCTACATATAAGAATAACGAGTAAAAGGGGACTTACTCAAATTGTATAATGTTCCCTAAAAATTACCAAACAGATTTTGGTTTGATGAGTCACGACACTTTTATTCATAGGCCACCCAGTGCGGGATAGGGTCTTTTTCATGTATTGCAAACGTTTACCTGCCCATTGGAGATTGCTTTGCTCTCTTTGAGATTCACGAGGAGGAATAGGTCTTTTAAGGCAATTGGTTTATGTATGTGTTTTTTTTTATTCGCGCAGCAGAAATGCTCCTGCCCTGAGATTGGGTATACGCAAGCGCAATATTATTCATTCCCCCATCACCACTTCAGAGTGCAGTTCGATTCGGCAAGAAATAGCTTTTGTTTAGCTGCTTTAGAGTTCACATCTCCCTCATATGGTGGGATTCAAATACACCCACATTATATCATACTTTGTCTCATACAGGATAAGTGACTAGAGAATGAATATCGACTCATTCGATCTCAAAAGAGATATAAGCTTAACAGTAAAACTTGTTTCTTTATAAGATGTAATACTTTGCATCTATCTCGTGGATTGTAACTCGTTTAACCTTGCCTTGCGCTTCCCTGCCCTGCGTCAAGAGTCATGGAAAGTAGAACACAAAAGCAACCTTATTCTCGCACAATAGAAAAGGTAGCTAAAGTATACTATGGGTTTATTGCTAATATAATATTATTAGAGACTGTTTACTGCTGGTATAGGAGCACGACATTTGAACTTTCAATCCTCAGATCTCAAGATTAAATGGTATAGGGTAGCGTATTTTCAAAGTGGACCTGTGATATTTCGCTTCCTGGTGGATGAACGAAACTGCCCCAGGCAACTCTTTCAACCGCGTCCCTTTACCTACAACGCGCAAGATGTGCGGAATCCATGCTTCCATCAACACAAGCCCCGACCAGGCCCTTTCGTCAGAGCTGGAACGATGTCTTTGTAATAGAGGTCCAGATCACACTGGGACTGTAAAGGCACAGCTCGACAACAGCCACGGTGAACTGTTTCTTACCTT
Source organism: Fusarium praegraminearum (assembly GCA_002093855.1). Classification (NCBI taxonomy): domain Eukaryota; kingdom Fungi; phylum Ascomycota; class Sordariomycetes; order Hypocreales; family Nectriaceae; genus Fusarium; species Fusarium praegraminearum. The sequence goes on along the minus strand of LXHY01000027.1, from coordinate 18,434 downwards.
TACGTCGACTGTTTTGTCGCTACGTGGAGATCACGTAGCGAGGCAGCCTTTTGTCGATCTTGTCACAGGGTCTGTCCTCTGCTGGAATGGAGAGGCTTGGGCTCTTCGAGGAGACCTCGTGCAGGGCAACGACGGCGAGGCTATTCTAGCTCTGCTGGCGGAGGCTAGCAAGGGCTCAGGAGATGTTATGGATGTCCTACGAGACATCGAAGGACCATTCGCATTCATCTATCTGGACAAACCTGCCAAGCGGCTTTACTACGGGCGCGATCGCCTGGGTCGTCGGTCTTTGCTTGTCAAAGACGGACTTCCCTTTTCTCTATCGAGCATTGCTGAGACGCCGGCCGACGGATGGACCGAGGTTGAAGCTGATGGATGCTATACTCTGGATCTGAGTGCTGGTATTTCTGCTGGACTATTACCAGAGCGACATGATTGGACTACCGATACCTCCTTGGTGAGTTTTGCGTGAGTATTTACCCCGAAAAGCCTGCTACTTACGTTGTCAGGTGTCGAGTATTGGTGTCTTTAATGGTGAGATTCCGCAACAAAGTTTTTCACTGGAGTCAAACTCTACTTCTGTGCAGGAACTACGTTCTCGCCTGGTCGAGTCTCTTCGATTACGAGTTTTGGACGTCCCACTACCCCCAAACGCTGCAGCAACAGATGCACGAGTCGCGGTGCTCTTCTCGGGCGGCCTCGACTGCACCGTGCTCGCGCGATTGTGCCATGATATGATCCAGGCAGATCAATGCATTGACCTGATCAATGTGGCGTTTGAAAACCCTAGAATAGCAGGGCAGTTTCCCGACCTGTCGCGAGAGGAGCTCTATGAAAAGTGCCCGGATCGAATGACAGGAAGAAATGCGTTTGCAGAGCTCAGCCACGTTTGCCCCGGCAGGACATGGCGGTTTGTTACTGTAAGTGAACAAGGGACGCACAGAAATTAAGCACTGACTCGTCACAGGTAAACGTGCCTTATGCCGAAAATCTGGAGCACCGACCTGAGGTTATTCGGCTAATTTATCCCCACAATACAGAGATGGACTTGTCGATCGGCTGTGCCCTGTACTTTGCCGCCAGAGGACGAGGGTTAGGCCAGACGAGCACAGAAGCGACGCCGCAGCCCTACAGCACAACAGCACGAGTGTTGCTTTCAGGCCTGGGAGCCGATGAGCTGTTTGGAGGATACGGCCGACACGGTGTAGCTTACACGCATCGTGGCTACGATGGAGTTGTAAAGGAGCTGAAGCTCGACGTGAGCCGGCTCGGAAAGAGGAACCTCGGCCGAGATGACCGGGCCATGTCACACTGGGGTCGAGAAGTGAGATTTCCGTACCTTGATGAGCGGTTCGTCAAATGGGCGATTGAGGCTCCGGTGTGGGAGAAGTGTGATTTTGAGAATGCAGGTGGTGAAGGGATTCTGGATGCGGAAAAGAGGGTGTTGCGACTTGTTGCGCAGTCTTTGGGGATGAGTTCTGTTTCACGGGAGAAGAAGCGAGCTGTAAGTGATGATTCGGTGCGGTGATTGATTACTGTTTGCTAACGAGTTGTGACAGATACAATTTGGCGCGAGAACAGCCAAGATGGAAAGTGGAAAGGTTAAAGGAACAACACTGCTTTCATGATATGCATTCAGAAGCATTCACTGTTGATGCTGCAGTCTGTGATGGTCAAGTGACTAAGCGGACTAGGATGTGAAGGGGCTTTCAACTCTTGCTGTGATGATTCTTCAGATACTTCCGAGGCATTTGAAACACGGGACCTGAAGCGAACATTGATTGAATGTTGAGCGTTTGCGGGGGGGTACTTTGCTATCTACTGCTAACCCTTTGTTCTGATTTGTTCATGGCGTGGATCATGTCAATGAAGTCGTAAAGGCAAGTCTGAGCTTGAGTTGAAGGTGGTGGTTATGAGATGTGGCATTGATTGATAGATGGATGACATGAATGGCATGGAAAAGCTATGACAATTGAATTGATTGAGCCGATTGAAGAATATAAACGAACGATTCAAGTGAAAAAGAAAGGAAATGATGCAGATACGAGACAATACCCCTGCTTGTAGCATGTGGTAGCATCGACAGAGAAGGGAGGGAGGCCTGTGAGGCTGTGAGGCAGCCGAATTATCCGCGCCAACATATCATGGTCGTATAGACTGACTATCGCAATTGAAACAAGCGCAGATCCAATCAAAAACAGCATCATAATGACATTCTATTTTACTTTGTTGCATACTTTCTTGGGCACGGCAAAGCGGCAGCCAAGGCATGGCAAGGCATAGCTCAGCGCCAAGAGTGGAATTCAATCATTCCGTTACCGTTCAAAATCGGTGAAAACCACCAAATTTAGAAGGGGTATTCCCACTGTTTTACATGGCCTGAGCGGCTGGAAGTTCTCTGGCTTGGCTGACGCTGGGCGGTGGCCAACTGAAAGCAGTGGTTCCTGGTGCGACGAGCCCCTGCATATCCGTCCGATGCCATGATAACCAAGAGTTTGGGCTGCTGGGCTGCTGGGCTGTTTAGGCACTTTAGCCTACCCCTGTACCCGGGCCTGATCCTTGGAACTTTCAGGTGTCTTTCAGGTCTTCCACTAACGAGAGAGGAGGGTTCGTATCGGCGCGCTTCCGAATGGAGTCGAGGGGCGAGAGTTTCAAACCCGACGTCAGGTCGTCTCTGGCGCGCGCCAAAGAAGTATCCGTCCGAACGTGAATGAAGGGAGGATTTCTTCCTTTCTTATATTAGCCCAATTGTGCCGCCTTCGTTTTTCCATTGAATTGTTTTCTGTTTTATTCTCTCTTGTCTCTCTCTTTTTTCTAACCAATTGATATTGATATTATTATTATTCTGTCTTTTTTCTTCTTTACTATTGTTCTTTGGTATTTCCATTCTTTATTTCCTTCCACTGTCTTTTAAAACAATTACAATCAATACGAATCGAGAATCAACGAAAGAAATACTCACACACTCTCTTTCTTCTCAATATCAACAACAACCAAATTCCTTCCTTACTCTCAAATTATTCGATACCGGTTTCTTAATGCTTGGAAACTTTATCGGGGTCAGGGACCAGGATTCCTATTCGAACTCGACATTTCTATCTCCCACGTCTGCGACGGGTTACAGCAGCTGCTCTACCACCAACAATCAATATCAACAACAAGAAAACGACGACAACATGCGCAAAGGAACTCGCCCTCCTCCGCTGAACCTCAGCATCGTCCCGAGGCCGCGGTCTCTCCCGCGACTCTCCACGACCCCTCAGCCCATCGCCAGGGAGGTCACTCCTCTACTGACGCCCCTCCCGGAAGAGGCTGATGAACCGTCCGGACCTGTCCTTCGGGCTGTCAGGATCGCGGTGGATTTCATGCAGATTGTTTCATGTCTGCTCGTCATTCTGATGCTGGCCGTCTTTCTTGTTTCATATACCGGAGCTGTCAACTCCTGCCATGGGTATGTCTCCATCCGTTCTGTCTCAACCCTTGCGTATATAATCACATCATATATCTTGAGGCTCAAATAAGTGAAACCCGCTAACTTTTCAATCTTTTAGTCTCAAAGCATCCGTTCTTATCGCGGCTCTGGCTTGCGACGTTGGCCTTGGCATGTGGTCCATCGTTAATCACGACAAGACATGGTGTGGCCCTGCCGTCCTACTAAGGGCGTTCACAGTGACAGTGCTTGTCTGTAGTCTGGTCTCCTTCCTTGCAGTGGACGGAGTCTTCCCCGAAGACTACACATACTGGGGTCTACCTCTATCACAATCCGGTGCGCCGGTGCTGAGTCTCATCTCTGCCATTCTGTAAGTTCACCCGTGTTTTGACTCTCTTCTCCGAGTGCCATTTACTAATTCCGTTTCAGAGGATGGGATGTTGTTCATATTGTGCTGTCTCAGCAGTCAACAGAGTGCTGGGCTCGACTAGGCTCCTGGTGGCAACGACAAAAGATCCGAAGACGATTCGTGTCCGGCAGGGGACATAGACGGGGACGAAGCGGACCCTGGTGGTTCAACTCTCGACAGTCAGCCTTGGAGAAGCGAGGCTGGAGCTGTGTCGCATCATGAGTAATGACTTTTCTTATTGTCGATCTGAAGGAGGAGAACAAAGAAGTTGAGTTGAAAATATAATATGGAGCATGAGGATCGGGATAATTGTACCCGGTCTCACTCTTCCATGTATGCAGATCCCATGACTGTTGGGATGGGATCATATAGCAGGGTACAGAGGACGAAGTGGATATAATAACTACATGGTGCATGTCCTTATCATTGGTATGGTATAGACTGAAAGAACACCAATTGAGTGGCACAGACCACAGCTTATGAATACATTCCCTTGTTCAATCTAGTTTATCTCCGTGATGTTAATGGTGCAAGCTGTTGGACTTTTTTCATGACCTATAAGCTGAAAGCCCTAGCCTCTTCAATTTTCTCAATATTATCAACAAAGGATTCATCTAGATCAAAAACTCAGATATTCAGATCAAGGTTTTGCCAATGACTATATACTTTAAAGCGTACGTACGCCGATACAGCAGTTGTCTGGCATAATGAACTCTATCATGTGGGTGATAAAGAAGATTCTACTAAGCCGTAAACACATAAGCTGCTGAATAGAAGGGTCTAGTTCAAGTGACGATGTCTGAATTGGTTTGGTATAGGGTATGGTTTCCGGTATGAGCACCACATTCTTGACATTGGAAGATGAGCATCTTATGATTGTCTTGTAACAAATAAGGAGGTGGAGAGTATTTTAGAACGGTAAGGACATGGTCTGCGGTCATGTCTATCCGATGTGCCAAGATGGTATTTCTTTTCTTTGTTGATGTGCCGTGTCTCAGTCGTTATTGTCACCAAGTGAATACATGACTCGATACAGGCCACCAAACCGTACGTAGTAAGTTTTCTGAACAGGATTATAGGTCTAATGGCAAGTTCCGTTCATTTAGAGGCTCCTAAGCTATTGTTTTTAGACGATATTGCTTGAGACTGATGGCAAAGGGTGGAAATAAGTGTCAATAGAATCGATTCTTAATTCCGCTGTGGATGCAGTTTAGTTAGTCGATCGGTTCTTTCGGCACAGACGATGTAGAGAGTCAGGAGACTCATTTCAGAACTCTGACTAACACGAGCCTCCAAGAGTCAAGACCTGAGAGATATTCCATTGTGGCTGCCTGCCAAGTTTCTCGGTTAACATGTCTCGGATCCCATGTGAACGCGTGAATATGTGTCAGTATCCGTAGTGCTGAAGAAGTTTAAAGCTTTGAGGTCACTTAAACAAAAAACTTGATTGATGTCCAAGGATGGTTCATGCTGATAGACACTAGAACAAGCCAAGTCCTAACTCAGAAACAATAGCCCCCCGCGTAGTACTCTACTCTGATCGTGTGTACGACTGGATAACGAGGCCATCACCGTCACCACCAAAAGACCATGAGCCGTGCGTAAGCCACCATTGGGGTTTACCAGAGCCTGAAACCTTCATGCAAGAGAGAACAAACAAAAATAAAATATTCCCCGCAGCGGCAGAAAGGACTGCGTCTGGACTTTTAGACCTTGCTCGTAATGCTCCACTGCTCAGCCGAACCTGAACGATACGCCACCGCATCGCTCAGGGGAAGACTTTGCTTTGGACTGCTAGTACCATACGGGCTATCATTTCGGGATGCATCTGTTTTGAGCAACAGAAGAAACATCGTTGGGTAGTAATTGATGGGAAAGATCTACATTGAAGCAATCTACAAACGAGCAAACGGGACGAGGTAACAAACATGTCACTCGTCTCATCGATAGATCACGTCAAGAGAGAATGTCGATCTGCCGAGAATCGAAACTTAGAAAATCCCCACCTCCACGGAAAGAGACATTCAATCCGATCCCCCTGGTCAAGTATGGGATGTCATGATAGAGCTGTATCTGTGTCAAATAGATGACAACTCTCCACGTACCATCAACTTTAAAAATAAACATACAGCCATCCGCAACTTTCTATCCACGGTGTCAATTGAGGACTTCAAAGACGTTTTCTTCAAGGTCGTTCCCTGAAAGAAGCAAGACTCAACTGAAGCTGTGCAGCTATTTTCTCCGGCCTGAAACAACTTTCTTTTTCAGTCTGTAATTAAACTAAAGTCGACGCCTCAGGAACGACCCAACGTTCAAGCCGTCGACTAAGCCTCTTTTGGGCTAAAGCTGCGAGTTGATTTGCTGGATCGACCTGTGCGGCCCGAGACAATGAAACATTTATCCCGGTCTCGTTGAAGAGAGGAGAGGGTGAACTCCTTTTTGGTGGACAGGAGATACAAAATTCTTGCTCAGTCTGTATACAAGGGGAAGCAAACATACTTTATTGAGAAGTGATCAACTTTCGATACAATGAATCATGTCTGAAAAGAGAGTAGATGTCTGTAGAATTCCAGTGGCTTCAGCATATGTCATAGTAACTAAAGGCTTCTTCATCCTTAACCAAACCGTCAACTGTACTATAGTACACTCGAGATAACTTCTTCAACCAATAACGAAACAAAACAAAGCAAGCATGCATCCGACTAGCATTAAACCCAGCGGAATGCCCGTAGCCAAGACCAATAAACACAGAAAAGAAAGGTCCAAGGTAACGATCCAGAGCCCAAATGACAACCCAGGCCATCAGTCTGTGCTGCTCTAAGTTGCCCCCCAGACCATCCTCGTCCCGGTTAGTAGCTCGCAAATAATGCCTGCCTCTCCTCCTGTTGACTACATCCAGACTCTCTGTCACCTCGTGCTTGGACCTCTCATCACCACCACCGTTGGACCTTGCACCGAAGGCTATCGGAGCACTAGCAGGGTGGTAATTTTGGGGAATGCCTCGTGGGTTCTGTCAGTACAGACTACGGTGGTGCTACGTCGGTTGGAGGGAAAGACAGACTGCTTCAGAGAGAAGGGGAGAGAGATGGTGGCTATATAAGAGGACTGGATAGCCCGTATCATCAACACTTTCTCATCAGCATCATCTTTTCGTTCTTTCAACTCATTCACTTCAATTCACCTTACACAGCCTTAACGGCCTATCTTGACATTCTTTTTACAACTTACAAGCTATACGCACAATCGTTCATCACAAACACACACAAACAAACACCACACACAAACAGCAAACATGTACTTCTCCAACATCCTCGTCACTCTGGCCTCGATGGCCACCATGGCTTCCGCCATTCCCGCTCCTGATGCCCTCCTCGACACCACCTCGAGCATCTCCCCCGCCGACTTCACCATCAACCTCGACAAGTCCGGCTCCGCCCTCGAGGCCCGCACCAGCTTCTCTTGCCCCGGTGCCATGTCCTACTGCCCTTGGACCAAGGCCTGCTCTTGCCCCGTCGGCCAGTCCTGGGACGCCCGATCCAAGCGATGCGCCGGCACCAAGACCACCGGCTGCTACGCCAAGCCCAAGGCCAGTGCCTATGTCAACGCCGGTGTTGATGTCAACCTTGGCACTTACTGCGCCGCTTCCCCCTACAAGATCGTCAAGTACGACACTCGCCACGCTTACTGCCAGGCCAGCCTCAAGAACACTGTCTTCCTTGCCCCTCTGGCCGTTGGTGCCGAGATTGCCCTCTATGGCGGTGCTGCCATCGATGTCAAGGCCAAGGCTAGTGTCAGCCTCCGAGCTGTCTGCTCTGGTCTTGCTGGTCTCTACCTCGAGAGCTCCGTCGATGCTGTCGCCCTCTTCAACACCAACAAGTACGGATACTCTGTCCGCCCTGGTAGCGTCACTGGCGGTCTCTCTTTCGCCATCACCGACTCTATCCAGTCTCTGACCTGCCGCCTCGGCCTCGGAAACTGCGCTGTCTACGACTGTGTCTCTTACTGCTCCAAGGGCTGCAAGAACTACATCGACGTCCGCGGCAACGTCGGTGGCTACGTCAGCGGCCTTGCTGGCTTCTGCGTTGTCAAGGACTCCGTCCTCTTCGTCAACAAGGTTGGCGCTTGCGCTACCCTCAAGATTGAGGGTCTCCTCCGCATCGTTGGCAGCATTCACGCCAGCATCAAGGGTCTCTTCAAGTGCAACTGCTAAGCGGTTAGCAATGATACAAAAACGATGCAAAAGAGTGGCTGACTGAACGGATCCGGGTACTAATGGTTTAATTTTTAATGGTTGGAGGAATGTTTGAAGATGTACTCAGTCTTGGCTTCGGATTACCGGATGATCTGACTCCCTCACGCCTGCTGGCGGTTGTCTTGATGTCTTTCTTAAATTAATTGAATAATATCGTATGATAAGAACACTGACCTGCCTATCCTGTGACGATTTTGTGTTAGTGATGAGCCACATGAAAGTGTGAGACTGTGACTTGATCAAATTAATTTTGTTTTTTTGCCTTGTGTTCAGCTTTTCCCATAACTCCTGGATATGCATTGTTTGCTACCCCCTCTAACCAACCGAAGAAGAACGTCCTACAAAAAAACATGCCAATGTAAACGCCTGTAACTTTTCCCATTAAACAACCACAGGCTCCATAATCTGACGCCCAGCCCCGTCTACCAAAAAGTGACTGAACGACTCTTCATCGTTGTCGTCCATAAGGATTGATCTGTCTTCTGTCTCGGGCAGTAGTTTGGAGTACAGCCCCTCGCCTGCCTTTGCCCAATTGGATGGCAGGACATTCACGTTGTCTTCTTCAGGAGCACTTGTAATGACCTCAATGACACGAGTGCGTTTCAGGATCTTCTTGGTTGTCTTTTGCTTCTGCCTCGCCGCTTTGTTGAGGAGCACATGGCCGTGTCGGGGCTTGTCATCGTGTTTTGATGCCTTGACAGACCGAGAAGTGTTCAACAATTGACTTTCCCAGTCGGGCGAGTCAAACATTGGTAGGTCCGGATGTCGTTTTGAGACGGAAACAATAACGTCAACCAGGAGATTGGGTTTCAGTTGATCACAGAACGACAGCACGTTGAGGATATCTGTCTTTGGCATGGTATCAAAGTAATCAGCTCGCTATCGCCGCATTAGCTGTCATATCCCGTTGAGCTCCAATAGTGCGATACTTACTGAAATGTGTGGCGCCTGGCCAGCACCGAAACCTACCAGATGAGGCTTTGCAGGAACGACCCCTCTAGGGAGGGACGATAGTTGCTTTTGACGAAGCCGGTCAATTTCCTGTTGCCGCTGCTGACTGACCTTGCCTTTCAGTTTGGTTGCTTGTTCTCGACCTGCAGTACACGATGCACAGGTGAAATTCGATGGAATTGTGGTCCTATCACCGATGACAGGCGAGTGACATTTCTGATGCCAATGTGTGAGACAACTGATACAAGTAATCAAAGACCCGACTTGGTTTGGGCCGTTGCACTTGGAGCAGCGAGCTTCCTGTTCTGTGGATGGAATCTGGACGGCTGCTTGTTGAGTAGGCGAGGGGGCCTTCCAGGTGAACGGGATCGTGTTTTTGGTAAAGTCGACCTTGCTGGATGATTCGTCTCGCTTTCGTTTCACGCCACTCTTGGATGAGTCTGCTGTTATCGATTGGCCCTGCTTTGTTGGTGTAGGTATCGATAGCGTGCCTTTCGGATTTGCGGTGGCCATCTCTTCGGAACTCTGACTGGCTGGCAATTGAGGATTGTCATTGAGGCGTCTCAAAATGGCTGAGCTTTGAAAAGATGAGAACTGAGGTGTGTATGAAGGCTGTTTCGGCGTCGTTGACAATGAAGGGTCAATGTTCATGGCAGTTTCGTGTAACACTACAGGAACTCCTTCCATAGGGTCCAAATGCCGCACGCGAATTTCATCTGAGGGATAATCCATCGTTTTGTGTTTTCTCGTAATGCCCTTTCAAAAAGTCTTTGGTTATTAGTGGTCGTGCATGAGTGAGATGAGATGCAGGGCGACGCCGTTGGTCTTCCAAAATTGCGAGGACAGTTGAGAAAACCTCTTGACTAAATCGAATTGGTATGAATGATAAAGAGTTTTTAAGGTTTCCCGTGCCAAAGTTGGCTATTGTTGATGATTGAATCAGGAGACTTTCTTAATTTACATGGCTCAAAGTGAGATGTTCTGTTAGAGTCAGCGACACGTGGTCACGTGGACATCATTCAATGTATGGCAGGTACTACCCGAGGTGTCATTCACTACCTGCCTGCTAACCCTATTGTTTCCAGTGTGTAACAATAGAAACACTTCCATTAATTGAAAATCTATTGATTTGTTCTTTTTGCATATACCTTTATTCTTACTTCCCAAGTAGGCAGTGACTCTATATTATTAATCTATCCGATAACACCCTTTTGTCTCAATACATCAACTTCAGCTTCACTCAACCCAAGATGCTCTTGCAGCACTTCATTCGTGTGTTGTCCCAGCATGGGCGGTGCGCTGCGAATTGTAGGAGGGGTTTCTGAGAACTTGACAGGCGTATTGACCATTTTTAAAGGACCACACTCATCGTGTTCCATCTCGATCACCATGTTGCGGGCCTTTGTATGTTCGTGGTTGAGCGTTCCTTGGACGTCGTTGATGGCAGCATACGGCAAACCCTTGCCCTCGAAAATCTCAAGCCATTCCTGTGTTGTCTTGAGTTTCGTCATGGCCTCAATCTTAGTCTCCAGATCGTTGCGGTTCTTGACTCTGTCGGCATTGGTCTTGTAGCGCACATCGTCCTTCCACTGGGGCTGACCCAGACCATCGCAGAGAACACCAAAAAGGCGATCGTTGCCTCCTCCAAAGAGAATACCTCCGTCTTTAGTCTCGAACGACTTGTATGGCACAATGGAAGCTATGCGAGTTAGTATTGGCAGCTTCTCGGTTCCATATTCTGGTTAGACTTACGATGAGCTGTGCCCCAGCGCCCCGAATCCTTCTTTCCACTGATTAAGCAGCTGCTGGCGATGTTTGCCAATGTCGCTGTCTGACAATCACTTAATGCAACATCGATATGTTGGCCCTTTCCGGACTTGGCCCTGCCAAGGAGAGCAGCCATGACGCTATTGCTGGTGTAAAGACCAGTCGTCAAGTCTGTCACTGCGACACCAACTTTTACTGGAGGACCATCTCTTTCGCCAGTGATGTGCATGAGGCCAAATTCGGCTTCCACCATAACGTCGTAGCCTGCCCGGCTTGCGTACGGCCCTGTCTGACCATATCCGGTGATGGAGGCGTATATTAGACCCGGGTTGATCTTACGGAGGGTTTCATAGTCCATGGAATACTTCTTCAGTGTTCCTGGGAGGTAATTCTCAACCAAGACGTCACATTTTGCCGCAAGTTTGTGAAGAACCTGGACACCTTCTTCGTGCTGGAAGGATAGGCCAAGGGACTTTTTGTTTCGATTTGCCTGTGAACAACATGAGATGAGTGCTCTTGAGTTATGAGCACGCGACTTACCCCTAGGAAGTATGCCGACTCTCCAGGCCCCTTTGCCGACGACCCCTCTTTGTATTTGGCGTACGGAGGTCCCCATGCTCTGGTGTCATCGCCTCGAGTAGGATGCTCGATTTTGATCACCTCAGCGCTGCACGTTGATCATGTCAGAACGGCTCAAGTACATGATCTGACACGACTCGACTTACCCAAGATCGCCCAAAATCTGAGTACAATATGGCTGCGGGGGTCAGCAATTGTCTATTGCGCAGATTATTGGGGGAGATGCTCACCCCTGCCAAGACTCTGGTCATGTCCAACACGCGAATACCCTCGAGTGGAAGTCCGGTTCCTACGGCACTGGAATATCGACGTAGGCCGTGTGTGCAGCCATTGATGAGCGTAGGATTGGACCTCAAAGTCCGGGAAGCAAAGTATAAACTCATCCTCAGCAAAAAAGATAATGTAGATGAGTAGGATGGAGGCTAAGTTTTGATAGGAATGAGGCCAATGGAGTAATTCAATTAACCAAGTTTATGATAGATAGTATATAGGAATGAATACACATAGTGTACACCGAATATCGGAACCGGGTGGTTAGCTACGGAGCTGATCTGGAGCTTTCAAGCTGCGGGGATCTTCACCTCGGCTTTTGCGGGTGACGGATGACCCAATCATCACGGCCTCGGTGCCGAGTGACATGTTGCCGTTTCTAGAACTATTCGGCTCCGGATGATGGAGTCGCAGTCGATTCCCCAGATGTGGTAAACTTTATTAATTTGTCAATTAGATACCTTGTAAGGTTTGGTGTCGTCGGCCATGTTGACGTTTCGCCGTGTAACGATACTTGTAAGCTATATACAAAACAAACAGGTATTATTGATAAGTCGATATCTCTTTTCAGATTGAATATGCGACGCCCCTAATTATATTGGGCAATTAAGAAAGTTAAACTCGTAGGAAAGTAAAGAAAAGATAGAGTAGCATGGCAATTGCACGCTCACATTGAGTCTGTGATTCATGAATTGAGGAGTCTTATCTATAACCATGATCAAACTCGCAATACCAACAAGCCGCGTAGTACGATTTATCATATATCTTTTTTCAAGAGCTGAGCCTGTGAGCTTGCGCCAGTGTCATGCGTCGCATTCTGACCGCAGCATATGTCGATCATTTTTAATAAAAGTCGATTGACGAAGCTTCCGTCAGCCACAATCGTTTTTCGTTGCCAGTGCTACCCTAACCAAACCCTTCCTGGCTTGAAGCTTCACAACAAAGATAAGCAGAATATGAGCCCATATTGTTCTTCTCTTATTAGAAAGACTCTGGCAGCTTTAGTACTAAAGTTGCCATTCTTTCGGCTCGTCATAATCCCGTCTTTCCATCGTTAGCTGAACAAAAACAACGCATCCTATTCAATGCCGTTGATATCATCCATGTCTCATATGCAGCTTGGTTATAGGCTCAAAATAACCACAGCCACCGCCGGCTCGTATTAGTGCTTGGGGTGTCGCTCCCCTGCTCTTGATCGGGACAACGGGAATAGGGCTCTCTTGGCTCTCGTCTCTCTATCTTTCCTCTTGGCTGCACTCTAGAACCAGGAAAAGACTTTGATCCTTGTTCACTCTCGTGTCACGCTTCCTCTTGGCGATCTATTTTCTAACCAAACCGACTTACCGTATCATTGATCCATGCTTATATCAGACAAAGAATATATCAGAAAGGACATGTGGTTTGCTTCACAGATAGACTTGAAGAGCCCAGAATGAATCAGGCTAATCGTACTCTGTACTAACGACGGCATTTGGACCAGAACTATGCTTGTTTGCCGATGAATTCTCGTTCTCTCGGACCCTGAAACAACATCCCTGGCCTTGGCTCCCATTTATAGAACCAGCGCCTCAAGCTTGTGAGCCGTTGTGCGCCTATCCATATCGCAGATCAGCCCAAGAATTAAGCTCAGGTTTACAGAAAGGAAAAAAAAGTAACCCAACATACTTTTTTTACGTGGCATGGGGCGGCGCATATTAACCGTTTCCCCGTTAATACCAGGATCATCCCATCTAGACTATGGCTTGCATCTTTGCTTTTGTGGTGGTGGTTCCCCGGCATAAGCCAACCCTTGGAATGTCTCAAAAAACTTATTATATCAACGTCTGCTGTTATTAAAGTAAACATCTTGCATGCCAACAATTATCTCGTCCATCGTTTATTTTCTTCCCCTACGCTCGTTTTCTCTTCCGTCATCTTCGTCATAATGCCTTTCTTTAGCTACCTCTGCTCATGGGTGAAGCCACGCCAAAGTCGTAGCGATGAACCATCATCAACTTCCTTCTCCTTTGGCAAGAAGAAAAGAACAAAGTCAGGCCCCGGCAAGACAGACGACCAAGACCACCAAAGGTCAAACATGATCCGCAAATCATTGCAGAGTCGCACATCCTCAAGAACGACCACTCGGCCTGAAGATAACAACTACGACACTGAGGAAGAAGACAGCGGCACCAGCACAAGTCTGAGGACAGACTGGAAGGCTTATGAAGCCGATATTCAACGAAATAAATCGACCCTGATGCGAAGCCATCCTGGAGTCGATCGCACCAGGGTACAGACTCATGCAGGCTCTTCCTCATCTCGACCTCTACCACAGTCTTTTGGGTCCAGCTCCACAAACCCTTACTCTCCTGTGTCACCAACAATCTCAGAATCAACTTCTAGCCCAGCATCACCTGGGTTTGGAAGAATTTTCTGATAACTCCGACGCCAGAGAACGACGAATGAAGCATGACCAGACCACACTACCACGACGATACACAAACTCATGGATTTAACACGAATGAACTGAACAACCACGAAGGAAATGCTTATACCAAAGGTCTAATGGCGTTAAAAACACAAATTTCGTGTTTTATCATGTAAGGCGTACTTGTATTGTGATCGGAGCCTTGATTTTTGTAAATACTGTTTGAACTATAATACCATAAAAAGTCAACATCCTCAAAGTGATTATGCTTCAATCTCGTTTGTGACCTTGACAAACTTCTCCCACTGTCTCCAGGCCTCGCCACTCTTGAGAGCCCAGCGAGCTCTTCGCACGCCCTCCTTCCAGCGCAAGCCACCAGGGCCGCGCTCAGTGACGACCTTGCCGTCGTCTCCCTCGCCCATGTTGCTGGTGTCAGCCTCGCAGATACCAGATGTGACAAGGAGAGCGGCGGTGTTGAGAAGGACAAACTCGAGGATGGGGTCGTTGTCAGGGAGCTCGTTATGCAGGATTCGGGATAGAATCTCGGCGTTCTCAGAAGGCTCCTTGCCAGAGGAGACCGTGTTGAGGGGATGAGTGCTCAGACCAAAGTCGCTTGGGTGCACAGTGAAGTGTTCAACCTCGAGCTTTCCAGGGCTGGTCTCGTTGACCTTCCAGCACAGAGTGTTGCCAGCACAGCTGACCTCGTCGAGATCCTCCTCACCACAGATGATGAGGGCTTTCTTGAAACCAGCCATGCACAGCGCCTCAGCAAAGGCAGGGCCAAGATCTCGTCTGCCGACACCAATGACACGAGCCTCGAGAACGTCCTCGACTGGGTTGGCCAAGGGGCCCAGGTTGTTGAAGACTGTCCTCCAAGGGAGCTGCTTGCGGATAGGTGCAACATAGCGCATGCCGGTGTGGAACACAGGAGCGAACAGGAAGGTGTAGTTGGTCTCCGAGTATGCCCTAACCAAGGTGTCTGGGCGGACAGCGCTGATGATGGGAGGCTGAGGCTTCATACAGGCGACCAAATCGGCACTGCCAGACTTTGAAGTGCTGGCTTTGTTGCCATGCTTGGAGACCATGAGCAGAGCTGAGGCCAGGATGGATGAGGTGGTGCTGATGTTGAAGGTATCATGACCATCACCTCCCGTACCAACAATGTCACACTAAATGGGTTAGTCGTGAACAAACAAGCTTGGTTGAAAGACTCACTAGTCCACCTCTGTAGGCACCCTCTTTTCGTCCTCTTCGCTCAATGACTTCTCTGAGCTCCTCTACAGGAATGGGTGCAGCTGCTTCCCGCATGACACGGGCACACTCGGCGAGGACATCTGCTCTGAAATCAAGCTTTGTGAAATGCAGGGCCATAAGAAGAGAGGCTGTTTGAGCCTCAGTGACCTGGTTTGTGAAGAAGTGAGAGATGGCCTCGGCAATCTCATGAGGAGAGACGGCGGATTCGGCAGGCCAGAGCTTGGTGAGAAGAGGTTTGATATTGACAGGTGGAAGGTCATTTTGCCCACTGTCTTGGGATTGAGACGCCATCTTTGCAATTGATTATTGGGTATGACAGAGTGGAGGCAGATTGGATGAGAACGAAGTTGGAAAGAGAATTGCTCGGATTTGCCTCGTCCTTGTTCAACTTTTGAATGTTTGTTCTATTGACTCAAAGTGTTGGACGAGTGAGTCGACAGTACGTACTGCGGAGTGCTCCAATAGAGCTGCATGATTGGCCGACTTCGGACAATGCAAACTTTAGCGTTAGAAGCTGGACAAAGAAAGGTTGACAGAAATAATGAAGCATTTCATGATGTACAGACGATAATACGTTACTCTATGGAGGGTTGAGTTTTTATGTCAATTGTCACAGGCTGGCTGAAGCTGAGGACATTGTTGTCAGCCAACTCTCTACTACAATATAAAAATCATATACACAAACATCATTCAACAGCAATCCAGAAAGATACTACAAAGGAATGACGTCGAAAGAGGAGCTTTACCAGAATTGCTAACGCCTTGGCGCTAGAAAGAGTATCCGCTGTGGCTGGAACAATAGGGACAACGACGGACTAGGAACTTTCTATTCTCCTAGACCTCGAGACATCGGAAGATTTGGCTATTGAGAGAACAAAGAAAATATTCAATTAGTCAGCTGATTTGTTTTGCTTCACTGAAACTCAAAAGGGACATTCTCTTCCATAAGCTTCTCGAGTTGAGGCATCACGTGAGCTATATTGAGTAAAACTGGCACTTAAGAGATACTGCATGATGATTAATTGTATGGTGACAGTAATCATGCCGAAGAATCAGGCAGAAGCACTCACTGTACAAGACATCTAGGTACCTCCCAATGTAACCACTTTGTATTTTTTGGGTCTTTTAGAGAATGTTGAAGTCGTACCAATAAACGTAGAATTCAACTAGAGGACCCATGTATCAGAATAATAGTTATACCAGTCACCGGGCTTTTCAACAACAAGTACATGGCAGAACAATTACCTGGCTGTCAATACGGCAATGAATGAATTCTATGATGTACATGTGAGTGATAAAAGAGGCTTCCAATGTGACCATGATACTACTTCTGTTGGCCATGCCTAAAAGTTAGTACAAAGAAAGGTTCAGGTGTAAATCTCAGCTGAGTCATCCAGAATCCACCCTTAATCACGGTCGCAAGAACAAAGCATGACAGCAACCAACCTGCACTCTCCAACAAACAGCGTTACCTACGCCGACACTCCTTTTCAACTTCCTTCAGCGAGATGGGGCCCCCGAACGGAAAAGACAACCCGACCTTTCAAGAAGACCTCAGCAATGTCCTAGTCTGCCCCGAGTGCAATATCAACCCGCCCAACCTAGTCGACGAGTGGTCCAGCGGCGACACAGTATGCTCAGACTGCGGCCTCGTGGTCGGTAGCCGTATCATCGATACGAGATCCGAATGGCGTACCTTTGCGAACGACGACCAGGGAGGTGACGATCCCAGCCGTGTCGGTGGTCCACAGGATGAGTTCGTCGAGGGACAGCAACTCGCTACCACTGTAGCCTTTTCCGACCTCAAGGCGCACAAGGCTCTGTCGCGAACCCAGAACAACACCACGCAGGATAAGGCGCAAAAGGGTCTCATGCTCGCGTACAAGGAAATCGTCTCTCTTTGCGAAGCTATCAACATGGGACAGAACGTTTCAAACGCCGCCAAGCACATCTTCAAGCTCGTCGACAAGCACAAGTTCCTCAAGGGAAAGCCGCAAGAAGCCGTCATCGCAGGCTGCATTTTCATCGCCTGCCGACAGAACAACGTACCTCGAACCTTTCGAGAAATCTTCAACTTGACAAGTGTGAGCAAGAAGGAAGTCGGTCGAGTCTTCAAGCAGCTCCAGAGCTTCTTGCAAAAGCTGCAGGAGACGGAAGGCGATGCTACAGGTCTCAACACAGTCACCAACTACGAGAACACATCGGTGGGCGCCGAGGATCTCTGCGGTCGTTATGTGTCCCAGCTTGGACTTAGGAACCAGCAAAAGGTGGCCAAGATCTCTCGCGACCTGGCCGAGCAGGCCAACGACATCAAGGACCTTGCCGGACGATCACCGCTCTCGGTGGCTGCAGCATGTATCTTTATGGCATGCCACATTGTCGGAGAAGCCTGCCCTTCACACCAGATTGCCAAGCAAGCTGGTGTTAGTGACGGAACAGTCAAGACAGCATACAAGTATCTGTATGCCGCACGCAAGCAACTGATTAAGAAGGAATGGCTTGTTGATAACGGCACCAGCATGGACTCTCTGCCTCAGGCTAATGCAACGGCATAAATATCCACTATTCAAAGGACGGGAAAAGGCAGTTTTATACCTCGGGGCTCTAGTTTCAGGCGGCGTTTGGGGAGTTGACGATGAACAGTCTTATTGTTTTCTTCCTTTCTTCCTTTCTTTTTCTCTACCTCTACCTCTTTCTCCTTCTATTTGAATTACTAAAGCGACGAACCCTAACAAACAAATATAAACATGTGGTTTCAAGATGGATGACTTTCTTAGGCAGAAGGAGACTGGACTCTGGTAGCATACGAGACAGATCAAATTGCAAGCTCTTGAACCGTCTACTTTCCGCGTGTTGAATAAGACTGGGTCTTTTTTTTTTTTAAGTTTCCTCATCTCCCCCTGGATTTCGAGTCGTCCCATGTTCGGAAACAACCTAGCATGCAGAAAGGAAGAGTGACTTGCATATACCGTGGTACATTACTCTATTATGTAGGAGGGTGGCACCCAACGTCATGAAGAAGGGGATGTTTGGTACACCCCCGATGATTTCCTCGGCTTTTTTTTTCAAGGGTCACTTGCATGGCATGTGTGTGTGTGTGTGGGTGGGTGGGAGG